>JAFISB010000090.1:0-149736 GCA_022560015.1 Diplodia mutila
GCCTACTTAGATAGGTAGATAGAAACGGGCCTAGCCCCGTCTCTAATAGTCTAAGACTCTAGAGAGACGTTAAACTAAATAAATAAATAAATAAATAAAGCTCGATAAAAGAATAAAGAATAGTTCGCTCTATTTACGTTATTCTTAAAGAAGTAGAAGGAGAAGATAACGTAGATAGCGCGGATAGCGTAGAAGACGTAAAAGGCGTAGAAGGCGTAGAAGACGTAGATAGTAGAGTAGTAATAGTAGAAGTCTTTTAAGCGGAAGAAAGGTTATCTAAGAAACGTAGGTCGGAAATAAGCGTAGAAACTTTTCGCGATTTTATAGTATTTATCTTATAAAATTAAAAGGTATCTCGATTATCTATCTATCTATTTATTTAATACTATAGAGTTTAGAGCGATCGTAGGTAGATTCGGCGGCTAATATCTAAGGTTAGATCGCTTATATAAGCTATTTAGCGTTTCTTTAAACTAATAGAGGTTCTTTAGAACCTCGTTAAGCGATCTATAGCCTTAGATAGTACTATTCTATATTAAAACTATATGCGACTTGCTTATATTATATTAAAAGGTTATAAAACGTGTATAATAGCGTAAATTTAATACGGATCTTCGCGTAAATATTACGGATCTATAGTTAGATATATAGGCGGTTTTAGCTTTACGTGTTAAAACATGTGTAATTACAAGGACTTACGTGCGGGGTACATAGAAAGTGTACCCCTACGCGATTATCTGCGTTTCGTTGGTACCCTAGTGACGGCCAGGTACGGCCGCCGCGCGTCGAGCAGCGGCTCGATGCGCGCCGCCCACTCGCCCTCGACCTGCGCGTCCGTCGCCAGGTGCCGGTGCCAGTGCGCGCTCGCGTACGCCAGGAACGGGAACCGCCGCGCGTCCGACAGCCGCGCGCACTCGCCCTCGAAGATGTCGCTGTGGAAGCGGTTGTCGCGCAGGAAGTCGCCGGCCGCCCGCGCCTTGCGCACCAGCGCCGCGAAGGCCGACATCGAGCCGTCGTCGTCGCCGCCGCCGTCGCCGCCGGACGCCGCCGCCACGTCGCGGAACTCGTCGGCGGTGAGGTAGAATAGGCATGTGCGGGCGAGGTAGGCGTCGGGCTCGGCGGCGTCGCCGATGGCGCCGCAGTTGTTGAGGGGCGTCTCGGCGCGCTGGTGGAAGAAGTCCTTGACGGATTGATGGATGAAGAAGACGTACTCGTTCGCGTCTTTGTCGGAGGAGGAGGAGTTTGGGTCGTCCTCCTTCTTCTGCACGCTCAGGAGCGTTCCGAGACTGCGGCGGATCCATTCTTCGGTGATGGTCGGCCTGTATTTTGTCATTTCGGACAAGCGCTCGTACTGGTGCTGGCCGGGGTCGTAGTTTATGGCGTCTCTCAACTCGTCCACTGTGAGTGCTCTGTGGGGCTCTGATGTTAGTCTTCACCCCCCTGCCCTGTATCTCTCGCCACTTACCTTTGGGCATACGCAACCCAGGCCAAGACCTTGGCGCAGACCGGAACGACGGTCAATCTGGCAACGAGCCTGTAGTAGAGATCGTCCAACTCGCTGGGGCTTTCTTCAAACACCCTTTCGACCTCGTACAAGCTCGGCGCCTCCAGCTTCGCAATCTGCTTCATGACGAGAGAGGCCCATAAAAACGTGCCTCCGGCCTGCGCGCAGATCTTCTCTTGGACTTGCTCCTTGAGCTGGTCGGTAAACAGGTAATCGGGGAGATCGTTGACCTTCGACTCGACGTAGATGTTGAGATCCGACTTCTGAGCGTTCAGCGGGAATTTGAGGACGGACTTCGAGCTCAAGCGGGACTCGATGTCCTTCTCGCCCGGCCGGCTCGTGACGAAGAGCTTCAACCGACCGTTGTCCTTCGAGAACAACTCGACGAGTCTCCGCAGGAAATCTGACCGCTGGTCGCCGTTCTGGTCGCACTCGTCGAGCGCGTCGATCACACAGTAGATGCGTTGGTGCCGGTCGTCCAATACCATCTTTGAGAACTGCTCCCACAACCGACTAAGAGGGTCTCCCAGAAAGGTGGCGGGGTCCTGGAAATAGCGTTCCGGAAGGTACTCGAAGAGCTCTTTGCAGTCAATGAGTTGGATGATCAACGAGCGCAAGACATCCGTAGGCCTGCGGAACTGCTCCCGTTGGCCGTAGCAGAAGAATGAGAGCACGGCGATGTTCTCCGCGGGCCGCGTCCTACCATGCTCCTCGAGATGATCCGCCAAAGACTTCGCGAGCACGGATTTGCCCTGCCCGGGAGATCCGTAGACCCAAAAGCAAGACGCTTCCGGCGAGTCGCGCCACGATTGGAACCGCGAGTCGTCGAAGAACCACTTGAGCGTGTCCGCGCAAGGGTTGTCGATTTTCCCGTCGCGTATCTCGTGGACCGGATCGAGCCTCAAGCGGTCGAGTACGGCCCTTTGGCCTGGCGAAAGCTCTGCGTCGCCTGTGAGTCGTTTATCCTGCTGCCAATCGGAAAGGGAATTACGTACCGTGCATGCGGGAAAAACGTTCGTTGATCGTCAAGGGAGCAGCTGTCACCATCTCTTCTATGTGGAACTTCACCGAGTCGGCATACTGGGGGTCGCTCATCCCGGAGAACTTCACGAGGCCGGAGTGGTCGGCGCTGAGCGGAATCTCCTTGCGAGAGTTGGCTTGCCCGTGGATCCAGGTGGCGGACGCTTTGGTGACCATGAGCTTTTTCGCACCGCTCCTCCCCCACTTGCCGTCCGCATCCTGCTGTTGGGCTGTTAGCGTTCGTCCAGCGATGGTCATGGAAGCAATGATCTGACCCCGACCGTGCTGCTGTTCAGCGTCTCATAGAATGCGACAACCTTGAACTCTTGCAGCTTGCAACAGTGCACGAAATTCTCCGACAACGCTGTCAGGAAGGCAGATGGCTCGGCTTCCCTGGTCACGATCAAGTCCCTGATCAGGTTTTCGGACGGCTTCTTGCCGATGACGGCCTCGAGCAACTCTTCGTGGCGGAGTCCGAGGTTTGGCACGCCGAAGAAGAGAAGGCCGTAGCATGCTTTGAACAGCCGTTCGTCTTGTTCGTTGCGGCCTATCTCACGGCTCAGTGTGGTCAAGGCCTGTGTTTCCGGGCGGTAAGTAGCCATCAATTCCAGGGCTGTTCAAAGCGGGTTACGGCACGTACTTCTTTGATCAGCAAGCCTCCCAAGCTGTGCCCTAGGAACACAACAGGCCGGTGTGCGGTCTTGGGTGCGTTAGCCACTGCGACGTTGACGATCGGGCTACGGTACGTACCTGCGGGTCCAGACGATGCGAGCGGATTGAATCAAGCAGGCCTTTGGCGTGGTCTACGATTGACTCCTTGCCCTCGTATGCGAGAAGATGGGAATCGTATCCGTAAACCAGGACACGGATGTTTGGTAGGGTGGTGGGGAGATAATCTCTCAGCCAATTTTCGGTGGCGTCCCGGGGGGATTTGAACGAGCCGAATGCGTGGCTGGAAAGACCTGGAACAACGATGAGACTGGGAATAGGTCAGCCCCAAGCGCTTCACTCGGACCCTGCAGGCTTGGCCTACTCCACTGCTTTAGTCTGGTCAGCGTGTTGAGCATCTTTCGTGCCATCGTACAGCGTAGTCATGCGGAAGAAGGTATTGTCCGGCGTTATGCTGCACGCGCGGGCATTAGCAGGACCGGTTGGCATGACGTTCAGAGCAAGCATACGTGGCTGAAATGTGCAAGTCACTCTCGATGTCTATCTCCAAATCGAAGGCTTTTCCAAGCTCAAAGGGCGACTTTTCGCATTTCATCGAGAGGGTTGCGCAGTATCGATGGCTCTCCTGCGCGAGTACCAGCTTTGAATCGGACAAAGACAGCCCCAACCTCTTCTCCAATGCAGTGCGAAGTGCGTCACTGGTAACGGGTGATGGCAGCGTTCCAGACGACGGGGTGATGAAGAGGCGCCATGTCAGATCCTTCGTCCGTCGTTGGAAAGAAGGGCTCTGGATTTTCCGTTGCGGTTTGCGCCATAGAAATCCCAGAGCCACGGCACTCGAAACCAGAACTGCGAAAGAGATGGAATATGCAAGGAGGGTGCTGCTGTCGAAAGAACAAAGGAAAGGCCCGAAGAGGTCCATTGCGGATCCGGGCGGAAAATTAGGTTTCGTGGGAGATGAATGTGGATGGAAAAAGGTACGAGATAGGGTTTTCTTGATTCTTGCTGCCTTGAGCCTCAAGAGGTGGGATCTGAAACACGACAGCCGGCGATCGTCACATGGCATGGCATTCTATTTCTGTCCAAGAGTGATGGGGGCCAAGGGAAGCCGGTGGGGGCTGAGCAAAAACAGGTGGGGGCCGAAAGAGATAGCTGTTCCTAAATGCGATGCGGAAATCCTTCCTAGCGCCCCCAGCTCCACAATCTGGGGAGCCTGGGGTAAGTGCTATCTTCGCGACCGTCTTACGCCGCTTTAGGCCTCCACTCTTTCGGGCCCCCGGTCAATATTTCTATCCTTTTGGAGGTTGTAACGACAAACAAGGGAAACGCGTTCTATCTGCCGCAGGTCTCGCGAGGTAAGTGAATACCGCCGCAAAGAATGTTTCAAGCAAGCAAAATGCAAGCAAGTAGTGGGGTAGAAAGTTTGCTAATAGAATCTTCCATACATGAACACATGTTATGGTAGCCAGTTCCTTTCCCTTTCTTTGTAGTAGTAATGCTCTCTGTGGAGCCACTTCCTTTTCCCTCCACATGCCGTTTGCTCAAAACCGTAGTCATGAAATGCCTGTCCATCAACTCACTTTTTCCTCCCTTTGAAAGTCACGGTTCCTCCGATTTGCCGCAAATGAAAACCAGGATACCTAAAGCCCGATGTCTGTTTAACGGCAGACCAAGAGTTGAGAGCTGTGCAGGCTAGAGCAAGAGGCCCGCGGGGCACCCGTCCATTAGTGCCGCCGCATTCCAGGCTTGACGAACAGCAAGACAACCTTTGGAGTTGATGTTGCCGACCATGCTGTCAGCGTTTGCTCTCGCTTCACGACTTGCGGCCGCCCGCCCTTCAAGCACTCGAAGAAGCCTGGCTGGCAGGCTCATCGGCGGCGACCCACTTAGCATGGAGTGCTTCGATGTACTGCTTGGCAACACGAGCAGCCTGCTTGGGCGCCTCGGCCTGCTCGGTGGCCACGGTCTCCTCGGCAGCCTTGTTCAAGCGAGTGCGCCGCATCGTGGACGAGGTCTGAACCGACATGCTCCAGTTTTCATCATCCTCTTCCTCTTCCTCCATGTTGTCGGTATCCGAGGTGTCGACGCTGGAGCTGACATCCACGGCCTCCATGTATTGGCCGGTAACGCACCTCAAGGCGCGGTTCACCGCTTGGTGCGCGGCCTCGGTGTTGGAGAACCCTTGATCCTTGGCAAGGGCGGCGATGTCGACCTAGACGAAGATACTGGCGTCAGCTGCAAATTGTAGACGTAATAGAGGAAGAAATGTAGTATGGAGGGAAAGCAAGAGTGTTGGGTAGACAAGAAACTATCGAGGAACGCAGTGAAACCTACCTCGGGAGCTGACTTCATGAAGCGAAAGATGACGACGGCGAGATTGATACGATCTTTAAGCGTATTGGAGCTGCCGCGCGGGGAACGGGGCAAGCTGGAGTCATCAGAGTCGGCCATTGTGAACGGAGAACGTCCTGGACGAAGCAAAGGACCGGGGGGTAAGAAGCGCCGAGCGGATGCGAAGGCAGAGGCGTCCGGCGACTGTGGTACTGGTACTGAGGGCAAACTTTTGACCTGCGCCGTTTGGGTGGTAGGAAGAGTGTGGGTTTGGTCTGCGACAGGTAGGTTTTGATGCACCGAGGATGACGGCCCGTGCAGGTGATGCATATCCAGCACGCGCAAGCCCGCTCGCGCCAAACCACTCTAGCCGCTTTTGGTGTTCACCCGCAAGAACCTGCTATGCTTCATCGCTAGATCCTTGCTGAAGAGGTCCGGCGCCTGCACGCTGCGATGGCCGAATCAGGAGGTCAGTGGACGGACGCAGCCAGATTTTGCCACATTAGACACTGCTGCGATGTGCCTCACGATATCAAGGGCACTAATTTTATGCAATGAATATCAGCGCGTCATATGGCTGTCTATCTTCCCGGTGCCTGAGCTTTGCATCCGCAGCGGAAACTGTGCCCCGTGCTTTCGTGGAAGGCCTTAGAATCGTGGTCCAATCACCGCAACCAACTTCTCAACTTAGAAACTGCAACTCGGTCTACAGACGCGACGAATTTGCGTGAGATGTAGGAAATCCAGCGCGCTAGCGACAAGCCAGGAACTTCTGGCTGCGCCATTAGCGACAGCGCAACACTTCTTCGTTGCAACGCCAGGTCCCCCAAAACCCGATCGCCAATTCGCCCATGAACTCTAAGTAGTAGACCCCAATGCTACGCAGGCCCCCAAAAAAGCCGCACGCCGTCTCGTTGGTACAGCTCGCTCGGGCGACTGCATGCGTTCCGTTTCTCCCCGAATCAACCGATATACTACGACAACTCAACCAAGGCTTACGTGCCTACACAAACAGAGAGAAGCGCCCCTTTACCCCTCGCATTCGTCACGTCGCATGCCATGTACGAACGGCACCCCGGCAGCTCAGTAGCAAGATAGCTCGAACGAGTCGACCGCGCATTGCTACACACCTTGAACAACCCACCTACAACGGCCCGAATGATATCAAACTCCGATTTTCTCGCTCCTATGCATGTCTTCAGAAGATTGCAGCGTTTGTGTGCACCAAAGCCCAAGCTACGGCAGGCTTTCGAATCACTGTAAGTAGGGCAACCCTTGCCAGAACACTTCAGGGGCGTGAGCGACACACAACCTTCTCAGCTTGAAAAGTTGCTGTATAGCGCTTTAGGTATGTCATGGTTTCCTGCGAGACATGTGTTCGATCTCGAAATCTCATGTGCGTGAAAGAAACACCTCGCTCCCGCTGTAACGTACCCCGATCGAACACTTTCCGGTTGCAAAACGCCTGAGAGGCAAGCAGACGAGCCTTTGTCTTTTCTTGGAACTACCAACGATGAAGTAAGGATACTGTACTACGAAGCCCGCCCCCAGCAACGAAGTTTCAGCACGTCGAAGGTCTTCCGGCTTCGCAGCCGACTCATCCGTTTCGGACTCGCAAAACGCCTACGTTTGCTACCAGACCGCGCAGGAATAGAGCAAGTGTTTAAAATACGCTCTACACAATACCTGGTCGGGGATGAGAGGAGAATCTCTACATGGTGGTAAAGATTGGAAGCTCACCACGCTCTTTGCGTGCGGTGGTTGCAGTTGCTTGCAGGGGACCTCCAGGAAGGTTCGATACACGCGAGCTACGCAACCTTGCCTCAAAGCATTTACAGCTCAGGATGAACTTGTACAAGCAGTTCAAGTATGAATGTCACGTACCCGTCACGTACCCATCACGCATGCGCGGCATCATCTGCAGTGTGTCGCGGGCACGTAGCAAACTACACCAGAAGGTAGACATAGGCAATAGCTTGATATGGGAGGCGGCAGTCGTGTATGTAGCTTTGCTATCACAAGGTATCAAGGTACATTGGAAGGATATCTAGTACTAGGGTGTCAAATTCTCCATACATGACGAGATGCAAGAAATCATAGACCTCCTGGCTTTCTACGAACACTTTTCAGATCCAGGTTGTCTCTATCACGCATTCTAAGACTCTTATTGGGGCAAACTCGCAATTTGGTGACGGGGTGCGCTATAATCTGCGGTGTGGGTGCAGAGTAACTAAATCCTGCCCGATGAAGGGAGTGTCGCTGCGTGCCCGGAGTTGGCAATTGCTGAAGATGCGGACCGCGAAGGACCCACGCGATCATAGTCGTGATTCCAACAGCTGCAATCATTCCTAGCTAAGTGTATGTGTTCTTGGCGGTGGTATAAAGAAGCGATGCCAAGCGCTCGACCTTGACGTCGTACGAAACCACCATACCGCTAAGCCCCAGGATTCGTCGGCACGGCGGCGATTGAAGGTCTTGGATAGGAGTGGTAAGGGGTACAGAACTTGTCTTTTAGAAGCATGTAGTTGAAAGGTTGCGCATACTCAAGCAATCAAGCCGTGATCTTCGTTGCGCTACGTCATTGCAGCCTGCGCCATCAAATGAATAAGCTCGAAATGAAGAAGTTTAGGAGAGCTTGCTGATCTAGGCTATCGAAAGTTGCGTGTGGCCCGTGAGATGCTGTAGTGCCTTTGACGGGTTGGTATTGTGCGCTGCAGCGGCGCACGTGTGAAATATCTGGACGCCGCCTCCAAAAGCCTGCACCACTCCGTCCTTGTGCGCAGTGCCGCCCGTCAACCCCAACAACAACGAGACACTCTAGCACACTGGTTCAAGCTTGCCATACCTTCTGAAGCTTGTTGAAGCACGCATAGCGCGTCTAACGAGATCGACGCTCGACAGCGCAGCTTGCTGCGACCCCCACACCACGACCGCGCGACCTCTGACTGTCAACGCACCTCAACACCGGCGCCGCGCCATAGTGAACGCTTACGCTTCCATTACATTTGAGCCTCCAAGTAGCACACAGAAGTTCCTGTGGCAGCATCGCGCGGCAACTCACAGCATTAGCCCTCTATCGCGAGGACAAGGGACGTTGGCACACTCTCACAAAGCACCTCCGCGCGTCGTCGCCCAACGCAGCAGCAGCGGAAGCAGATCTTCCAGCAGACTGACTGCCCTTACCCATATCGCTCCCTTGACGCCGGCGAACAAGCTCATTGCAGCGCGCGCGTGCGGAATATCTCAACACCACCAGCACCACCAACCTCCATATCTGCGCACACAACACTTCCAAATTTCACACCACCACACCCTTCAAAGCACCAGAACGGCGCTAGAGCAGCACAACAAGCCCTCAAGCCATACATACATGACGATCGGAATCGGCAACATCATCCCCCTCACCATCGCCGGCATTTTGTTTTGCCTGACACTCATCTGCCTGAGCTTCATCGCCTACCGCATCGCCCAGATCCTCCACGAGAGGTACACGAGCTCCTTACCCTCCAGCACCAACGAACAGCCTCACGGCAGAAGAACCACATCCTTCCTATCCAACCCCTTCGAGCGCCTCCGCTCCCAGCTCGCTCCTCGTTTCCGCCGCCAACGAGCAGCTACAGACGTCGACATCGAGCTCCAAGAGCTACCCCAATTCCCTCACACCGTCGAACCCCCCTCCTCCGCCAGGATGAATCCCCCAACAACGATCTACCCGGCCCCTCGTCCCCGCCTCCCCCGCGTCCCGCAGCACAACAACGAACTCGAACTCCAACAACAACACCCCGCCAACAACAACAACGACGACGACAACGACTACGACGAAGAATTCACCCCCACCGTCCCCTCCCCACCCCTCCAACGCCCCGGCGGCGGCAGCAACAGCGACAGCATCACCGCCCGCCCCCGCCACCACCAGCGCGTCGACCCCATCGACCGGCACTACATGAACAACCCCGCCAACACCCCCTACCACCTCCCCGCCGCCCTCGGCATCAACCCGCCGCCCGCCGCCCGCCGCGCCTTCCACTTCTTCGACGACGACGGCGACGGCGACGACGACGACAACAGCAGCAGCAAGACCTGGCTCTCCAGCCTCGCCCCGCTGCTGCGCTCCTCCGCGGCGCCCGCCCACCGCGCGCACCACGCCGCGCGCCTGCAGATCCTCGCCCTGCGCCGCGGCGAGGCGCTGCTGACCACGCCCGCCGCCGAAGCCGCGTGCGCGGAGCTGCTGGAGGCGGTGCTGGCGGAGCTGCGGCGGCACCCGGGCCGGTACGAGGTCGAGGAGGCGGTGGAGGGCAAGGGGGGGAAGGGCGGAAAGGGCAAGAGGAAGAGCGTGGGGAGGGTGTTGTTGGAGCAGGGGGGGAAGGGGGGTGGCTGCTTTGGCGGCGGGTCGTCTGCTGCTGGTGCTCGTGCTGGTGCTGGTGCTGGTGGAAGTGGTGGGTGGAGGCTGCTGACGCGCAGCAGCAGGGAGGAGGCGGCGGCGCGGGAGAGGCGCGGCAGGGTGGTGAGGAACAAGGTCGTGCGGGGGGAGGGCAGGGAGGTGGAGGTGGACGGGGAGTTCGGGGTGCATCCGCTCGAGGCGGTGGCGAGGCTGCTGCTGGAGGATGTGGGCGTGTTTGTGAGGGGTGCGGATGGCGAGTGGAAGCTGTGGGTTTACTCCTCCCCTCCCTCTTCCCCGTTCACTGCTGTGGTCTTACAACACGCTCGCGCGTGACGATATCGGGACTTCTGCTGACTGATACATCAACTGAACAGTGCCGCCGCCGCCGCCCTCTGCCCTTCGGGCTGGCGCCTGCGAGACCGCATCGGCAAGCCCGCCGACCCGCTCTCTGGCTTCTGGCCGCCTCCTCGTGACGGAGAGGTGGTCGCCAACACGTTGTAAGTTTGCCTTTTACCTATAAGCACCTCAAATGCCACGGCAAAACACCCAGTCTACCTGAATAATCTTCCCCATACTCCTACCAGACCACTCAGTCCAGTCCACTAGCTAACAGCCCACCCCTTCAGCACCCGCCACTTCATCCACGTCGTTCCCTCCCCCTCCGACCCCTCCTCGCCGCCGCCGTCCCGCGCCGCCATCCTCTTCACCCGGGCGCCCCAGGACTTCTTTTCCGGCGGCGTCTACCGGCCCGCCGAGTTCGAGCGCATCATGGTGCGCCGCGAGCGGCACAGCGTCCGGCCGCTCCCCGGGTCGGGCGCCGTGGCCGTGGCCGTGCGCACCGCCGTCGAGCCGCTCGTGGCGCTGGGCGACGCCGAGCTGGACGAGCTGGAGGGGGAGATGCGGGGGTGGTCGGCCCCGGTGGCGCGGATGAGGGGCGACTTCTTCTGGAGGGAGGGGGTGGAGTGGTTCTTGGAGGAGAGGAGGCAGGCACGGGGTTAGGTGAAGGGAGGGGAAGGGAGGGGGGAGGGGGGAGAGGGAGGGGTGATGAAGTGGTGTTCTTTTCCTTTTCCTTTTCCTTTTCTTTTTTTTTTTGCCTTAGCGATTGGCTGGCGGTATTCACCTCGCCGCTCTCTTGATTGACATGCGCCAGTACACGGAGGCCGTCAAGAAGTACATGGACATCCTCAACGACCCCAGGTTCAAGAGCAAAGAGGCAAAGGGGCCCATTCCAGTTCTGGACGGAGATGGTCGAGCTGCTCATTGACCATTCTCTTTCCAGTGGTTCGAGGCAGCAGGAACAAAAGCGAAAAGACAGGTAGAGAAAGTCAAAGAAAAAGCATCATACTCACACAGAGACACAAAGAAACAAAGAACTTGCTATAAGCTATCTACTCAAATGTCTGTCCACTCAATGTTTACTACGCTCACATGTCATCGTCAATCAAAGGACAGCAGCTCGCAGGTCACCCTCGCGCGTTGCCCAGCGGCCGCTTGGCAGTGGGCGCTCAGACGTAAGGAGGTGGCGCTGTCAACCACGCAACCGACGTGGAGCAGCCCCCAAGATCGGTGGCGTTGTGGGTTGTTCGAGTGCAACACCTAATTCAGCTCTCACAGATCCCACCAACGCCACAGACGGGGGATGTGCTCGTATCGTGCGTGTAAGCGAGCTGTTCGTGGACCTCTTGACCCTCTCCGAAAAAGCTATGTGGCACAAGAACGGGTAAGTCGGAGGTGTTGTTGGGGGACTCGTCTACCTATTTCTCAGGAGTGGGTCGAGTCATCTCGCGGTACGCGATACGGCCGCCCCCGTCCACCAGCGCGCATCCGTGCCCCTCACCAACCTCTTGGGGACCCCGAGTATTTATGGTCGGCAATAACAAGATGGGAAAAGGGTAGGTTGGTCCAATTTCAGGATACTTGGCATGAGAAGTAGGTTGACAAGGAGGCAGTAGGGTTTCACTTGGATGGAAAAACAATAAGCTTCTGCGCACGACTGGGCGAGTTATTTCCGCGGAGGCAGGTCGAGGTGGGGAGGGTTGTTTCTACAGGCGGGCTTTGCCGGCGGTAAGTAATGATAGGTAGGCGCTGGCTTTCGGATGTAAAATGGTCCCGCCGCATGCTGCCTCGCATGCGGAACACGGCTCTGCGATAGATCCGAATGTTCGGAGGGAAGCCCGGCGTCGGCCGAGCGTCTGAAACGCGGGCGGGGTGACGCAGCGGGCGAGGTGTGCAGAAAGTGCGTGTACAAGTGTGCAGATTGACGGGTGAGGTCGTGAGAATAGAGGAGAAGGGATAGGATGGGAGCAACGGTACCCTTAACCGGTCGAGGGAGGATCGCTGGCGCTGATCAGTTTTCTTGACTGACCTTCACACCACCACCACGTGGACGTGCTGAGCGCTTCGGCAATCGTGCCCTCGGTTGTAAGGCTGGCACGGAGTGGGAAGCTTGGCAGGCTCTACGGGCTGAGGCCCAGGGTTGGCGGAAGTCGTCGCCAATATTGCAATATCGTGGGACTTGTTTGGCTCGGAAGCACCCGAAAAGCTGAGACACAGAGCCCGCAAGCGATCCGCATGGGCGATCGAAACGGGCTTGGGCTGGCGAAGCGAGAGTGCATCTAATTTTAAACCTGCCCGCCAATTCATGCAGCTGCGTTCTAGATCAGATCAAGCGGTGTCCCCGATGCTTGCTATGCCAGAGCCCAGGTATCTGCCTTATCATGGAGGTGCCTCCTCCGTGGGTGGAGAGAAGGTGGGGAGATTCGGCAGGGCGCTGGGGAGGTCATCTCTGCAGAAAGCCCGGGTGGGTAAGAAGGAGTGACGATGAGACAGCTCTGGGAGCGGGCGGTGTGCGGTGGACATGTGCACCCGCTTCCGGCACGGCACTTTAACACTCTTGTCGAGTGCTGAGCGGTGTGGTGTCGCAAGGCCAAAGCGGCGGCTAGACGTTGCGAATCGGCGGGGGGCGTTCCGGTTAGCGTCTTTTGCGCTCCGGCGGCCATGGTCGATATACGAGCACCTCGGGCAGAGTTGAGAGCAGCGCGGAGCGGCAAGATCGGACGTCTGAAGATGCAGTGTGGTTCGCGGCGGGGCGCGAAGGAGGGTGGTTACCGTGGGACGGGAAATTACAGCATTGACGGTGCAGGTGGGTTGAGGCGATGACAGCATGCCGGCAAAACGGGACGTTGCTCGGGAGGCTCAACCACGGCTCCAGTCTTCTGCAAGTCACCAAGTCAACGTGGAGGGATGAGCGTTGCTCGAGCGAGGCATGCGGCAACACCCGCTACGCACGTATCTCCTCGACCCCAGCATCCCGAGCATTGCGAGAGCGCCTCTGGGGACGACGGGAGACTTGTAGCGGCCGAAAGCAGCCCTCGCGTTGGCGCAGCGCAGCCAAGACGGGCGTTTGTGCGTCTCATTTGGCAAAGGCGCGGAAGCGACGGTGATCAGACCGAGGGGCGGCGCGGGAGTCAACGTCGAGTCGGGCAGGCACAGCAGGGCGGCGGAGGCAGCAATATTGTAGGCGGGCTCAGCGGGCATGGCGGACGACGGGCGGAGAGGGCAGTGGCAGTGGCAGGGCGTTTCGGAAGGCGAGCGTGCACGCGGGTCCACCGCCGCTTCCTCTTGCAGCGCCGCCGCCCGTACTGCCGTCGCACATAAACACAACTGCCGATAAGAGAGATGACGCTTTGGATCCTACCTACTACGTACGGCGGGAAGGCCGGTTGGGAAGCGGCGTCTGTTCTGGCCACGCGGGAGGCGTGAGCGGCGCTGCCAGGCGGATAGAGTTGTTTCGCATCAAGGCTTGTCTCGCGCGGTGGGCATGGCTTGGAGCGTGGAGACTGGAGAGACAGCTGGAGCTGGAGACAGCCGGAGCTGCGCTGGATCGACGCAGGGGGGCCTGCCAGGAACGGAAGTTTTTTCGGCGGCGCGTTTCATGCTGCACGCGTGCCCCTGCCCGCCCGTTCTGGCCGGGTCGTCGGCGGCGCGCAGCGAAGAGCCTGCTGGTCGGTGGCGGGCAGGCGACTGGGTCGGCAGACGCAGCTAGCTTAGGCGCTATGGCGCGTGGTGTTTTGTCGGGCGGCGAGAAGACCAAGCTCGTGGCTGGGCTGGGGCTGGATTGGGGCTTGCAGGGGCGTTGTTTACTGGCTGCGTTCTTCGCGGGCGCAGGAACAGGTGCGGCGGTTTCAGGGCAGCGCCCGCGCGGGAAGCGATAGGCTGCCGCTGCGCATCCATGGCCGCGGCGTCGCCAACCATCTCGTCGCCCGCCAAGTTCCAACGCGCAGCGTCCGCTTCCAGAAGCCGCATGGCGTGAGTGCGTCCGTCAGCGCACGGTCGGGAGACGGTGGTACGACAAGGGGAGTCCATGAAACCCACTCGCAGCTGCTGTGGCGCGGCGGCTCTGCCATGCGTCAAGGCGCGCGGTGTTGCCCGGCTGATTGGCTGTGGGTGCTCCGGCCGGAGCCCGCGCCCATAAACACCCACGCTCGCCCTCCTTTCGCCGCTCCTGGTCGGCCTCTTCTCCAGACCCGGTGCCTCGTTTTCTCTTCGTTTCTGAAACTTCTGCCCACTTCGCACGCTCGCTGCTGCCAGCATCACCTTCTTTCGCGCCACCACACGCCGGTCGCTGGTGACTTCTTTAGCTCCCTCTCGTCGATAGCACCGCCCCTGGACTTGACATCACTCGACGATCGCAATCCCCGTCCACGATCATATCTTACTACCAATCCCCCGCCGAGTCAAGCCTCACTCCGACTCCCCCGACAGCTCACTCTCACCTGACGACGACGCCAAACTCCACCATTGTTCAACACCGCTTTTGTTGCCACACAATAGCATTGTTATGAATTTCAATAGACATAGATAGCCAGTGTTTCACGGCCGCCATTCGCTACTCAACTCAGCTCTACTCGCCTCAACACTCCACCTCAACACCTTGCCTCTGCCCCGCCAAACGCCCGGTGCGTTCGTTCTGATTTCCACTCTCATTTCCGGGACCAAGGGCCTCGGGAGCTCGACAACCCCGACTGCGACAAGTTTCGACGCGTAGCCACGAGTTCCGGGTTCCTTTGTCCGTTCCAATCCCAAAACAAACAGCATCGCCTGGAGCCATGCCCTCCATGACCGACATCGCCAAGCGTGGCCTCTCCGTCGACATCGACAAGGACCCCTTCGCCTTCTCCCATGGCCTCACCGGTGTCGACCAGACCGGCAACTTCCTCTGGGTCGACGTGTTGCTGGGCTGCTTCATCGGCATCATCGGCCTCACCCTGATCCTGCGCTTCTGCCACATGTACAATGCTCACCTGCGACATGTCTCGACCATGGGCACCGCCCACAGGCAGGTCTACTGGCGCCACAACCAGACCAATCTGGTTCCCTGGCTCAAGAAGCACGTCATCTACGCTCCGCTCTGGAAGAAGCGCCACAACGAGGAAATCCGCCTGTCTTCTGCCATCAGCATTGGCACCCTTCCCTCGCGCTTCCACATGATGTTGCTCGTCACTTACTGTGCCAGCAACATCGCCTACTGCCTTTGCCTTCCCTGGTCCCGCACCGAGTCCGCTTCCGTCGTGGCCGCTCTGCGTGGCAGGTCCGGCACCCTGGCCGCCCTCAACCTCATCCCCACCATCTTGTTCGCCCTGCGCAACAACCCCTTGATCTGGATGCTCCACGTGAGCTACGACACCTTCAACCTGTTCCACCGCTGGGCCGCGCGTATCGTCATCATCGAGACCGTCGTCCACACGCTGTGCTGGATGATCAACACCTACAACGTTGGTAAATGGGACGGCGTGGGTCAGGTGCTCAAGGACGAGCCCTCGTACGCCTGGGGTATGGTGGGAACCGTCGCCTTCGTCTTCCTCTTCATCCAGGCCTGGTCCCCCCTGCGCCACGCCTTCTACGAGACCTTCCTCAACTTCCACCGCATTGGTGTTGCGCTGGCCATCGCCGGTGCCTGGGTGCACATTGACCTCCACGCGCTTCCCCAGCTTCCCTGGATGAAGTTCTGCCTTGCCATGTGGATCTGCGAGTGGCTTTGGCGCGCGTGGAAGTGCGCCAAGTACAACGTGAGCATGCGCCGTGGCATGTCCAAGGTCACCATCGAGGCTCTCCCCAACGACGCCTGCCGTGTCACCGTCGACCTTGTGCGCACCTGGAACCACCGCCCCGGCTCACATGTCCACCTGTACGTGCCGTCGCTCGCCGGCTGGGCTTCGCATCCTTTCTCCGTTGCCTGGGCCAGCATGCACCACACGTCCATGCCTACGTCTGTCGAAGACGAGAAGCTCGGCCTGCCCACGACCAACCCCGCCCACGACCTCTGCAGGCCCAACCAGAAGATGCGCAGCATCTCGCTGGTCTGCCGCGCTCGTGAAGGTTTCACCCGCAAGATGTTCGATCGCGCCAAGGCGCAGCCAATGGGCGTCCTCACCACCTACGGCATGATCGAGGGCCCCTACGGTGGCCACGAATCGCTCGACAGCTACGGCACCTGCATCCTCTTCGCCGCCGGTGTCGGCATCACCCATCAGACCTCCTTCGTCCGCCACCTCGTCGCCGGCTACCACGGCGGCACCGTGGCGGCGCGCAAGGTGGTGCTGGTGTGGAGCATCCCCAACACCGAGTGCCTGGAGTGGGTGCGCCCCTGGATGGACGAGATCCTGCGCATGCCGGGCCGCCGCGAGGTGCTCAAGATCCTCCTCTTCATCACCCGCCCCAAGAACCACGCCGAGATCAACAGCACCTCGGGCTCCGTTCAGATGTTCCCCGGCCGCTGCGACGTCCAGACCATCATTGACCGCGAGGTCTCGGAGCGCATCGGCGCCGTCGCCGTCACCGTTTGCGGTGCCGGTGCCTTCTCCGATGGCGTGAGGACGGCGGTGCGCTCGAGAGTGGATGAGGGCAGCATAGACTTCATCGAGGAAGCGTTCACCTACTAGAAGAGCTGGAACAGAAAGAATAAGAAAAAGAAACCTTGTTTGCCAGCGCGCCGATGAGGAATGACGATTTGATGTTTCCTGATTTTGCAAAAAAAGCGTGGAGGCAACACTTCTACAAGTACGTTTGCCCGCTCAACGGTGGATGTTGATAATTGGAGAATACGCCCTCTGGTTGTTGAAGAGAGCGAACATCTTGGACTCCATTTTCCGGAGGCGGGAAAGAAACCCGAAATTTGTTGCTGAGACAGTCTGTAAATAACTTTTTTTTTCTTCTTGCAATTCTCCTGCACATTTTCTTCGCTTCTTCTTGAGAACTTTGGTGGTTGCAAGCACGTCTCTGCTTCGCCCTCAACTTCTCAACCCTCTTTCTCCATACCTGTTTCTGGATACTTTTTTATACACCAGCTTCCCACCTCATTATTGCATGGCGCGGCGTTACAGCATTCTCTGTTTTTTTTTATTGCGTTGTTGATTCCTTTTGTTTTTTTTTTTTCAAGCGTGGCATACCCCTTCAACAGCGCAGCACCATACGTGCTTCCAAACACTTAGAGATACCTTCTAGAGGCGAAGGGTAAGGAAGACCCTCCTTCGCCCAAAAAAGCTATAAAGAATTAAGATTGTAGCACTCAGTTGCTCCGCAAAGAAGCCAAAGAAATGCCATTTCCCACGTGAAATCTTGGTCGCCAATGAATCAACGTTGCAGTGTTTGATAAGCCTCCCCGCATAAAGTCTTAGCCAAACGAACAGGAGTTTGCAACAAGCAGGGCTGATATTAAGGCGTCCCATGCTCACTAAACCATTGTATGATTGGCGGGCCGAGCACATCTACATGAGGCAAAAGGTCTGCCAATAAGAAATTAGCCCGCGCCTTACGCGGTTATCGGCCTTGAAGATCACCAAGACGCCCTGCCGGAGCCCTTACGACGAATGGCGAGGCGCAGACGGGGCAGTTGGAGCGAGGTTGGCCCGCCACCGCGATTATCTACTGCTGTTCCTCGATTGGCCACGTCGAAGGGACGAATCGGAAGGTCGGACCAGGGATGGTCTCAGCACTTCTTTTTCAGCTCCGCTCCGCGCATTATCGTGGGACATATTGGAAGACCTTGTCTCACGGAGGCTGATCCGTCGCAGGCCCCGCACCCTCGCCAACTCCGCCCGCTCTCCTGCGGAATGATTGTACGGCTCCATCGCGTTTCCGTTTCGCCCTTTAGGTCAAACGACTTGGGACGGTTGCTCAGAACATCAAGTCCTTCCTGCATGTCTTATCTTCATGCGTGCACAGCTCGTCGCTTTGTCTCGAAAGGGGGAATTCCGCTGCGCCTGCCACACTCATACAAGTACCTCCTTGCTGGGGGGCGCTTTTAAGCTTATTTCGAGCTCTCTGCTTCTTTTCTCCTCGACCACACATCTCCGAACAATCGCCTAAATCATTGCCTGATTGCTCTGCGAAGCGGGGGCTTCGGCCGACAAGAGCGTTTGGTCGATAATATATCTGGTGCGACCCCCGCTCGGCGCCATGCGCATCGACGTCGGACTGATTGTCGCGTAAGTATGTACGGCGCGTTTGCGGGCGGCTCGCACAAGCGCTAACGAGGGCGTTGCGGTTGGTGGAGGATTGGTGGAACAGGAATCAAAAATTTGTCCCGGCGAAGCGAGCGGCGTAGCATAGCGGGCCGTTTCTATCCATCCACAGGAGAGGCGATAAGAGCGCCGCCTCTACGAATTGTCATGGTGTCGAGGGTAAATCGGGTGCATCGAGGTTGGTGGTAGCGGGACGAGTGTTTGCGCGTCCGAAGCGCTCAGCTTGATGTTGCGATAGTTGACGCAGGTTGGAAAGCTCTCGAGTCTTACTCGCTGCATTGGGAGCAGATTTGAGCAGCCTGGCCAACAAACAAACAAAAACAAACAAATATCCGCTTATCATGCTCTGGTTGGCCCGGAAGCGAATATCAAGCAAATGTTTATTCGTTTGTTTGATTGCTGGCCACCCTGGATTCAAGAAAGAACCACGAAGGCTGCACGTCTGTAACAGAAGTCATGGCGTTGAAATGGTGTGGGCAAATAATAGAGGGAAGTGTGTGTATTCTCTAAGTGCCTACGGTACTGCGGAAAGCACTAAGGCCTGCTATCTGCCAAGGCACTGGGCCACAGGCCAACGGCGTCTTCGCCGTGTGTATGGGGATTGGATGTCGCGAAGGATGGGCGCCGCGACAGGGGCGGGCGCTCCCTAATGCGGAATGACGTGGCCACGCCGGGGTATAATGACGGAACGTAAGGACTAGCCAAAAGGCTCGCCTCCCATGGTAGCGGGCAACTAGGCTTAGGGCGGCTAGAAGCGACTATTAAGATGTGCTTTAGCAGTGTTCTTCTATCACCTGCTGCGAGGCTCGCATACTTCCCCGTGCGAATTAGATGCGCGCACAGGACCTCGTGTCGATGAAGGTACTATTGAATGGTCGATCAAGGAAGAAATGGGGTATGCTTAAGCGGCCGAGAGTATACTTAACTAAGCCCAACAAAGTAACTGCCATGGTGGTGAACAAACAAAAGGCCAGCTGCGGGCACTCGGCGGGTTAAGCGAACCCCAGCTATGTCCATCACATACGTCTATGCATTGGCCTCCGAAAAGTTTATCAAATTCGAAGACCCTTTTCAACAGATGAAAATGACACAGCGATTTCCAAGTGCCCCCCATTGTTCCCTCCTGGAGCGACCAAGTGAGCTGGTCATTGGCTTGCTGCAACCGAACCAGAAGGGGCTTCCCTCCATGGCCACCTTCGCCAATTTTCTTAGCATTGAGATATTTTACGAACCGGATGATCGGAATGCGAAGCACGACGCAGCAGGCAATGTGCTGCTACGCCACAGACCGCTATCGTTCGAAGGGGTGGGCATGAGTCCATTGTGATCATCCAGTTGAGGGGCAAGATTTCCACTCCAGAAATCGGTACTCATTTCGCCGCAGCGTTAGTCGGTGGCGAAGCCGATCGTACTCAACAGGGTATAGACCTTCCGTGGCGGGGGGTGTTCGCAAAGACTAGCACGCTAGCACCAAGGCCGGTTCGCGTTCCTTCCCCGACAATCAACGACTTCACATCAGAGTTTTTCTACGAAAGTTGCGCGCGGCTCCGAACACCGTGCTTTATCGCCCGGAACGGGTTCGCTGGGTCAGCCCTATCGCTCGCGACTCGCAGTCTGTCTTGTTGTAGCATCCACACTGGGCTCAGAATGCCCCTCACTTCCGTCGCAATGTTTCCAGTGACCGCCAAACCAGCCGACGATCCTAGACAAGGCTGCTCTTCCTTCAAATGATTCCTGAGTCAGGTCAAGGGTGCCATATACGGACACAGGCACGATGCGGGCCCCGAACCGTTGCTGATGTTAATGTCCAACGTCGAGAGCGTAGTATGGAGATGGACGGGGACTTTCAGGGCACTGAGAACTTCGGAATGAATAATGGCAACTGCACAGATCAAGAGGGTTTGTAGAGGTACTCAGAGAAAGCCATTGGCTACATGCGCGGGCGGGTGCATCTGTGTGGCATCCAAAATGCCTGTATCAAGCTGAACATCTTCGACAAAGGTTTGCGCCTGGCGTGTCAGCCAACAACGATCGTCCTTCGTAGTCGTAGATTCTCTTCGGGCTCAACGAAAGGATATCCCCGTTGGTCGACGCAAAGCTCCGTCGAAGGCGCCACTTGCCTCAATCGTTCCTGCATGATCCTTTGTCTTCCTTCAACAAACGAAGTGGTGGCTACGTCAGTTTCACCAGGCAAATACAGATTGCTCACCCGCATCTCATAGCACTCAATTTCTCCTGTCCATTTTCTGTTGCGAGCCTCTCCGCACCGCGGTTGATGGCTGTGAGCAGGTTCGTTCTGAGCAACATCATGCCTCCTTCCGCGTGTCTTGATCTCTCATCCTTGCACCCCAAGCCCCCAATACGATTCTGCACCGCTGGCCCCTCACGCAGTAGTATTCTATTACGTTGAGGGCGCCGCAAGCTCTTTCTGCGAGCTGGGGAATCGTCGGTCCCAGGCAGGCAGCGCGTTCACCTGCGAGGATGGTGTAGGTAGTCAGCCAGTCAGTCTGGAGCGTTTTGAGTGACTTTATCGTCATGAACAAGATCTGCGTTGTTGAGGCGGCTTCCTGCGTGGCTTGGGGTCCTTTCTGCGAAGAGGACTTCCTGCCTTCTTTCGCCGAGGGCTCTTGCGCTGATGTCGAAGCTGCTGGTTGGCTGCTGCTGCTGCAGGAGGAGGTCGCCGGAAACTGACGCGACGCCGATGTGATGGTGTTGGCCGGATGCGCGCGGTGAGCGACGGTTGATCGAGTACAGCGCGGGTCAGTGTGATGCGGAGCTGGTTCGGTAGCGGCCAGGAGGAGACGGAGTAGTGGCGGACGCGCATCAGCGGCTGAAGCTGGAGGAATGAGAGGAGCGGGAGGGTGACGGAGGAGAAGAACGCGCTTCAGGATGCCAGAGACCGGCAAGTGCTCGCCAGTAACTTTGAAGTCAAGGTGCTCAGAAGGAAGCTTGCTCAGACCAGCGGTGATGGTTTCTTCGTCTTTGGTCGCGCCGATGAGAGTCGCGATGGTGGGCTTTCTGGCAGGCTGCGCGAGCCCAACGTTTGCGACGAAAGATCGTCGGCCGCCGCCACCGCTGGTGCTGGCGTGAAGGAGGCTGATGCTAAAGTCACTGGAGCGCTATCATACGTGTCGATAGGTGTTGAAGGCCCACCTTGCGCGTCTTGCCGCGCCTGTACTTGGACCTTGTGAGCGAACACCTGGGTCGTTTGCTTCACGAGGGTCGCCGCGGGGGTGTTCACTGCTCATAAGCTCCTGCGGCGCTACAGCCGTCGCCGTTTGCTGCAGAGTCGTGTTCTGCAGCTTCTTGTGGTCCTTGAGGCCCTCTACGTAGTCCACTCGATGACCCGCTGTTGGCCTGCGACGAGCCCATGCTGCGACATCTTGTCATATCCTCCTTCGGCCTCCCCTTTGCCTTCACCTGTCACGATGGCAGTATGACATGCGTGATCTTTCCAAAGGGAAGCTCTTCCCCGCTCTGCTCGCCTTTGCTGCTTCCATTGCACTCCGCACCCGCCACCGGTCCTGCCGCATCCAGCGCGCGGATTCCAAGACATTCTTCCACGGACTTCGATGCGCGGATCACGCGCGCGCGGTGGCGAGCCCCAAACGTCACCCCCGGTCCACATTGGGCTTAGCTGGAGCGGTTGCCATGCCAGTGACCCCCGGGGCCGACCACGCGCCTCCGGATCAACCACTGCCGCCGGCACGCATAAATACCTCCGCACTCCTCGACCCAGACTCCTCTTTTTCTTCTTCAGCTCTCTTTGCCATTTGGCTTAGATTAAGTGTAGTAACTGTTCTTCCGATTTTAATCTCTCGGACGCCCCTACGGGGGTACACTACCTTGAAATTAGTTTTTGGAAACCGCCTTGGGGCCGCTGAGCGCCGCTCATGCTCTGGGGCACAGTGTCGCCTCTATTGCACTGCCTGAGGCCGATGCGAACAAACTTTTTTTTTTTCGTTGAGTGACTTGTCTTGAACAGGTCCTTGAGGAAGAAAAAAAAAATGAGTTGGGTGAATAGCAGTAGCAGTAGCAGCAGCAGCAGCAGTGGGAACTTGAATTAAGCGGTGTCCAGTTTCGCGTCATTAGTTTTAAACTCTGCAGGAAGAAGGGTTGCGGTCAACGCCAGCGCCCGTCTCTATGATCAAGCCAGCGTAACGCAGGAAGCTCTCGTCGTTCTTTGCGGTCGAGCGCGCGCGCGTCCATGTCGTCCTTCGAGATCTACAAGAAGCTCGCAGTGTTCGGACAGCGGAAGCCGCTCGTAGACTGCGACGGCGGCTGCTGCTGGCGCGGGAGGTGCAATGCGGTATCTGTAGGCATGGACATCCGCACGGAGGACCAATTCGTTCACCGCGACCGTGCCTAGAACACGCGCAACGACTGCTCCGACTCATACCAGCCGCGCCCGCTGGCGGCGAGGTCAACACAGCCGACTCGAAAGTGAAGATTACCACTACAACAAGTATCCGCGCTGGAGGTAATCACAGCGCACCCCCCTCCCCGCTTGGGGCTCACTTTGGTCGGTTGACCAACACCGCGCGCATGTTTCCCTTGGTGTTGAGATTCTACCTGTCTATCGTATCTACGTGAAATGTCCTCCACATGCGCCCTCAGACCGTGCTCCTGCGTCTTCGTGCCCGTCCTTGCGTGTCCTCATCTCGCTCTGCCTCGCCTCCATCGCTGTCGCCGAGTCCTTGAAGTTCAATGACTCCCACCACAAGCCAAGAGGCCGCGGGCCATCCGCTCTTCGACCAAACCGTTGCGCACAGGTGGCTCCTCTCGCTGCTAAAGCGGTGGCTGGCAGCGCTGAAGACCTGCTCGATATCGCTTGAGGTGAGGAGGAACAAGACAGCAAGTCCAACGCCATGCGCGCTTTTGTTGGGAAGCCCCCTGTGTGCTCCTTCTACCACTCCAACAGCTTGTGAAGGTGCTTCTAGTTATTCCTTTCGGGTAGCGACTGGACGGATCGATCGAACTCGTTCGGCGAGAGGTCGAGGGCGTCGCCTGCCACGAGGTCAAGGCACATGGAAGGCGTCGATAGCGCTCGCATCGCGGCTGGCCGTGCTACAGAGATCAAATGAGCCATGCGCAGCTCGAACGACAGACGGCGCGTCTTCGTGACGGTTTCTGCAGCGACACGTCGCCGTGGATGGTCTCACCAGTGCTTCTCGGGCCGGGCGACGCGGCAGATGGCCAGATCTTCGCTCCTCTTGTTATGGGCTCACCTGGTGTCGGATGCGTCACCCGTTGCGAGGCAGGCAGCTTAGGCCGCTCGTTGGTGCTTAAGCTAATCTGCTCCGAAGCAGCGAGTCGCTCCGCCGTGGGCTTAAGACACCGGTAAGAGTCAACGGCGCTCAAGGCAATCTGCTGTTTGGAGTCGTGATCTGTATGCCTCTGAGAAGGGGCAAGGGTCGAAAGCCTGGCAAAGCGTGGATTTTTGTTTTCGTTGATGGGTCTATTGCAGTTTTGATTGCAGACGTAAATGGCAATGCTGCTCAAGCCGGAGAAGAAGACGGACAGGATGGCCACCGATGAATTTCTCACCATACGATCCCAGATATTTCCTGCCAACCACGTCTAAACGGCAACGGCGGTTGTCGCACTTCTTCTTCTTGTATGGCATGTCCAGCACGATCTTCACGTTGTCCTCTTCGTCGCTGATATCCACAATCTTCTCGGTCGGAACTTTCTCTTTTTGAAGTCTCTCACTGCCACTACTCTCGCTACCTACGGGGTCCTGGAGCATGGCGGCCAATGTATCGGCATACGCCATGGCTTTCCCCGAGGCATCGATGGCAGCTTGGCTTAAAGTCACTCTGGTGAGCTAGTAAGCCCTGCTCAATATGCCATGACCGCTCCAAGCTCCCAACGCACACATCCGCAGTTGCATTGTCACTCCAGTCCCATCATGATCAGTGGCAGGTTTGCGGCCAGTTGCCAAACTTCTGCAAGGTGTGATTCTCCAACTCGAAACTGGAAAGCTGCCAAATCCCAAAATAACCGGTCCACTACCTGTAACCCAATCCGCCGGAGCTACCGACCGCCGAAACATTCTCACCCTGATGCCGCTGGGAGACTGAGCCAAAGTGCAAGCTCAGATTGTGCGACCCCCTGCCAAACTCGGCAGAAGTACGAGCACTTGGCGACAATGGCGTAGACGCTGCGGCCCGGCTTGACCAGTTTGCGCGGCTTGTTTGTGTGGTGGTAACAAGGAAAGCCGTAGACCTTCGTAGAGTAGCAAACGCGGTCATAGCGCAGGGAATTCCGGTAGTTGCTGGGAAGCGCCGTCGTCAGCATGATAATAGTCCAAAGGTGGTCTCGATTGTTTGTACCCTGCTGCCTTGTGTATCTTCTTCCTTCCCAATGATCCACGGCCAATCTACCCGCCTAATTACAAAGCTTTCAAGCAACCAAACACTCATTCGTCACCATCATATCCCAGAAAAGCCTCTTGAAAAGCCTCCTCCTGGATTATCTCCTCCCTCGTCTTCTTTCAAGGGGTATCGCGTTTCAGACGCATGGCGTCGTATCACTCCTTCAGGCTCCTCCGGAAGCGCTCGACCTTTTCTTCCACGTCTCCGAACGGCATGTTACCGATCAGATTCCCGCTCCTCATATGAGAGAGCCCGGCAAGGCCTTCGTCATCGTCGTTGCGCCGGCGGACCAACGCCATGTTGTTGCTGGTGGCCCGTCAAACGCGTCCGTGGACTACTCAAGCGCAAATTGCCAGCCTCGCGGATGGCTTCTCGCCCTCCTTACCCTTCAGTCCATTGGTGCGCGTTCGTATGTAGCGGCCACCGCTGTCCCTTGTTGGTGGCTTCGTTGATGAGGTCGCGGAAATCGAATTGTCGGGGTAGCCGAGAATGAAGGTCTCCGTAATCTCGGGAACCGTTATAACAGCGTAGATACAATGCTCAGCATCGAAAAGCTGCTGCGCTAGTCAGCTTTATGGGCAGCTCTGGACGATAAATCGGACGTTCTGTGAGTGCGTGAGGAACGTTGAGGGACAGCGGCCGAAAGCGTGTGCCTCTGGAAGGACCGCCGACCTGTGAGCTGTTAGCAATCATTGATTGGGGGCAGAGCGAAAAGGCTTACCAGAATGGCGACTTTGGTGCGGAGGTCTTGGCCGGGCGCCTTCACCTCTGAAGGAGTCCTTGGAGTCGCGATCCAAAGCGTGAAGGCTCTTCAGCTGCTGACCGATGAGTGGGATAGCTTGATGAGGAACCTTTCGCTTGAGGTCATCGCAAAGAGCCGTTTACCAGCGGCGCCGTGTAGGACACAAGTGAAGTTCCTAGCGACATACGCATTGATCGTTGCAGAGGAGCGTTGCGATATCGTTCATGACCTTCACGTCGCATACCAGAACCGGCGGGATGAGACGGCCAGCTCACAGCAGCGGTAGTCAAAGCTGCGCATCGATGGCAGCGAAGGAAATGGTGGCCCGCGCAGGAGGCTAGAAAGAGGCTGTCGGCGCTGGTGCACGACGTGAGTGGAGTCGACAACTGGGGAAGCAGCGCGTGGGCGCGTCTGTCGTAGGTGAAGCGTCTCTCGGCCGTGACTCTCTCGCAGAGCTTGACGCGTTCCACCGCAAGCCCTGCGTCGCCGTCGCTTCGTACCCAAACGAGTCCGTAGTCTTCTCCATGGATCATGAAAGGCTCCAGCGCGCCCATGATTGCAGGAAGCGTGCCGTTTGCCTCGCTGCCTCCACACAAGCTTATTAAACGCTAGAGGTTATTGTTCAACCCCACCGCTCATGAAGCGCGTCCTGGCATCGAGTTGGTGTAGAGTTGTCCAAGTGTCGTCGTGATCGGCGCTGGGCCTGAGGCGCGTGGCGCTCTATCACAGAACGTCGACAGCGGGCCGGCGTAATTGTGCAGCCAGACAGTGCCACACGTAGTGACGGATGGTACTGCATGTCAGGTTGTCAGTCCTCGAGGTCATCGGACAGCGCTACAAAGGTTCATGAGCAGGCAGTGCATCAGTGAAGTGCGACCGAGAGGAGGAGCCCAATGTCGCGCTCCTCACCAAGGGAAAGCTCGACGGCCGGCGAAGCTTGGTGGATCTCCACCTTGGCGGTACACTCCCTGACACGCTCGCTGCGGTGATAGTTGTCGCCGCCGCCACCGGTCTTCTCCGAGCTGGTTGCGTCTGCGGCGCGGGCGTTGCGATGGCAGCTGCCTTGGCATTGGTCGTCTTCGTGCCCAACGGGACACGCGTATGCGGGTGTAGTAATGCAGCGAGTATGAGCAGCAGTGCCAGTGATCCGACGCTGTGTAATAGATACCAGCCGTTCATGACTCACCAAGCCTTGAGTTGGATCCAGAGCATTCCCTCCATCACTTGAACAGCGTAGGCGATCCTGCCTGCTGGATGACGTTAAATACCTTGCAGTAGTGAAATTGGGTTCCGAAAGAGCGATTCTTTGGTTGTCAAAGAGAGCGTAGCTCATTGGTGAAGAGAGTTGAGTAAGAGGTTCGCGATGGTTCGTCTCACGATGCTCGCCATCCACCAGAAGCTCTCGCCTCGCAACGCAACAATATAGACGAGAAGTCAAAGAAGAGGGCATCCACCGTGAAAATGTATGTTTAAGTGGAATGGGTTGCTCTGAGGGAGATGGCACGGCCCCGCTTCTATGAGAGCGGTCTTCACCCAACGGCCGCAGCGCGGGTTGGTGCCAAGCAGCCGTGAAGGTGAACACCATATTGTGCGCGCGCATCCACCTCCTTCGGCGCGGTTCTGCTATCCGGCGATCCGATGCTCTTGGAAGCATTTCGGCTTCGGTTTTTCCAGCGCACTCCTGTCAACACAGCACCGTCCCGCCCACAACCCTCAGCTATTGCACGCGCGACACTCGCGCTTATGACCTTGCGCAGCCACCGCGTGACGCACGCACAGAGATCTAGCTCGTCTACTGACTACATCCGCACCCTGAAGTAGCAAAAATGACGCGCCCTGAACGCGGCGCCCGCCGCCCTCCTGACCCTCCCACCTCGGCGCTTCTCTTCCAACTCCCGTTCAAGGCGCCAGATACGCTGGCGAAGGTCTGGATACATGAACTCAAGAAGTCACTAGGGATTCTGCCCGCATGGGTCGCAAGCAAAGACGTCAAGCATGAACTGCAGCGCTTCGCATGTGCCTTCTTCGCGCAGCAACGTCCGGGCTTCCAGGATGAGTTCGACGCGGCTATGAAGAGACATTCCCGCAGCAATGACGCAGAGCGACAGGAAAGCCTGTCATCCGCAGCTTGGTATGTATTTGCCGTCCTCTCACACGCTCGCACGGATCACCGTATTTACTCTCCGTTCCGAAACTTGTTGGCTGACTCTTGGGCGTTCTTCCCAGGTGCCTCATGCGCGAGGACCTCGCCGAGCTTGCCATGAGTCTCGCGGATAGCCCGCAAGAGGAGCGCAATATGGTACTCCAGCGGGACCCCCAGACCATGATCATGACTGAGGACATCAACTTCGGCGAGCTCTGGACCACCGCGAGCTGCAACATAGTCTCATTGAGCTCACGGGTGCCCCCTCCGCGGCGGAAGACCGCCGCCTCAAACGATGGAGATAGCAGCGCGGACCACAAGCGCGGAAGCGAGGAGAGGTTTCCCTTCCGCGATGCCCCCATTGGCCGCAAGGCCTGCCATCTGCTCGTCCTGGACCTCCTGAAAGCCTTGCACGACGAGATGCGCGCCGTCGCGCCCGTGTCGGACAAGCAGACCTACTTCCAGGACCTGCTCGGCATCAAATCGTTCCGCTCGTACCCTCGAAGCGGCGAGCAGCCGCAACAGCACCTTGCCTCCGCCGAGAAGCAACCCTCCCCCGACCACAGGGTCTTGAAGGGCGGGGAGGATCCGTTTGAGGTGCCTGTGTCCGAGGTGCCTGACTTGGGGCCGCTCGAGGCGTTTGACGTGGACCTACCTGACGCGCCCGACTTGGACGTGCCTGACGCTCCCGGTTTGAGGCTTCCCGAGGTGCCTGAGCTGATGTACACTTGCTCTCCGGAGTCGGAGTGGTGGGTCGAGGTTCGTAACTTTAAGGGAATCTTGTTTGATTGGGTCTGGGCCTTTTACTCGGACGATCGTAAGAGATTTCAGCTCGGGTTCCGGAAGGCCGTTGAAGGTGTGAAGCTACGCATGGCGACGACAGATATTAACGCGGCTTGGTAAGTACTGGATGGATCCCCTGTTGCACCGAGTCGTCGTTCTCGTCAACTGACTCTTTCAACTTGTAGGCAACTCTGGCGAGATGCGGTCGCTGACGAACTTCTTCCTCCTCTTCTGTACGACGAGGATTACAGGAACAGAGTACAAAACATGAGTGCACAAGGCTTGATCGACGACAAGGAAGCCAACTATAAACACTCTTTTATGGTAGCCGCCCACAAACTGGTTGTCGATGGCGCCAAGTTTGCTTTCGATGACGCGCTTTTGGAGCAAGCCATGCTCGATACCGCCTGGGAGAGACTGACCGACGACAAAGAAAGGGAAAAGGCCAAAAAGAAGGCCGCGGACAACAAAAAGGCGACGACGGCCAATCTTAAGAATCGTTACGCGCAAGCGCTGGACCTGCTCTGGAGCCTTCTTCGGGACCTTGAGCATGACTGTCCTCTTCTCGGTCAGCCTTTGGCGGCCCGGCAGGCATCCTACTTTAGGACGCTGCTCAACTTGGAACCGGTGCGGGTTCCAGTGATCCCGTCACGGCAGAAGGGGACCCAAGGTCCGTCGCAGTCGATCTATGACGACCCGAGGGAGTGCTGGAGTCTTTCCGAGCGGGGCCCGGACGATTTCTCGGACACCGATGACCCCTCGGACTCCTCGCAGGGTCCTCAGACCGTGCCCAAAGAAATTACTGTGGTTACGTTGTTCCCGTTCAAGGTGGACACTTTCATCACACTTTGGAAGCAGTCGCTTCAGATGGGAGCCTCATCGAACGTGCTCCACATGGTTATGGATCCTGCCATCGTTCAGCATTTGTTCCGATTCAAGTTGGGGTACGACAGGTGTAATTACGAGAAGGAGTTATATAATCGCGGGGATTGGTGAGTAGAGTCCCGTTCCATGTACTTGAAAGAATTGCTTGGTGTACTAACAGTTCTTGCCATAGGGAAGCAACGCGCCTTTTCTTGGTCAATAAGTTATGTGAGGGTCCGGATATTATCGATCCCTCGACGATGAAATGGAAGGTTGTCAGCGCGAAGATAGGCCGTCAGAAGAAAGGTCGGAAAGGGTGGATGCTAGCCTGGCTATGGGCAACACACGCCCTGGTGACGGACGGTGCGAAATACCTGACGCCAGAGGGGACGCCCCCATCGCCACAGGATAAAGTGAAGTTCAAGGCTGTGCGGGAAGTCTGCCTTGAGCTGCTGCATTGCGTCTGCCTGGATTCCAGAGCCAACCCTAATGGGTACTGGGGGTCGATGAATATCACGACTAAGCGAACAGAGGGCGATGTATCGCAGGACAATCAGCAGGAGCCAGCGCAGGCGAACCCACCTCGGAAGAGGCCACGTCACAAGAAGGCTACGCAGAAGGAGCCAGCGCCGTCAACCCACGAATCTCCTCAAGTTCCCCAGCAGTCTGCTCCAGATGCTGCTGCTGGTGCAGATGCGAGTCAGCCGATTGATCTGCCCCGTCCCGAGGGATCTGCTACCGACAAAATCACCAGACTTCAGCTGCGGACTGCATCACTGCAGAGACAGGGCGAGACCTTGGCCAACACAATGAGCGCCATGGCTGCCCGGTGGGACCAACGGGCGTTCGCCACCCTCCAGAGGGTTGAGCGCGAGCGGGGACAGCGCCAGCCTGACGATATCGAGCGCCTCATGCAGAGGGCCGAGGTTCTGCAGATGCAGAACGAGACCTTGGCCGAGGCTATGAGGGCCGTGAACGGCCACTGGAACCGTCAGGTGTCGGACACCCTCCGGGAGGTTGAGCGCCTGAGGGCATGGCGTGTGCAACTGCTCTTGAGTGAGAGCTTCACCTCTTAGCCGGGTTTTTGTTCCTTGTCATTCTTCTTCTTTTTCCTGTTGAGCGTTGGCGTGTGCGCGCAAACAGTCTAGTATCAGTTCTAATCCCAAGTCCATTCTCACGGCTTTTTCTAGCGTCACAGCGGATGACAAAAGAATTTGACCAACTTACGTAGGTAGTGTCTGGATGTGAATGTGAGTATTAAATGCGAACAAATACGTCCAGATATTGGATTCCACTACCTACATGGGATCAGATGGCGTCCTTTGCGAAACCTAGAGGGCCGAGTGCTTTTGACAAGTGTTCCATCATACCCCTCCCATTCACTTCTTCTTCTCCCCCAACGGAACACCCAATCCATGACATCCAGCATAGTCGCTAGCAGCAGGCGGGACCCATCCCTTCAACACCTCCTCTCGCACATGCGCCGCGATCTCGAAGACCTCGACCTTGATCGGCCGGCACGTCTCCTTCATCTTGCGCGCGCCCTCCCCTTCCTCCGTCTCGCCGTCGCGCACGCCGACCCAGCCCCACTCGCTGAGGTCGCCGCCGGGGCAGGTGCTCAGGGCGCACAGGAGGTCCTGCTCGGCGAAGAACTCGAGGTAGTCGTCCGGCCGCGAGGGCGAGGCCTCCATGAAGTAGCGACCCTTCTCGTCGAGGCCGGTGACCTGGAAGACGTTGAGCACGTCGTGCACGTCCGACTCGGCGAGGCCGTGGGGCAGCACGGCGCGGACGAGGTTGGAGTGGCAGTGGTAGTCGTAGGTGCGGCCGGTGAGCATGCGGTTGACTATCGTTTCCCCCCCCTCAACGTCAGCCCCCCATCCCCCTTTTCAGATCTCACCGATCAGATGAACACGGGAGAAAAGAGGAACTCTCACCGTAAGGATCGCACCTCGTCCCCAACAAATCATGACACCGTCCACCCCACCTGCTCCTCCCCTTCTCCCCCGCCTCCACGCCCCTATCCCTCCCGTCGCCGTCCTCCCCCGTCGCCGTCCCCCACTTTCCTTCCCCCTCCCTCCCCAGCGTGTCGGCCACGATCCCGCACAGCGGCCGCATGTACGGCAGGCAGCTCCACAGCCGGTCGCCCGTGCTCACGTGGCTCGCGTGCAGCTGCCGCGTGCGGCTCGCCCAGAAGCGCTCGCGCGGGTTCGCCGCGCTCCACACGTTCAGGTCGCCGACCTGCGGCCCCTGGGGCGTCGAGAGGCGGAAGACGCAGCCGGCGGGCACGCGGAAGGCGGCGCCGCTGCGCGGGGGGACGGTGAGGGTGGTGAGGGGGACGCGTTGGGGGGAGGGGGACGAGGGGGACGAGGGGCTGGCGGTCGCGGTGGCGGCGATGCGGGCGTAGAGGGCGGTGGGCGGGTGTAGGATGCTGGAGGAGGAGTCCGGGAGGTAGGCCGGGACGGGCGGGTTGGGCGAGGATTTGTAGGGTGGGAGGGCCATTGTTGCTGTGGTATGTATGTACAGTGGGGACGGGGTGTGTTTGTGTCGTTTCGTGAGGCGGCAGATGTCAACTCGGGGTCTCTTGCTGCTGGAGGGTCACCTTTCGGCGGATGGGAGAGAGCTGGAGCTGGGACATGGGGGTGCGGGGTGGTGATGGTTCTAATAGTTTTGTCATTGCTAGCTCCGGAACGTCGACTGCGTTGCCGATTGCGCTCCCGGTAGCTTGGACGGGTCGCCGAGTGTGGCTGGACGCCATGGGTCCTGGATGCGTTGGCGCGAGGAGTTCTTGTGAGGTGATGAAAGTTACGCCGAGGTGACACTTTTTTTGGCTGATCGGCTTCTGAACGCGATCAGAGCGTTGTTATCAATTGGTTGCCGGGCGTCCCGCGGCGCCATGCGGGGTCAAGCGGCCGCGGTTTCGGTTAGAAGCGGCGGTATTGGGAGCAAGCTATACAGCTAGCTTCGATCCTAGCTTCCAGCCCAGGCACGGACCCTGCGCAGAAGCTCTCCAAAGCTCTCCAGAAGATACATCATCATCTTGCTTCAAGCGCTGAAAATCCATTCTTAACATAGCCATCTAGCAGCAGCCTGCGCGCTACCTTGCGCGCAATTCCTCAAAGAGACGCTTTCCCCCACACCTTTCCCCCATCCAACACCAACGTATCCCCATTAACATGCGCCGCCGCCCTACTACACAGGAAAACCACCGCCCCCGCGATATCCTCCGGCTCGCCCAGCTTCCCGTTCGGATTGCCCGCCGCCAGCTTCTCCTGGCCGCCCGACGCCTCCATCAGCCCGTTCGCCATCTTCGACGGGAAGAACCCGGGGGCGATGCCGTTGACGAGGATGCCGCGCGGGCCCAGCTCGACGGCGAGGTTGCGCGCGAGGTGCAGCACTGCGGCCTTGGAGGCCGAGTAGGCCGGCGTGCTGTTGGCCGAGCCCGTGCTGCCGATGCCGACGCCCGCCGTCGAGCCGGTTACGAGGACGCGCGAGGGCGAGGCGCGGGTGCCGGCTTTTTCGAGGAGGGGCGCGAATCTGCAAGTGATGGACAAAATCCGTGTCAGTTCTCTGCTGGTGTTTCATAACGATCGGTCCTAGGAACGGCTGCGCGCGCTACTACATCGTACGATCGCCGCCGGTGACACCACCGCGGGAGAGGGGGAATGGGGGACTAGAAAAGAAAGGGAGAATCCCATACTTCTGGATCGTGTAGAACACGCTCTTCACGTTCAGGTCCATGACCTTGCTGAAGGCGTCGGCCGGGTGGTCGTCGAACGCGGAGCCCCACGTCGCGCCCGCGTTGGCGAACAGGATGTCGACCCGGTCCGTGTGCTTCGCGACCTCGGCCGCCAGCCGCTCGATCTCGGCCACCTTGCTGCTGTCGGCCGGCACCGAGATGGCCCTGGCCGCGGGGTGCTTGTTCGGGAGCGCGTTGAGCGCCGCGCAGGCCTCCTCGCACGCCTTGGCCTTGCGCGACGTGATGAAGACCTTCGAGCAGCCGGCTTGGAGAAGGCTGCGGAAGAAAAAGCGAAACCAGTTAGGAAATGCGTCGACGTAGAGAGGGGGAGGGTGTTATGGGAGTTATGCGAAAGAGAACTCACCCGGACGCGGCGTGTAGACCTAGGCCACGAGAACCGCCGGTTACGACGGCAACCTTGCCATCGAGGCGGAAGATGTTGCCAAAGTCTTTCAATTGGACGTCTTGCTGTGCGGAACCCATGTTGATGTGTTGTAAATTCGTTGAGAGGGTAGGTTTGAGGGGAGCGAGCGGCGAGGTGCTCGGTGAGCTATGCTCATGACGACGGAGCTATTGTACGAAAGTCCCGAGGCGATTCGCTTTACCCCACGGTCTGATGATTACTATGGACCTCGGCTGAAAAGGACCCCTGCTAGTGCGACTTGTTTAGGCAATTATGCACAGACAGTACGCGGGGCACAACAGTGCTTAATCAAATATGAAGGCAATGGTTATGAAAACATTTATTAGAAGACTTTTTACAGCAAACAGTTTGGTCAACCAACGCCCCCATGCTCGTGATAGTGTGCAAGATCATGATATTTTTTCCCGGCAGGCATCGAATGCTGCGCACCCAAACAAAAACCGAAAGATGCAACATGCTTTTCCACCCTTGACCATTTAGTGATCGCCGTTCACTTGTTTTTCAAGATTTGCAACGAGAGAGCTCGGGCCGTTAGCGCTCTGAGATGTCCTCAGAGGCGAGATGTTCGAAGGGGCGAGCGAATCTCCGTGCTGCTTTGGCCGGAAAGGAATAGGTGTGCTTGGTCGGGATGCGAGGAACTGGCGCTTTCGTTAGCTTTTCCTTGATGCGGGCGCTGGTTCCGGACTTACAGACGATGCAGCGGACAACAAAGCGATGAGGGAAGCCTGGACCACGTCCTCATGAATGCCAACACCCCACACCTTCTGCTTGGATGAGGTGGTAGAGCACTCAATGTACGTAGCGGCCTGCTGTTGACCCTCGCGGCCCTCGCCAATGGCGTGCTCCTTGTACTCCGTGACGTCGAGCTCGATGCCAAGAGACTTCAGGGCATTGGCAAGAGACGAGATAGCACCGTTACCGGTACCCTTGATCTTGTGCTGCTGGCCGTCAATCTCGATGACACCAGAGAACAACCTCCTGAGGCTCGTGGTGCTCGGCATCTTGCCATTCTCACCCGGAGCAGGCGAGACCGAGCGGTCGGTAAGAATATCGTAATCGATGAGGGTGAACCTCGGGTTCTTCTCGAGGTGGTAAGAATCCTTGAAGAGCTTCGTGATTTCGGTAGGAAGGAGCTCGCGCCCAAGAAGATCCGTCTGCTTCTGGATGATCTTGGAGAAAGCGACCTGAAGACCACGAGGGAGGTCGAGCTCGAGCTCGCGCTGGATGATCCAGGCAACACCTCCCTTGCCAGACTGGGAGTTGACGCGGATAATGGCTTCGTAGGTGCGTCCGATATCCTGGGGGTCCAGAGGTAGGTACGGCACCTGCCAGTAGCTGGAGTCGGTCGCGCCTTCGACCTTGCGCTTCTGGAAGCCCTTCTTGATCGCGTCCTGGTGAGAACCACTGAAAGCGCAGACGACCAGCTGACCGCCGTACGGCGCCCTGGCGTGGACGGGGATCTTGTTGCTCTTCTCTACTACATCGATGACGCCGGGAAGGTCGGAGAAATCAATCTTGGGGTGGATTCCCTGGGTGTAGAGGTTGAGGCCAAGGGTGACGAGATCGACGTTTCCGGTTCTCTCGCCGTTACCGAACAGGGTACCCTCTACTCTGTCGGCGCCGGCCATCTGTGCCATCTCGGCGGCGGCGACAGCGCAGCCGCGGTCGTTGTGGGGGTGGAGGGAGACACAGACCTTCTCCCTCTCGGAGATGTTACGGCAGAAGTATTCGATCTGATCGGCGTAGACGTTGGGGGTAGCCATCTCGACGGTCGCAGGAAGGTTGAAGATGATGGGGTTCTCGACGGTGGGTTCCCAGGCGGCCTTGACGGCCTCGCAGACCTCAAGGGCAAAGTCGGGGTTGGAGTCAGAGAAAGTCTCGGGGGAGAACTCGTAGGCCCACTCGGTGCCAGCCTGCTCGGGGTCATCCTTGGTGATGGACCTCGCGTACTGGGTACACTCCACCGCCAGAGCCTTCGTCTGCTCGTTGTTCATGTTGAAGACGATCTGCTGGAAGCACGGGCTGGTCGCGAGGTACAGGTGAAGGATGGCCTTCTTCGCGCCCTTGAGCGAGTCGACGGTGCGGCGAATGAGCTCCTTGCGGCATGGCGAGAGAACCTGGAGCCAGACGTCATCCGGAACAATGCCGGGGGTGCGTACGAGCTTCTGGGTGAAGTCGAAGTCGGTTTCCGACGCCGAAGGGAAAGAGACCTCAATCTCCTTGTAGCCGAGCTTGACCAGCATGTTGAAGTAATTCCACTTCTGCTCGCCGTCCTACACGAGATTGTTAGGCGAAAAAGCGAGGGCGGGGCTAGAGCCAGGAATTGAGCGCACCATGGGGTCGACGAGAGACTGGTTGCCATCGCGCAAATCAGTGGAGAGCCAGCGCGGCGGCCTTTGAATAGTCTTGGACGGCCATTGGCGGTCGGGGAGGTTGAGAGGCTTGAAGGCCTTGTATTTTGTCGAGGGGTCCTGGAGCATAGGCATGGTGGCAGTGGTGTTGGTCGACAAAAATTTGCCTGGGGACGACGAGTTAAAGAAGAGCTGGGCTGGCGACGTCAAAAAGTTGGATTGACTCACGAGGGGCGCTACCACGCTACGGCTCAGAGGGCGCCAACGCCGCTCTGCACGCCTGCCGCATTGCAGCCCCGCAATTCCCCCGCGCCGACACCGGGGCCCCTACCAACCAACGCCGCCGATTTCAGGACCGCCCAATGAAAAAGTCCAATAATCTTCTTATTTCGGCGCTACGCAACCCATCCGCCTCAATTGGGCATCCTGCAAGCTCAGAATCACCTTGTTCGTTCTCATGAAGTGGTTCGGAGGTTGAAATTAAGTCTATCCGTGCAATTAAACCCCATGACGACGGAAGAGTCAGACAGGGCACCATTGCGTAACTCCAAGCTTTGTTTGCCTCCACATCTTTCCGCAACAAAGCGTCTGAAAAGCAAAACATCGGCTTAAGAAGAGCGGCAGCCCCTCGGTTTAACCACGCTGATTTATTGTAGAGAGCAGTGACGGCGCTTCAACTAGAGCTGAAATGCAAGGTTGCGCGTCAAGTCTACAGTTTGCTTTCCGTCGGTTGCTTTAGACGGACAACACCCTAGAAAGCGTTAGTGCAGGGATCTTTAGGGTGCTATCACAACCAAGTGACTCACTTCTTGCACGCAAGTCGCAATGAGCTTGCCGTCTCGGCTCCAGATTTTGGAGATGGCCAGCCCTCTTCCATCACCCGCCCAGGGGCTCTCCATCTCGGTGAACATCCACTCGTCCGCTCTGAAATCCCGCGGGCTGTGGAAGTATATCGAGTGGTCCAGGCTGACCATCATCCCAATTTCCGGTCTATCCTGCTCCGCCTGGGCTAGGCTCTTGCCCGCGCGCAGACCCTTGATTACGTGGTCGGTCATGCCAGGAATACGCTTCACCTTCTCTTCGTCCTCGTGGAGCAGCTTCCTGAGTGTCTCCTCGTCGATGGTCGGCCGTCCGCCCCGGCGCGGCTTGAACGTCCATAACCCGTGTACGCGAGCGACGGTGCCTATGAGAAAGCTGTCGGACATGTACGCGATAGCCGAAAGGTGTGCTTGATGGCCGCCTGCGGGCGATATGGTTCCCCGCGCCCTGATCCATTGCCTGCACCTCTTCGTGTGCGGGTCCGGCGAGTCATCTGTCCGACTATTAGTTTGGGGTTCTAGAGGCTCAGATATCTTCGTGTGCGCACTGTTCCCTATATCAATCCGCTGGCTCTCGAAGGGCTGATCATCGTCTTGGGCATGGCGCCGCGACTCTTCTTCGTTCGGCCCAGGTACGTCTGGCATGGAAAAGGCATGCTCGACCTTCTCTTTGCCCGCGCTGTCCACCTTGACAAACGACAAGGTTGTGGTGAATATGACCTTGCCGCGTTGACGAGCTTGCACGGTGCGGGTTGCGAACGACCTTCCTTCCCGTACGTGCTCAACGTGGTATACTACGGGTATCTCGGAATCGCCGGCCAGGACGAAATAGCAGTGCATCGAGTGAATGGAGAAGTCGTCAGGGATGGTGCGCTGGGCAGCAGCAAGACACTGGGCGATGATGGCGCCGCCGAAGATGCCACGGGCGCCGGGCGGATGCCATAGAGGCTGGGTGTTGGTGAACAGGTCAGGGTCTATGGGAGTGAGCTGGGTCAAGTCGAGCATCTGCTCGATGGCGGACTTGGACGAGTCGATGGGCGGCGGCTTGATGAGGGTCGACATGGTGAGTTGGGACACGCAGATGTCACTCGGGGGAGCACGGCGGAGGGGAGAGGCGAGATATGAGGGCAGCGATACGGCCGAGCTTTCACATGGTGCTGGCGAGCTACTCGAGCGTTGACTTGAGCTGCGGCTGACGGCGCGCCAAGATAGGTAGCGATGATTCGCACCGGCTCGGGTGCCGAGGTTGTTGTGGACTGCCTGTGGACTGGCAGGCGCACAGGCCGCTTAGGCACCGGCTGAACTGCCACTGCCGCCCGGCGTGCGGCTGCCGCTGTGGCCCGGTCGACTCGGGACCTGTCAGCTGTGAGCAAGCACGGGCCCGATCATCACGTGAGCCGCTCCTAACTGGAAACTGCCTTGTGCCCTGTGCCTGTGCCTGTGCCCTGAGCTGCGGCCGCGCGGATGCCGGAAGCCCAAGGCACAGCAGGCTCTGGACGCTGGGTGGATGCTCGAGGGCGCGTCGGACAAGGAGACGCGCTGGGATGCTGGGCCGCGCTCGAGGTCCAACGAACGGCCGCTCTATTTCTAGAACGCCCCTGATGTTCTAGTGAGGTACCGGCGCGTCCGTCTCCACAGCTGCGCGCGATAGCTTTCCTCAGATCTTACTCTTGCTGCGCGGTGCTCAGACTTCGCACTAACAACTCCCACGCCCACGCGGACGTCATTCGCATCCGCCCTCAGGGTCTCGTGTCCGCCGACGCCCTCGCGCCCTCACGCCCTCACGCCCTCCAACCTCCCCCCCGCCCCAAGGCGCCCACCGGCGGTTGAACGTGGATGCCACTTCAAATCCGATTGACGCGCCTGCCCCTCTCCCTGCGCCGCCCGTCCATGACCCTCGCCACGCGCCCGCAGCTCGCACCACTGCCCCGACCCCCGCGCCCGAGCGACGCATGCCACCATGGCCGAGAATCAGAATCCTGAGCTGCAGGCGCAGCTCGCGGAGCTCGATCATGAACTAGAGGTGCGTCCCCACCATTGCGCGCCCCCGATAACGCCACCCAGGAATGTGTCGCTGACGTCCACCACGAGCAGGAGGGAGACATTACTCAGAAGGGGTACGTACACCGCTCTGCGCAAAGGGAGGAGACTTCTTGCTGATCGCCCGCCAGCTACGACAAGCGTCGCACCCTCTTGCTATCGCAGTATCTCGGCGACGGAAATGCCGCCCGCACATTCTCCATCCAATCGGGCGCGCCCAGCGTTGACCAAGGTCGCACCTTTTCCATGTACAATGAAAATCGCGCGAGTTCCTTTGCCGACAATCGAGCCGGTTCCTTTGCCGCCTACAACCCTCCCAGCATCAGCCTGCCGCCGCAGGACCCCACCCAGCGCGCCCAGTCGCCCTACAACCCGAACGGCGGATACTTTCCAGCTGGAGATGCAGGGCAGATGCCGCCACCGACTCCGGTCGGCAGGTTCCAAGAAAGGGAGCTGGGCGTGCGCAACTCCATGGTGCAACGCCAGTCTACTTACGGCAGCGACGCCTTCATTCCTAGGCCGCAGACGCCCGAAATGTACGGCAATCCCTCGCGATCTAGCACCCTCATGAACTCTGATTTCGCCTTCAACCCTGCCACCCACCCGACATATAACGACCAGTCGCCCGGGGGCACCAGTCGCTTGAGTACCATGCTTGATTCCCAGCAAGGTTATTTCTCCGACTTTGCCGGAGCCCAGATGCAGGATCCATCTAGGGACAGCTATGGAGGGCCGAATCGCTATTCGTCGGGAGATGCCTTCTCTCCAACCGCTGTCATTCCTCCGCCAATGCTGGGCGAACATGAACTACCTCCTCCGAGCGTGGTCGAGTGTCAATTGCCGCTGGAACCACGCGAGGTGCCCTTCGCCGTGTACGATCCGCATAACGGAAATGTGCCAATGTCCAAATTCGATAACATTGGAGCTGTGCTCCGCCATCGCGGACGCACAAATGCAAGGCAGGCTGCTTTCTGGGTCCTTGACTCCAAGGGCAAAGAAACCGCGTCCATTACCTGGGAAAAGCTGTGCAGCAAGGCGGAGAAGGTTGCGCAAGTCATTCGCGACAAGAGCAATTTGTACAGAGGCGATCGCGTTGCTCTGGTCTATCGGGACAGCGAGATCATTGACTTCGCCACTGCTCTTTTGGGCTGTTTCATCGCTGGCGTCGTAGCCGTTCCAATGAACAGTGTCGACGACTACAACAGACTCAGCCTGCTGCTCACCACTACCCAGGCACACCTGGCTCTGACCACGGACAACAACCTGAAGGCTTTTCAGAGAGACATCAGCAACTCACGTCAGAAGTGGCCCACGGGTGTCGAGTGGTGGAAAACGAATGAATTTGGCAGTTATCATCCGAAAAAGAAAGATGAAGTCCCTCCGTTGCAGGTCCCAGATTTGGCCTACATCGAGTTTTCTCGTGCTCCTACCGGAGATCTGCGTGGCGTTGTACTCAGTCACCGCACCATCATGCACCAGATGGCTTGCATCAGCGCTATAGTTGCTTCCATCAACAACAGCGAGCAAAAGGAGAAGGCGGACACGTTCAACCCTAACCTCCGCGACAGGAACGGCAACTTTATTGTTCCGAACCAACAAACCAGGAGCACCGGCGGAGAGGTTTTTCTGAGCTACCTTGACCCACGTTCCGGCCCCGGAATGATTCTGGGCGTCCTCCATGCCGTGTATGGAGGGCACACGACCGTTTGGATGGAGCCCAAGACTGTGGAGACTCCTGGTTTGTATGCACACCTCATTTCCAAGTACCGGACTACGATTATGGTTGCGGACTACCCCGGTCTGAAGCGGGCGGCATACAATTACCAACAGGACCCCATGGCGACCAGGAATTTCAAAAAGAACACCGAGCCCAACTTTTCTTCTGTCAAGATATGCCTCATTGACACCTTGACCATTGATTGCGAATTCCATGAGGTCCTAGCGGACAGATGGCTGCGTCCCATGCGGAATCCAAGAGCGCGCGAGCTCGTTGCGCCCATGCTTTGCTTGCCGGAACACGGTGGCATGATCATTTCAATTAGGGATTGGCTTGGTGGCGAGGAAAGAATGGGGTGTCCCTTGAGCATGGACCCTGAACCGGAGGATACCGAAGACGGAAAAGACAAGGCGGTCGAGGCGTCAACTTCCAATGGCTATAGCAGCTTGATTGGCGGTGGCGGTGCAACGGCGAAGAAGTCCCATAAGCAAAAGAGTCGCACTGAGCTGAGTGAGGCCCTTCTTGACAAGGAAGCCCTCAAGACCAATGAGGTCATCGTTCTTGCCATGGGCGAAGAGGTGAAAAGAAGATCCAATGAACCCGGTACCATCCGAGTTGGAGCTTTCGGATATCCCATTCCCGACGCGACCATGGCCCTCGTTGATCCCGAGACGAATCTTTTGTGCTCCCCTTACCAGATTGGCGAAATCTGGGTGGATTCGCCCTCTCTATCAGGTGGGTTCTGGGCACTGCCAAAGCATACAGAAAGTATTTTCCATGCGCGCCCCTACCGATTCATGGAAGGGAACCCCACCCCTGTCCTCGTTGAGCCTGAGTTCCTCCGCACGGGTCTGCTGGGCTGTATCATAGAAGGCAAGATCTTCGTTCTGGGCCTGTACGAGGACAGGATACGGCAGCGAGTGGAGTGGGTCGAACATGGCGTGTCAGAAGCGGAGCATCGCTATTTCTTCGTGCAGCACCTTGTCGTCAGCATTATGAAGACTGTACCGAAGATATATGACTGGTAAGTCACCCTTGCTACCGAAGTGCGCGCAGTATTAACCTGTTCCAGCTCCGCTTTCGACTCTCACGTCAACAGCGAATACCTTCCCATTGTTTTAGTCGAGACTCAATCTGCATCGACAGCTCCCACCACAACGGGCGGCCCACCACGCCAATTGGATATTGCTTTCTTGGATTCGCTCTCTGAGCGCGTCATGGACGTTCTTTATCAAGAGCATCACCTCCGTGTTTATTGCGTCATGACGACTGCTCCCAACACATTGCCTAGGGTGGTCAAGAACGGACGAAGAGAAATTGGCAACATGCTTTGCCGAAAGGCTTTCGATAGCGGGGAGCTTCCCTGTGTCCACGTCAAGTTTGGAGTCGAGCGCTCTGTCCAGAATCTCCCTGTCGGAGATGATCCTGCCGGCGGGATCTGGTCTGCGCTTTCGACCGCAGCTCGTCAGGACATGCTCATGATGCAAGACAAGCAATACTCTGGAGTCGACTACCGCGAAGTTGTCATTGACGACCGTACTTCGACGCCGCTCAACCAATTCAGCAACATTCACGATCTTATGCAATGGCGCGTCTCAAGACAAGCAGAAGAGTTGGCTTATTGCACGATAGACGGTAGAGGAAAAGAGGGCAAGGGCATCAACTGGCGCAAGTTTGATTTGAAGGTCGCGGCCGTCGCCATCTACCTGAAGAACAAGGTCAAAGTCATCCCTGGCGATCACCTGGTCCTAATGTACACGCATTCGGAGGACTTCGTGTATGCGATTCATGCCTGTTTCGTACTTGGCCTGGTGGCCATTCCCATGCCGATTCTGGACCAGAACCGTCTCGGAGAGGATGCGCCCGCTTTACTGCACATGGTTGCTGATTACAGGATCAAGGCAATCGTTGTCAACAACGAAGTCGACCATGTGCTGAAGCAGAAGGCCGTTTCACAGCACCTCAAACAGACGGCTACTGCTTTGAAGGTCAGCATGCCTCATACCTACAACACCTCGAAGCCATCAAAACAGTCGCAGGGCTGCCGGGAACTCAATTTGACTATCCGACCTGCATGGGTCCAGACTGGCTATCCGGTTCTGATTTGGACATACTGGACACCTGACCAAAGGCGAGTTGCCGTGCAGCTTGGCCACGATACTCTGATGGCGCTTTGCAAAGTCCAAAAGGAGACTTGCCAGATGACGAGCACCCGGCCAGTTCTTGGTTGCGTAAGAAGTACGATTGGTCTGGGTTTCATTCACACTTGCCTCATGGGCATCTTCTTGGGTAAGTTCGTAGCCCTTGTTTGCACTTGCACCCCTAACGATGCTCTCAGCGGCCCCGACATATCTGGTCTCGCCAGTGGACTTTGCGCAAAATCCCAACATTCTCTTCCAGACCTTGTCGCGGTACAAGATCAAGGATACATACGCGACAAGCCAAATGATGGATTTCGCCATGGGTCACCATGCTGGCAAGAGCGCGGCTCTGCACGAGCTCAAGAACCTAATGATCTCGACCGATGGAAGACCACGTGTGGATGTTTGTAAGTCTTCGCTCTCTCCAGCCATTGAAGAATGCTTGTTTTCTGACCTTCCAATAGACCAGAAAGTGCGACTGCACTTCGCGGCTGCCGGCCTTGAGAGAACTGCGATCAACACCATTTATTCGCACGTGTTGAACCCCATGGTTGCGTCTCGGTCATACATGTGCATTGAGCCGATCGAGCTGTGGCTCGATATGAACGCTCTCCGCCGGGGTCTTGTCATCCCCGTCGATCCCGATACCGAGCCTTTCAGCCTACTACTCCAAGATTCGGGCATGGTACCCGTTAGCACACAGATTTCCATTGTCAACCCGGAAACCAACCGCCTTTGCCTGAACGGCGAGTATGGTGAGATTTGGGTACAGTCGGAAGCCAATGCTCACAGCTTCTACGGCTCGAAAGACATCTTCGACGTGGAGAGGTTCAACGGCCGAACCGTGGATGGCGACCCCAACGTCAGGTACATGCGTACTGGAGACCTCGGTTTCTTGCACAACGTGGCAAGGCCCATTGGCCCGGGAGGCACCATGGTGGACATGCAGTGTTTGTTTGTGTTGGGTAGCATTGGCGAGACCTTCGAGGTCAACGGATTGAGCCATTTCCCAATGGACATCGAATACTCAGTGGAGCGGTGTCACCGCAACATTGTTACAGGTGGCTGGTAAGTGATCAAACAGGGCGTCATTATGAGACTGGGCCCAGAGCTAATAGATGAATAGTGCCGTGTTCCAAGCAGGCGGGATGATCGTCATCCTCGTGGAGATCTTCCGCAAGAACTTCCTAGCGTCAATGGTTCCCGTCATTGTCAACGCCGTGCTGAACGAGCATCACATCGTCACGGACATAGTCGCGTTCGTTTCCAAAGGAGACTTCCCGCGCTCCAGACTGGGCGAAAAGCAACGCGGTAAAATCCTGGCGACCTGGGTGACGCGCAAGATGCGCACCATCGCGCAATTCAGCATCCGCGACCCCGACGGTGCGGACAGCCAGCTGACCGAGGTCGCCGAGGAGAACACGGCCGCGGCGCGCCACATGAGCTTGATGCACCAGCAATCGCAAAACAGCGGCGGCGGCAGCAGCATCAAGCGTCCCAGCAGTCTCCGCAAGGTCACATCCGCCTCGGCCTTGCCCGACCCGAGCATGCCTTCCCCGATGCAGATTCACCAGCAGCCCGGTGGTTTCGAGCTCCAACCGGGCATCCAAGAGGTGCCTACGCCGGGTGAGGGCGACGACGCACGCACGCCGACGATGCAGTACCATCACCAGCAGGCGTACCCGCACCTGCAGCCTCCCGCGAACGTGGGTCCGGGCAGTGGCATGATGGACTACTCGCCCGTCGACATGGCCAGCATCTGGGAGAACGGCAGCTACACGCACAGCGGGCAGAACTCGATCCAGCAGAGCCGGCGACCGAGCATGATGGGCGACCAGATGTTCCAAGCACAACAGCAACAGCAGTGGCAAGGGCAAGGCCAGCCGCAGTACGACCCCGCTTGGCATCAGGAGCAGCAGCAACAGATGATGATGCACCATCAGCAACAGCAACAACAGGGGTACGGCGGCGACATGCAAGGCGGCGAGCACGGGATGGACGACCAAGACGACGGCGCGCCGCAGCCGAGCTACGGGAGCAAGCCTTTCCTGAGCCTGCCCGCCGACATCGACGGCGATAGCGGGAGGATCGGCGGTGGCGGTGGGCTGAGGGTGGCGAACAGGAGCAGCGTCGAGAGCGAGGACTGGCCGCAGGAGGCCCTGATGCATATGAACTTGAACAACCATTGAGGAAAAGGGGGCACCGAACTTGCCGGCTCGGAAGGGTAGGGAGAGCCCGGGAGGAGATCGCGAGGGCGAGAAGATAGCCCTGGCGGCTGGATGTCTGCCGCTTTTTTTTTTCTCAAAGAGTTTTATCGTGAAAAAAGAGAGGTGGAAGAAAAAAAATGTACAGGAATAAGAGAACGAACAGTGAGCTAGTTGCTACTATTGCAAGCAAAGTTGGGTGGTCATTCTTGGGTTAGCTGGAGGTCGCTTGTGTTTTGTTGCTCGCGAGCATCGAAAGACTACTACTAGTACTACTTGCGGATTCGGTCGGATATGAAGCAACGGCTTTTTTTTTTTTTTGGCTGTGGGGACCGGCGGCGAGAGAGCATTTCTACGGGAAGCAAAGCATTGTGTACATACTATTTTTTTTTTCTTGAAATTATGTTTGCGGGGTTCTTTCCGGCACTTTTCGGTCTCTTCTTTCCTTCGCTGCCAGTTGCGCGCTGCTTTGCTTGCTTGCTTGCTTGCTTGTGAATATTGCCTTCTCTCTCTCTCTCTCTTTCTCTTCACCTCTTAGGGAGCAGGCATGTGCGATTGTGATGTGAGCGTGCGGCAAACATGATATCATAGCTTTTTTTTTTAATATGGGCGGTTGTACTACGTATCTTTCATGAAGGATCAGCCTACGAGGCTTTGCGAGCAATGGGTGTCATTCTTAAGCAGGTTTGACGATCGCATCTTGGATTGCAGGTTCTCGACTCGAGTCAGGAACCATGTAGAGACCGTTGGATGCCCGTGCGCGATCACCTCGATGATCGGAGTCGAGTCGAGACGCGGCGATTGATCGAAAAGTAATCAGCGGACTCGACGCAGGAAGCAAGGTTAAAACACACGGTGTCGAAATCGGGTATGGGGGGGCCAGCAGCCGCCGGAGTGAAGTCAGTTCGCGGGCTGCGGCTCCGCAGATGGGCTGGCTCCCTCCTCCGCAGATAACTCGGTGTGGTGTGGGGACTGGGATATGGGAGCGGGAGCCAGAGGGCAATGACATAATGATGAGAGCAGCGCCTGGTTATCCAACACCCGTCAGAGGCAATCGGATGACTATGACGAACAACTCTCAGTGTACAGTGAGAGCACGATGGAGTTATATAGGGTCGATTTTTGCGTCCATCAAGGTGTTGTAGTCTTCCTTTTTCCCAGAGAACACGGACAAGCCTCCGAACACGACAAAGACGATTAGTCATCCGCGCAAGAAAGAGCTACTACAATAGCTTTTACCCAAACAGGAAATTTTCCACGTCAAATTCCAACACCACCACCACCATGGTTGAAGTCGCAAGGTAAACTCCCATCATGTCCGGCTCTTTCCTCCCTTTCCTCGGCTTCCTCGTCATCCTCTTCCTTCACCATCAGAACCACATTCCCACTAACATCAACAAACAAACAAACAGCCACATCGGCCCCACAGACTACGCCCCGCACCCGAGCGGCGCCACGATGAAGGCCGCGCAGTGGACGGGCACGCGCTCCATCACGCTCGGCACCGTCCCCCGCCCGACCATCACCGCGCCCCGCGACGCCGTCGTGCGCATCACGCACTGCACCATCTGCGGCTCGGACCTGCACATGTACAGCGGCGAGCTCAACGCGGCCATGAAGCACGGCGACATCATGGGCCACGAGGCCATCGGCATCGTCGACGAGGTGGGGCCGGCCGTCGAGAAGCTGCGCCCGGGCGACCGCGTCGTCATCCTGCCCGTCATCGCGTGCGGCGAGTGCGCGCGCTGCGCGCGCGGCGAGCACTCGCTGTGCGACCGCACCAACCCGAGCGAGGAGCTGGGCCGCATGTACGGCCACCGCCTCGCCGGCATCTTCGGCTACTCGCACCTCACGGGCGGCTACCCGGGCGACCAGGCCGAGTGGTGCCGCGTGCCGAACGCGGACCTGACGTGCGTGAAGGCGCCGCCGGGGGTGGACGCGAAGAAGCTCGTCGGCCTCGCGGACGTGACGACGACGGCGTGGCACGGGTGCGAGCTGGCCGAGGTGCGCGCGGGCGACGTCGTCGGCGTGTGGGGCGCCGGCGCCATCGGGCTGTCCGTCGCGCGGCTCGCCCGGGAGCTGCGCGGCGCGAGCAGGGTGTACGTCGTGGACAAGGACCCGCGGCGGCTGGCGCTGGCGGAGGGCTTCGGGATGATCCCCGTGGACGTGCGGGAGTGCGGGGACGGCGTCGCCGAGCACATCCTGTCGGTGCAGCCGGGCGGGTTGGACCGCGCCATCGAGGCGAGCGGGTTCCGCAGCGCGGAGAGCCTGCAGCACAAGGCGATGCGGGCGACGGGGTTGGAGCGGGACAGCGGCGACACCCTCGCCGCGGTGATCAAGGCGACGAGGAAGTGCGGGAACGTCGCGCTCATCGGCGACTTTTTCTTCGAGACGAACCAGTTCCCCATCGGGATGCTGATGGAGAAGACGATCACGCTGAGGGGCGGGCAGTTGATGGCGCAGAAGGTGAGTTCTTTTGCAGGAAGGAGCGAGGTGTATGACGCTTTTGCTGATGGTGCTTTGGTGCAGTACCACCCGTATCTCTTGGACATGGTTGTCGAGGGCAAGTACGATCCTTCGTGGATGTTCACCCATGAAGGTAAGGCCATTCAGTTACCCTCCATTTGCTGGAAGATGCGCTAACCGACTTTTCCAAACACCAGACGACTTTGAGAACATCTCAGACTGCTACGCCAAGTTCCACGAGCACAAGATTCCCGGAGGGTTGAAGGTGCTCCTGACCACGGAGTTCGGCCGCAGCCAAGGACAGTAAAAAGCGAAGGGTGATCGATAACGGAAGAGCAATACCGGGACCCTGTAATATATAATCCGCGAAAGCGAAAGCCCCAATCATAGATGGTCAGTGTGATGGGCATGCTCCGGCACAATACATTACCACCAGAACCCTTAAGCGCGTCAAAATCCGGGGGTTTGTGATCTATGGATTACCCGATTGGGCGGTTGATACGTCCTTGCGAGCAGTTCGTGGGTTCGATTCTCGCTCCGTGTCATACTTCGGTTCCTGCACATGAGTTGAGATCGCGAGGTGTATCAGCTTCCTGGGTGCTCTTTTTGCTTCTTGGATCTACTGCGGGGGCTCCCCTGCGCGCATCTTTTTCTTTCTCAAAACTGGAGGAACTCAGAGGATGACATGGAGATAAATAGATTATAATACCCGATGGTAGTTCTTAGTCACTGTCCGGTGGCCGGCTGCATCGACTTCTAGGTTGCTAGGCGTCTTGACTGATTTCCCTCGCAATATCTTTCGCCATCTGGTAGACACAACATGCTCGAAATTAAAGCACGCCTGCGTCTGGCTGGCGAGGTACGAATACTACCCACCGGCAACGGTGGCTGTTGACACACAAGGGCAGCATCGGCTAAACAGTAAAGAACTGCAATTCTAGCAGTTCGGCGGCAGCCAACAAAGGGCGCTGTGAAGGGCCATGCGAGCAAACAAGGCGGCGCAACTCCCCGCCGCGAATGCCAGATCAATGCGCAAACCAAAGGCCAGCCCTACTTCGGCATGCGCAGAGTCTGCGTATCTATTCCCAGCGTAAACGAACGTCAACTTTTGCTCGTACGGGTCTTCGGACAAGTTCCGAAGGCGGCATGCAATGCGCTCTAGGATCGAAGCCATTTGGACCGGAGATGAACGGTGTTGAAACCCGCTAAGGATCGCAATACCGATTCTCCCTGATAGCACTCCAGCGAAAATGGGAGGCGGTACCTCAACGACTGCGCAGCGGATCGGGTCCTCGTGGCACATCTGAGGTATCGGTAGCCCAAGACTGGTGGTCTCTTTCGCCGCTGTAACCGGTGTGGCCACCCGTCTGCAGTCTGCACTAGGTCAATCGTCCTTGATCCAAATACCCGATAATAGAGAGTCAATTTCTTTTTTTTACGACTCGCTGTGCCCTGCCGTGGCTTCCATGTCCTCAATGATCGATTCCTATCCCATGTAAACCTAGAGTACTCCTATCCCCAAGGTTCCGTGCCGAAAAGTTCCCAAACGCAAGGAGAAAGAAGAAAGAAGAAGAGCAGAGCTGCCGTTACAACCAGTACGCATATTACGCACGTGTAATTTCCAAGGGCGAAGAAGAGAAGGGGAAAATAAAGAAAGAAACAACCTCCCTCCCTCACCGAGAAACCGTCCAAAAACCCAAACCCTCCTTCCCCCCAGCCCTTCTCACCCACCACCGTCACCGCGCGGCCCGCAAACGATCTCCTCCAACTCCTCCCTCAAGCCAGACGGCCGATGCCCGGACTCCCTCACCAACCCGCCCGGCCCCTCCACCTCGACCGCCACCTCCACCCTCCTCAACCCCCTCACCGTCCGCGCCACCGGCCCCAACAGCGCCTCCTCCTCCCTCCGCAACACCTCCTCCTCGCTCGCGTCCCCCGTCGCCGTCGGCGCCGCCGCCGCCCCGGCGGCCCAAAGCCCCCTCCTCCCCTCGAGGTCCAGCCGCAGGTACACGGCGCGCAGCCCGGGCATCTTGGGGGCGACGACGTCGGCCCACAGCTCGCCCCACCACGCGGCCGGCGCGCGCGCGTGGGCGCGCTCGCGCAGCCGCCAGCTCCAGCGCACCTGGAGTTCGCGCACGGCGGCGAGGCGGTGCGGCAGCACGGTGCGCGCGAAGAGGACGAGCGTCTGCGGGTGGTTGGCGTCGAAGACGTTGGCCTGGTAGAGGATGGGGACGGCTTCGCGGTAGGCGCGGCGGCAGGTGAGGAGGGCGGCGAGGAGGCCGGCCGAGGAGGAGGGGGAGGAGGAGGAGGTGGTGGTGGTGGGGGGAGGACCGGTGGGGGAGTGTGGGTGTTTGGGGTCTTGGTTCGGGTTGGTGGAGTGGTCCTGCTGCTGGGAGCTGGGGAGGAGGCGGGAGGGGAGCAGGTGGTTGGGGAGGAGGCTTTGGGGTTGGTGCAGAGTGCATTGGTGGTGGTGGTGGGCGGTGCCGAGGCGGTGGGAGGGCGAGGAAGGGGAGGGGTAGGGGGTGACGTTGTCGTCGTGGGCGCGGTGGTGGGTGCTGTAGAGGCGGTAGACGTTCTCGTCGAGGGCGAAGACGGCGCAGCGGTCGGGGTGGCGCAGGCGGGTGATGCCGTTGATGTTGATGTTGTCGGTGCTGAGGCTGGGCGTGTTGTTCATGCGGTCGAGCTGGTGCTGTTGCAGCTGCAGCTCGCGCGGCACCGTGTAGGCGGCGATGCAGCGGCGGTCCGGGTCGCCCGGGGTGCGCACGACGCTGGGGTCGCCGCTGCAGACGACGTGGCCTATGCGACCCGGTTTGAGGAGTAAGTGGATGACGTTCCCGCCGAGGATTTCGTGGTAGATGCGCAGGCGGAGCTCGGCAGGCAGCTTCGCGAAGAACGGGGACTGATCCTGCGGGTTCGCAGCCGACGTCTCTTTCTTTTCGTCATGGTCCCCGCAGCTGGTAAGCGGCCTGGGACGGTGGTCGGATAGCAGCGGGCGCGGGGTATATTCCTTTTCCAGCCTCTGGCACATTTCGTCGAACTCGCGTTGGGATTCCAAGGGCGAGCGGTAGGTGGGCCTAGAGCGGGCCGAGGGGCAGCAGCATTCGCGGCAGATGTCGACAGTAACGAGGATGACAACCAGAGGGGTCAGCAGGCAGTAGCCCAACGGCCTCACGAGTCCACGGTACAAGGGCCGGTACAGGTACCGCTGTCGCTTCGAAGACATGCGTGGAGGATGCAGAGTCGAGGCATGAGACGGAGCCAGGGCGAGCTCGGGAAGCGCTTGACGTTGACGTTGAGTGTCTATTTACAGAAGGAGTGAGGTTGGCCGCTAAGGCTGAGACGGAGCAGGCGTATCCATCAGCCTATGGCTCCCTTGGGCCGATCCTTTCCCGATGCGGGGTAGCACGCCGTTGGGAGGGGTGCGCCCCGCCACTGCAGCCTACTCGCTCTTCCAATCACTGCTTTGAAGATTCTACAATTCTGGAGACTCATTCTGACGCGGTCATCCGTCGCAAACATCTGGATCCGCGCCCATCTCTTTCTATTTCTCTATCATGTGTACCTCGCAGTTCGCCCAAGCCCTCCTTCCCCCAACTTTCCACTCCAAAAACAACCCGCCGATTTCAGTCTTGCTTGCTGGGAACATTCTCCTCATCCCTGGCCCTCGTTTCCCCACTGCTGCTCCCAGCCTCGACTCCTTCAATCTCCAGCCCCTCCTCCCTCAGCGCCTCCTGCTGCGTCTCCGACAGCGCATCCGCATCGAGCGTCATCTTCGGTCCGGTGAACCTATCGTCGCAAAGGAAAAGAAAAACAATCACGTTAGCCCTCTCGTCCGTTGTCAGAGTGTTGCGAAGAAAAACTTACCACTTCCGCGCATCGACGAAATAGTACGCCAAACTGCCCAACCAGACAATACTGTTCACCACGACCGTGTAGTTCATCTCGTCGGGCGTCGGGTTGGGCCCGCCCGTCGGGAACATGGACAGGCAGATGCCAAAGGCCAGAAACACGATGGCCAGCCACCCCAGCGGCGCGCTCAGCCGGCCCGTGTAGAACGGGCCGGGCTTGAACTTCTTCTGGCCCCACACCAGGCGGCAGAAGATGGGCGTGCCCCACGCGAGGTTGTTGGCGGCGACGGCGAGCGAGAAGACGGCCGAGGCGGCGGCGGCGCCGATGAGCGTGAGCAGGCCCAGCAGCGCCGCGAGGAAGACGCAGCCCCACACGGCGCGCAGCGGGATGTAGCCGAACGTCTTGCTGATGGGGCGGAAGAAGGACGAGAAGGGCAGCGCGCCGTCGCGCGAGAAGGCCCACGACTGGCGCGAGGCGGCGACGGTGATGGACAGGCCCATGAGGAACTGCACGACGAACATGAGCGTCATGAAGCCGAGCGCCCCCTTCTTGCCCAGCGCGTCGAAGTAGATCTGCGCCATGGGCTGGCCGAAGGGCGAGTTGACGACGGCGTCGAGGTCCGGGCTAATGCACGCCGCGAGCACGATGCAGATGACCCAGCCGAACAGCCAGCAGCTGCCGATGGACATGAGGATGCCGTACGGCACCGCCTTGGTCGCGTTGGCCGCCTCCTCGCTCATGTGCACGCACGAGTCGAAGGCGCCGATGGTCCAGATGGGCGACAGCCAGGACAGCATGAAGACCCACCCCGTCGGCCACGTCGTCAGGTTCGACGTCTCGGTGAAGATGTAGCTCGCGTCGTTGCGCTGGGCCCCACGGCCGATGGGCAGGGCGATGATGGTGGCGAGGATCAGCACGAAGTTGGCGGCGACGAAGACGGTCTGCAGCTTGCCCATGATCTTGGACAGCGTCGACGCCAGCACGCCGTGGCACAGCACGGCGCCCAGGAAGACGGCGTAGATGACGCCGTTGGTCGGCTCCCAGTTGCCGTCGCGCGCGATGACGACGACGGACAGCAGCATCAGCGAGAAGCCGTAGTCGATCGAACACAGCCCGCCCACCAGCCCCAGCGTGTTGCTGTAGCCGACCAGGAAGCTGAGCGCGTTGCGCGTCTTGGGCGACGCGAAGTAGTGCGTCCACCAGTACAGCCCGCCCGACGTCGGCATCGCGCTGCCCAGATCCGCCATGGCCAGCCCGACGACGAAGATGAACATGGAGGCCAGGAACCAGCCCCACACCAGCCCGGCTGGCCCGGCCGGGATGCTGTACGCGAGCGTGCTGGCGATGGACGGCAGCAGCCCCATGATGGAAAAGGCGATGCCGAACACCTCGATGAGCGTGAAGTTGCGCCGCAGCTCCTGCTTGTATCCCAGGCTCGCTGCGTCGACCGCGTTAGCGAAGCTTCTGCGCGCGCGCAGTGACTGGATGCGTTTCCTCACCCAAGACAGCGGCATCTTCGTTGCTGGCAAGCCCCTCGGCGACGGCCACGGACGAGGTCCGTCGTTCCTTATCCGGCATTGGGTCGCCCATTGCGTTGCGTCGTCGGCAGGACCAGAAGCACGACAGCTGAAGAGTGTCGAAGTGCTGCGAATGCAGGCACCCTTGCTATAATTTAAGTAAGGGCAAAGCCGTGTCACCTCCCCACCTTCGGGCCCGGGGCCGCTATCAAGAAGCCCGCCCCCCCGTCTAGCTTTCCGCTCGACGCGCGGAATCAATGGGCGCACAGGGCTGAGAAACGATAAGCAGCTGATGAGGTCAGATAGCGTGCGACCGCAGCGCCGGGGAGGGGGGTCGTTTGGTCATGGCCCGCAGCCAAGCTCTACCAAGCTCAAAGGAGGGCAAAAGAAGGAGGATGGGCGGCGTGGGCTGTCGCATGCGCATGCCGCGTCCGGTTGTGGGACCGTAATTATCCTGGATACAGCATTCTGCGCCGCGACGCGCCCTGGCGCCTATCCCAGCCATCTGGTCGGGCATATCCGGCTCGAGAGCCCCCCATTGGCCGTGAGGGGAGTTTGCTGGAGAGAGAGATTGAGTGAAAGATAGGACGTACGTGTAGGCGCCCAGCCGTGTGGAGCTTATCAGTGAGTATCGCCCTTCTCCGCACCACGACCCCGGTCGTGGCGCCTCCGCTCGCGTCGACCATCCCTCTTCGGTTAGCCACAATTCAATGGGAACCTCTCGACATTCCACACGTGATTATGATATTATCTCAATCTACTCTACCACTCGCGAGTTTGACCGCTATCGACGAAGTGGATTGACTTTGTCGTACTCCTCGCATCATGCAAATTGGTTGCTTACTATTCGCGTCTCTTTCTTTTCCTCCGCTCCTATTCCCAAGCGAGTTTCCTACCCCCAATGAATGCTTTACCGGCCATGCGTTGTCGTCCCATCATTGCTCAAGTACCAAAAACCACATCTCACGTCACCCGAATCCAACCCATGCCCCCATCATCGCTCAAACATCTCCGAACACCCCTCTCTTTCTCTCTCTTTCTCTAGCCCCTTCCCCCCTTCTCCCCATCTCCACGCCCAATCCCCTTCTCCTCATCCCCCGCCCCCATCCCCATCCCCACCACCTCATCACCTTCCATTCCGTCCCGCTCCCGCTCCTTCCTCTCCCTCCCCTCCCTCAGCTCGGTGCAGAACGCGCTCCGCGCCCTGATCTCGTCGCCGAAGCGCCAGAAGACGAACGGGATCGCGCTCAGCCCGAGCATGACGAAGCCCAGCAGGCTGCACGCCCACGCCACGCCCAGCGCCTCGTACATGGGGCGCGCCGCGAACGGCAGCGCCGCGCCGAAGACGCTGCGCGAGGTGCCCGCGGCCGCCATGGCGGAGGCGGCGAAGATTTCGTAGGCGTCTGATTTACGGTCGGTCAGTGATCACTTCCGGGTTCCGGGTTACTGGGAAGCATGAAAGAAAAAAGAAAAGAAAAAGCGTGAGAGAGAGAGAGACACTCCGACACGGGAAGGAGGAGAGAGGAGAGAAAGAACCACAAGGCGGCTGACAAGAAGGAAGCGTAGAGCGAGTGGGTGAACGGGGGCGAAGGGGTGGGGCGGGGGGAGAGATAGAGAGAGGGAGAGACAAATGGGCCGACCCACCGACCAAGTAGTTCAGAATCGCCATGAAGCACAGCAGGTACCCGATGCCGAACGGCACGCCCGCGAACACGGGCGCCGCCCAGTGCGTCTCGCCGCCGGCCGTCCAGCCCGCCCAGAAGAGCGACACCACGATGAACGGCCCCGCCGCGCACGCCAGCGGCAGCCGCCGCGCCTCCTCGCTGCGCGTCCACGCCGCGCCCCGCGCGCGCGCCCGCGCGAGGAAGGCGTCGTACCAAAGGTACATGCCGGCGGCGATGATGGCGCCGAGGCCGACTTTTTTTTTTGGAGTGTTAGCATCGATGTTTAGAAGGGGGGGGGGAGGGTGGATGATGTGGACGTCCTTACTTGGGAGGAAGGTCAGTCCGACTTCGCCGGGGGTGAAACCGTATGTGCCTGTCACAGTTCACACATGATGAGCCGGAGGTTTGTACTTGATAAAGGGGGGAGAGGAGTGGGGATGAAGAGGGGGGGGAGATGCGAAAGGAGACAACTCACCTCCATACATGATCGGGTACGCCTGGAAGAACATGTAGAACACGGCGTACACGAACGCGAGGTACAGGCACGAGAACAGCACGATCCACTCGAACAACATCATGCGGATCGGCCGCGTCAGCACCACCGTCGCCACGTGCCTCAGGTCTCTCGGCTCCAGCTCGATCGGCGCGAAGACGTTGTCGTCGCCGCCTTCCTTGCGCAGCCGCTTGGCGCGCCGCTTGAGGATGGCGGGCCCGTACGTCTCGGGCGTCGCGAGCAGCGGCACCCACGCCACGCCGGCGATGATCAGCCCGAGCCAGAAGGCCCAGCGCCAGCCGAGCGCGGCCGAGAGGTAGCCCGAGGCGACGGGTCCGATCAGCGGGCCGAAGGTCGTCGTGGCCATGAAGAGCGCCATGGCGCGGCCGCGGGAGGTGGGGTCGTTGTAGACGTCGGCGATGATGCTGTGTTTTGTAAAATTCAGGTTGGGCACAACGGTCAGTCTCAAGTTTCGTTTTGTCTTCGATCATCGCCTTGCTTTCAGCCCCTTCCCGGCCCTTGTCATCACTGCAAGCGCATCAATGGTCCCCGTTTGAGGAAGGACCGAACTTGAGGATAGAGACAAGAGTCGCAAAAGAAGAAGAGACGCGCAGCAAGGACAACGACACAACACACACACATTCACTCACCCGCCAGTAACGCTGATCGCGCAGCTCCCCGGAATCCCCACCAGCAACCTGAACACCACCAACCCGGCGAACGAGTCCGCCAGCGCGCACGCCATCGAAAAGACGGTGAACATGGCGAACGCGCCGACCATGACGGGCTTGCGGCCGCACCACTCGGACAGCGGGCCGAAGAGGAGGGGGCCGACGCAGTAGCCGACGAGGAAGATGGAGGTGGGCAGGACGAGCTGCGCCTGGTTGGTGACGTGGAAGTGGGCCGAGATTTGGTTGACGGCGCCGGCGGCGAGTGAGGACGAGATGGTGCTATTCATGACGCAGGCGATGGTGGAGATGAGGGGGGTGAGCTTCTTTTTCTGTGGATTGTTGTTTTTGCGTTAACGCATTGCAAGTGACTGAGGAGGAGAAGGGAGGGCTGAGAAAAGGGTGGTTGAGGTTCTGCTATTCCCCCCTTCTTTTCTTATATTGCTCCATGAGGTGCTGCATTGTGGCGTCTTGATGAGCGCGGCTGCTTCTCAAAACATGCACTTGACAAGTCTTCACATCGGCACTGACACGGCTGAAGTTTTGACTGCAGAGCCTCGTGTAGGTTGATCTTCGCAGGGATACAAGCGCGCATCAAGGAACCAACAGCCACCCCTAGTTACTTTATCCCCGTCGGATCACCGCAGAAGCTAGGCCCCCGGTGGGCTCGAAAGAAAGTTGAAGAGTGAAAGAGGAAGCATTGACGAACTGCAAGGCTCGGCTCAACCACTTACCCGTGGCCACTGGGTCGGATCTTCTGGATCATTCTTCTCGAATGAAATGATCGTCCTCTCTATAGAGCCGCTCTCGCTTCCATCGTCCGCGGGCGACGAAGCGCCGGATTTATGGTCCATGTCCTCGATATCGAGTTGCTTCTGTACATCATGGGCATCGACTTCGACTTGTCTTGACGGGGCGTGTGGGAGGTGGACTAGCATACGCTCAGTATATATCGTAGCCGGTGAGAGTGGACGGATGTGGTTGAGATGTTTGGTGCTCAGTAAACGTACGGTGCGGAGAATTCAGAGGGCCAGTGTGGGTGGTGATGCCGTTGTCGGCATCGTGACTGTGAATACGATGGGAGGATGCAGGGCTCGACATCTGGGGTGGATCTTCTGTGGGCTGCGAGAAGAGATCCTAGAGGCAGGCATCAAGAAAAGGGAAACGAACGAACGCCTGAGGACAGCGAAGGAGAACGAGGTCACGGTTGAGGAGTTATGTTGGGCGTGAGAAAGGGCTTCGGCTATTTAGAGGAGGGGGTGAAGGGAGGGAGGCACTAAAGGGAGGGAGTAGAGCTTCGACATCGGAGCACGCGGTTCGCGTGATGAAAGGCGAGGCATTTGATGGATGGCGAAAGCGTAGCGTAGCGGGTTGCTGCAGACAGGTCGGACTGGCGGTCAACCTATGAAGCGATCATCCAGCACCTCGGGTGGGAAGCAAACGAGCCGGCGGAAGATAGAGAGAGGCGTGCAGACGCATGCAGAACCGGAGCAGCAGGAGTGAGTCGAAGCTTGAGAGGCGCGGCGGCTTGCTGCATAACACCGAGCGCGGTAGCGGCCCTCAATTGGCGCAGTAGAGCCTACAGTCTACGGCGGCGCGGACGATCTCCTGCAAGGCCAGAGGCCGACGCGCTCGACTCACGAATAGGTGTCGTCCTAATGACACGCGCTCCTGCCTGGATGGGGAAGCGGGAGCTGGGGGGGCGCCGATTGCGGGCGTCGGCTATGACGGCAACTAACCACACACCCCGCTGCCCGCTGCCTCTGCTGAGTAATTGCCGACGACTGAGCGGGGGTGCCTGGTTCCCCGCGCCTCCCGCTCATGTTTGCAGCGCGCGAAAGCTGATATACCGTGTCGCTGACTGATGTTGTGCGAGCCTGACCGGTTTTCCCAATAATGAGGCTGAAGTATTCGCGAAACGAGCGACGGAAACGAGAGCGACATCGGAGAAGAGGGACCACCATTGAATGTACTTTTTTGAATTTTCCTGTTCTTCCTTCTCTCGCTGAGTTTCCCCTTCCGGAGATGGAATAGGATTCTTCCCCTGGCGACGGTGCTTCTACGTCTCGAGGTTGATGCTGCGGCCGAAGCGGGCGTACAGGGCGACCTTGAGCTCCTCCATCTCGTCGCGCACCCCGCTCAGCTGCTCCTCCAGCTTCGTGACGTCCTTGTCGATCCTCTCGGTCGAGTCCGTCAGCAGCTCCAGCACCTCGGGCTGCGGCAGCGACATGAACGAGTCTCCGACCTTGTACCTGCAGTTGGGCGAAACATCACGTGACGCGTGAGCTACCGGGATGCAAGTATAGAGAAAGCAAAGGGGAAAAAACATACGGCACCTTGTCCTCCTCGTCCACGAGCTCCAGCTCATTCGACACCTCCTCGAGATCCTCCTTGTCCTTCTGTGAATCCCCCCCGATTCAGTCAGCCGACCGGAATTGAAAAATTAAAAAAAAAAAGACACATTGTTGTGTCGAACCCGGTGAGTGACGTACCTGCTTCGCCTTCAGCTCCTCCTCCAGCACCTTTTCGCGCTGGTGCAGCCGACTGAACCGATTGATCTTGTCCTGGTCCTCGCGCCTCACCTGCACCTCCTCGCCGGCCGTGGCCTCGTCTTCGCGCGTAAGCTGTGTTGTTGCGCGTTAGCGATGCGCGCGCGTGTGCCCCTCCCTCATCGGGCTGCCCGCACCTCCCCTCCCCCCCTAGCACGCGGCGGGGGTTTGCGGTAGGAAGAAAACGCACCATGCGACGGTTCATCTTTGACTGGCTGCGTCTCGAAGTGAGATACGTGGATGAGTGTGCGTTGTCAAGAGGAAAAAGAGTTGGTGATTGGTTTTGCGCACTTCCTCGATCGCGTTGGCGGTGCAGGACAGGATTTGCGCGCCTTCTTGAGCGACGTCTGCGTTGTCCGCTCCGGCCGCGACTTTTCACGGCGCACCACCGCCTCGACGCCCGCCAATGGCTTTTATGCCCACGCTCAACCCAGCGAACTATGGTGGTTTGGTTCAAGCTCACTCGAATTTTCAAGTTTGCCATGTCTGTTTTCAACGCCAACTTCACCACGTTTTGCGATTGCCTGACGCAACGATTCCACCTGGCCTTTCATTCCACACCAAAAAAAAGTCATGCCGGAACTCGCAGCCATCAAGGCATCAACGTTCACCCCCGTTTCTTCGTGAATGCTCGCATCACGCTCCAAGTAGAGTTCACCTCACCCCCTTCTCAAACACAAACCTCTGCCACAACCCCCCAAGCCTCCGCCACTTCTTCCACCCCTCCCAACTCCACCACCCATCCGCACTCCCACACGCCAACTCCCTCTCCACCGCCAGCCTTAGCATCTCTTCTTTCCCCTTCCCCTCCCACCACCTTCCATCCCCAACCCCACCATCCTCAACCTCACTACCGTCACCACCACCATCGACAACCCGATACCTCTCCTCCCCGCTCAACCACGTCCCCACCACCCTCTCCGCCCTCACCGGGCCCCTCACATAATCCCAGTACAGCCGACTCCACGGCGCACGCTCGGCGTACAGCTCGCGATCGAACAGCGCCTCGTCCCCGCTCGCCGCGCGCAGGAAGGCCAGGTAGCTCTTCAGCGCCCGCTTCACGTCCTCCAGCCGGCAATCCTCCCCCTCGTCCTCCCCGTCCTCCCCCTCGGTCGTACAGGAGAAGGAGAAGCGCTGCCGTATCGACGCCAGGTACGACGACGGGTGCCCCGGGACGGGAACGCCGCCGACATGGCCGAGGTTGGTGAGGAGCCATCGTTCGCCGCCGCCGCCGTCGTCGTCGCTGTGATGATGGTTCTGATGGACAAAGATGCTGGCCGGCCTGACGTCGTTGTGACAATAACCCGCCGCATGCAGCGCGGCGAGGGAAGCGAGCAGGCGGACGAAGGCGGGCCGGTGCAGCGCGTCGACGTCGCCCGGCGTCGCGGCGGCGGCACCCCACCTCTCGTTGTTGGCTCTGCACGGGAGGGAGGCGGCGAAGACGTCGAGGCTGCCGGCGGGCGGGTAGGCCGTGACGAGCGTCCAGCGCGGCGCGGTCCAGGACGGGAAGAGGGGGCGGAACGCCGCGGCGAGGAGGGGGGACGAGGGGAAGACGGGGGCGAGGGCGACGAAGTAGTCGCGCGCCGGGACGAGGCCGCTGATTGGCTGCTGCTGCTGCTGCTGGTTGTGTGCGAGGTTGCTGCTGCTGCTGTGGGCGTTGTCGCTGGCGGCGGCGGCGGCGTCGTCGTCGTCGTGGCTGTGGCTGTTTGCTTCTTCGAGGCCGGCCAGCAGCAGCGTGGCGGGTATCTCCGTCGGCCAGGTGCTCAGCTCGTGGCAGAAGAGGCGCACCCAGGGCGGCGCCATCCGCTGTTCGCCATGGTGCTTGGAGTAGTACGATTTCACCACCACTTGCGTGCCCGTGTGCATGTCTTTGTAAAGCGCGGTCACGCTGCCATCCTCGACGCGGCTTCGGCCGAGGTGGCGCTGGAACTCATAACGGTCGTCGAAGCGGTTCGCCTTGGCGATGCGGATGGGTACCTTTGGTGTGAGGTGCAGAGGAACGGACGGTGCGCCGTTGTCCCGATCAAGTTCCAGGAGTTTGGAGGCATTATTGAAGGCTGGTGGTAGCTCCTTCTTGTAGCCTTCGAACCCTAGGCCGTCAGCAAAGCTGCATGATATACGGCGAAAGGCTCGTACCTGCGATCGAGAGGAAGACTGTTGCTAAGAGAGCCCAGATGATGACGTGGGACAGCCTGAAGCGTCCTACCATTAAGGCGAACCCCGCAAAAGGAGAGGCTCTGTCCCGGATAACGGGCGGCCAGAGTATCCTTGCCATGGCTTGGAATGGTGAAGCTTCGTTTCAGACAGAGCGGAGTTCGTTAAGCGCTGCATCTCGAAGATGATGGTGTTCTTCTGGAAACAGAAGGACAGCAACCAGGAAAGTGTACGGCAAGTCGCCCGGAGAAGGTGCGACTGCATGTCCACCTGCCCTCTGCTCATGCTACCAAGATATAATGGGCCGCATCAAGGTCGCGGAATCTACTAGGGCAGTTGTTGGGGTGTTTGAGTGCTGCGAGCATCCCTCGAAGGCAAATGAGGGCACCAGGAATGGATCGTGACCATGGTGCGCCAGATGTACTGATACAAGGCTGACTGCTCCGACGTGGTCAGCGCCAAGAAATGCGCGCCGCTCCTTCCCAGATAACCTGCGTCGGTGTATTCGGGGTACATCGGTGAATTGACTTTCTATCTTTTCTTCGTGTGCAAGAAAGGTGTTGTGCAGTCGGTGGGGGCTAGGGGTGGATCAAGGTGGCTGTGTATCTCAGTTGGTGAGTTCACAACCGACCGGCCGGGAAGACTGCTATCCTTGACTGGTAAAAGCTCGGGAACCGCAGGTGCATAACAAGCGTTTGCGCCGGCTGCCAAGTTCCGACCGATACATGAAGAACCGGGATCATGCCAGGCGGTCTGTTTATAGAAGGGTACTGATACCGTGCCTTAGCAGTCATGCTAACACCTCGACTCGAGGCCATGCCGGCCCGTCGGCACGGTGGGGAGATTGAAGTATGTTTGCGCTTGCCTTGAGAGTTGATCCCAAACGAGGGCTCCAGGTGGAGGGAAGGCTTTTTTAGAGTCTAGAAGCGGGCTGGCCCCCAAGGATGAACGGCGGGAGGCTATGTCGGATACGAGGCTGCGGGCTGAGGCTCGTGCCGAAACGAGTGACATGTATACTTGTTTCGACTGGTTGGGGAGGTCACGCACGGGTTGGGCGGCACGATGGCACTGGCTTGCGAGGGCTGGGGAAGGGTGAGCCCAACAGCGGATGGGGTTGGCGTGCCCGTTCCCCGTTCTCGTCGTGACGAAGTGGTTTTTCTGTGCTGCAGGTGAGGCAAGGGCGCACAGGTTCGTACGGAGATGCGGCATGCAATGGCGTCATAGGCGGTGCACAGAGACGGGACATGGACACGAGCTAGGAAAGCGTGGCGGCGATGATTTGCTGACTGCAGATGTTTCGAAGGAAGAGTCGGATAAGCCAGGCGGCAGCCGTGCATTAGGCTGAGAGGGCAGCCAAAAATAAGAGGTCGGGCGGGGCAGGCAGCGGGCGTGATTCGTTGTCTCTTGGCCGGCACAGCCCCCCCGCGCAGGGCGGGACGAGCGAGATGTAGCTGAGCCCTGTGCTGACAGCTTTAAACATCTCAACCGGCTCGCCCACCTGTTTCCTCGGTCTCTCTGGCGACTTTGGCGACTGAAATCCACGCGAGGGAGTAAAGAGAGAAAGAGTCGTGAGAGCGTCGCTGCCTACCGAGTGGTCTGAGCGCCCCGGCTATCGATAAGCCCAGCCATTCTTGCAGTCTTGGTACTTTTCCCTCTCTCCGCCCGTCCTTCGGCCCCGCTCTGCCTGGGGTGCTTCGTCCGACCACTGCAGACCGGCCATGGAGGTCATTATGTATAGCCTCGCTGACGCTCATCTCAGCCCTCAGATGACGCATCCCCGTCTCTGTTGGCCTATCCCGTCTTATAATCAGCAATCATGCCCATGCCTGTCTATGAGGAGATCCGCCGTGCTCGGGACGACGACGACGACGATCCGAACGACCAGGAAGAAGAATACTTCGAGTCCGTGGCCGACGACTGGAAGCACGCAACCTCTTTTCCCACCGTTGTCACCTTCATGGACAAACCTTGGACCATCTACAGCACCGGGCTGCCTCCCTGGGTGACCAGTGCCATCGATGACAAGACCGACAGCCCTCCGTCCTCCATCCAAACTAATGCGCCATCGACTTTTACGTCGAGTGTTATCGCCCTCTCGCAACCAACGAGTGTCTCTCTCGCGACTGAATTCTCGGGCCCGGGCGCACACGCTAGCTCCTCCCCCACGCCCACATCAACCACAGCGTCGGGGTATGGAGCTGCTTCAAATACTGCGAGCTCTGCAGCGAGTACGTCTTGTGCTATCTCTACTGATGTCGAAGGACAATCGAACGGCGCTGCCTCGCCATCGACCGTTTCAAGTGGTTATAATGGGAGCAATGGAGCAGTAACAAATCACTCAGGTTCCAATACAGACAAAAATCAAGACGACTCCGGCGGTCCGCCTCTGGGCCTCATCTTGGCCGGTGTCATAATCCCCGTCCTGGTCATCTCATTCCTTGCCTTCACTGCCTTGGTCGTCATGCGTCGGCGGAAGCAGAGGAAACTCGCAGAACGCGCCCTGGGTCACGAGGAGATGAAGCTCCATCCCAACGACGACGTCCCACCTCCGGGTCCCAATTCTCGAGAAGCGCTGGTAGTCGTCCCAGGGCCTCCTCCTCCGATGATCCGAGAGCCTTCTCCGCAGCAGACAGCAGCAGTGCCACCACCACCGAGAGCAGTGACGCCGGTCCCAGCACCGCCGCCCGTCATCGTTTCGGCCATGAACCCCGCGAACAACGCGTCCTACTTCACCGGCATCGACACGTCCGAGGCCCTCTCCATCCGCACAAACTCGGTCCGCAGCAGTGGCCCGCAGCAGCGGCCGGCGGGCTTCATGCTGGACGGCGAATTCCACGAGGAGCCCCCGCCGCCGTACCGACCGCGCAGCGTGCCCCCCATCTCTAGAGATTCAAGCATGCGCACCGCTAACTACCGGAGCGCGGCTGACTGCGCAAGTATCCAGCTGGCGCACGACAATCGCGAGTCGCGAAGCACCATAGTCGTCAATCCGTTCGCGGACCCGTCGGACGACAGAGTCTCGATCATGGAGGAGGAGGATGTGCCGATGAATCCGTTTATGCGAGAAGAGGACGACGTGGACCGTCTCTCGGACGTTTCCGACTTGTCGTATCAACGCGAACCCACGACGGTACACCAAGGCGTATGATGATCTTTTAAGGCATTTTTTGCATAATAATTGGGGAACTACTACTACTATTTTCCTACTCTACGAATTCTTCAAACTTCTCCTTTGGTGGTCGGCCGGTGTTGGGCACAGAAAATCAGGAGAAGCAGCATGGGGATAGTCGATATTTGGTTGTTTTTTCCTGGAAGAGAAAGGCGAGGCGTTGGTTGGTGTATTCTTTCTTTTTTTTTTCCTTTTCGGGTGGGGGATTTGTGAGGGCATCATCTGCGTGGTGGCGGCAGATACCGATGATGGCGTTTATTGACGGACAGAACCCCCCTACAACATGCCGGGTGCGTGTATGTGTGTGGAACTGCATTGCCGTCGTGACTGCCGGAATACCGGGATGTTAATAGCCACGAGCATTCCGAATTACTACTACTTGCTTGCTGTTCATCAATTTGTTACTGACACTGGCGAAAGTTTGGGATCGTTCGTTTCCCGCCACGCCACCCCTCCCGGATCTGGGATGCCGAACACTTCTGGAACTTTTCTTGGAACTATTCCAGACCTAGATCGCGCCGCGGTCGGAGGCCACGAGCAACTGCCGGATTGGAGGAGAGGCTGACGTGACCATGCGCCGGGGCGCCGGCTGACGTCGAAGAGCTCGGGCTACCAGCGAATTTGGGGTTCCGAGGTACGGAAGGACCAACCATGGCCACTCTCTCTTTGAATTCCTGGAGGTAAAGGTGGAGTAACACTTTCCCGTGCCGGGGTTGTCTGGCAGGCTGGCTGGCTGGCTGCTCCATCATGACCAACCTGTAGTAATCCCCTCCTCCACCGTCGTCACTCGAAAACCTGAAACTCGTATTTCCCAAAGCCTGGTCTGTCTGTCTGACGTCCCAACCTCTCACTTCCTCCGGCTCCTCATGATGCACGCGAGTGTGCGTAAGGTATGCAGGTGGTAGCCGCAGTAGTGGCGGAGCAGCACATCCGTGGCACTACTGGGCGCCGTCGAGCTCGACATGATGCGGGCTTCGGTTTCCGCGGGGTCCGACGAAGACGATTCCGGGGGGGCTGAAAGTACGGCGTCAGTCTCTCTTTCTTGTTTCTCTTTCTCCTTTTTTTTAATCGGCTAGCAAAAGATGGCAGGGGCTTAGAGGGATGTTCGAGGAGGAGGGAACAACGCCTTATTCACTTTCAAATGTCACTGCAAGACGGGACCAGAACTGTTCTCAATTTAGCCTGCGGATTTAAATGAATATGGAACTTACTATGGAGTCCAATGCCAACTCTACAGACATTTAAGGCATGTGCAGACGAGCGAGGCGGAACGCTGTTTCGATATCGAGGATTACGGAAGGCGATGGACATGGTGTAACGTAAGATATGGCTTCGATTTTTCTACTCTCTTTCTTACTAATATGTTTCCTTGCAAAGATATTGGTCTCGATTTCTTGTGAATCATGACTGTACCTGCCAAATATACTAGCGTCGCGAGTACCCGTATTATCGCGTTGAATGCTGGGACGAGAAAGGATAAAGGCCCAAGGTGGTGCAGACAGTTTACCAAATACGCTTGCTTCTCACAATCTTTACATGCATGTTTACTCCGCTTCGTTTCAGTTCGTGAGCTGCTGGGGCAAGCTATCCTTGAGCGCTACGCTTACAGGCGGCTATCTGTGGAGTGGCCGAAATTGTGGAAAGGGGCTGTTGATTGGAAGAGAACGAAGCCGCTGTCATCTACACCGCTGAGAACCAGACCGAAGTGGAAGACGGTGCAGGTCTTGGAAACAGTGCGCGATTCGAAGCATTGATGGTGTTGTTCTCTGCGCACGGCTTCTTCTCGCAGTCTTAAACAACCTTGATGGTAGCGACACATTCAACCATTACCCCTAATACCACTATAGTGGCACGGTAGACTGCCAACTGCACCGCTTGACTCGTGTTGCAGGGCGCTTACGCGTGATTTGAAGGCGCAATTGGTTCTTGCTGTGCCACATGCGACAACGCGGGGCTGCGCCAGGCTGGCGCCTACAAGCTCAGCTCAGCTCCACATCAAGTACGTACCTACCCACCCACCCACCAAACACCTCTCCTCCCCTCCGCCTCCTAAATCTTAGCCTCGACCATACCACCGCTCCCACCCACCCACCCACCAACCAACCATGCAGCCCACCATGGATTCCCTCTACAACGCCCTCCTCGGCACCCAGCAGCTCCTCCACACCGCCGCGGCCAGCACGCGCGACAAGATCGCCGCCGTCGAGTGGGACCGGCTCCCCAAGCAGACCCAGGACTACATCGCCGAGCACCCCTACCAGACCGCCTTCTACGCCGCCAACGGCGTCGTCTTCGCCGCGCCCTTCGCCCTCGCCGGACCCGTGCTGGGGGCCGCCGGCTTCACGGCCGCCGGGCCCGCCGCCGGTAAGTGACCGTCTGTCTGTCTATGCGTCGTCAGGCACGCCCTTCGTTTTTTTCGTGTGGCGCTCGAGTAACGTTTGTGCGTTTCGGCACGGGATGCGTGCAGGTTCGGTGGCGGCGGGGGCGCAGGGCGCCTCGGTCGCGGCGGGCGGCGTCTTCGCGACGATGCAGAGCGCGGCGATGGGGGGTTACGGCGCCGCGGTCGTGGGCGGCGCGGTGCAGGCCGGCGCGGCGGCGGGCGCGGCGGCGATGGGGGCTTGGAACTTCCTCCGTCGCGGTGGGCGGGACGATGGCGGGGATGGTGGGAATGGCGACAACGACGACGACGATGATGACCGTGATGGCGACGGGGACCGTTCGGTTCGGGGTGGCGAAGGCGACGTCTGCAAGGCGCGGCTGTGAAGGCTTGGTGGGCACCGCTCATGTTTTTCACCCAAACCTTTCCGACCTTGGAAGAGTACGCCGGTCCGTGGTCCGGATGAGGCACGGTGTATTGATACAGGGACTTTGTTGTAGCGGAACAGCTTGCAGCGCATATGCATTGGCCTTTGAACTTATCTCAGTAACCGGGTGGCCAGCTATCATATGCCTTCAAACATCTTGATAGAGGTGCGCTGCTGGAGAAGCATCATGCCTTCTCCGAGCGGTCGGGAATAGAAATGAAGGCGAGGACAACGTAGCTTATGGTAGCGTCGCCATCGATAAAGAAAATGCACCACGTCCCTTCTCATCAAATGATAGTCAAATCTTCCGGTTATACTAATTGGTGCATACATTTATGCCCAAGGCTGCCATTGACCTTGCCAATGGCATTACTGTAAACCCCACTGAGGAGATAATGGAGTGGTCAGAGGCAATATCCCAGCGCAGAGGTCGGGAAGATCAAATAATAGACGCACCTCGAGAATAGTGTACTACGTCACGGTGCGCAGCGGCCGCTCCGCCCTGCGCCACTACATTTGAGTTGGTCATCATCATCAGCGCCGGGAGAAAGCCACCTTCAAAAACGGCCGAGCAGGCACCGGATGATCGCGGAAGTTGTGGCAGGTGGTGCAAAGACAGAGGCACAGCAGAAGAGACGCGCGCCAATGTATTACCCGAGAGTGACTTTTGGCAGCAGCCGAAATATCGGGACCTCGGGTGCGAGCTACACAGGAGGGTGGCAGTGAAGCACTTCGTCAAATAGGCGGACTTTAGAAATGAGAGGAAGTGAGTTTTACGCATGGTGTTTCCTTGCGCATCCGAATTAGTTGATGCTTTCCCGCCAACTGCCACTCCTGGCTTTACATTGAGGTCTGTCTTAATTCCACAGACGGCCGCATACACCGTTCCGCACTGTTTTCTATTCATCAGCCCTCGCATCAAATTCCAAGACACAAGCTGGATGCACCTGTTGAGAGCGATTAAAGGCAGTACGAGCAAACAAGGCTGGTGCTAGGACGGTTGTAGTCAATGAAGGTACTGATGGCACGCTCGTTGGTGTCAGCTGTGCGGCGCAGAGTGGCGACAAATCTTTGTATTAATGCACTACGTATTTCGTGCACCCGTCAGGTTTTCTGAAGCTGAAGGCGTGATCGAAAATCCGATGACTGACACTGCGCATCACGACACGGGTGCTACGCACGCACGCCGTGACCCTAGGTTCGGTGAATGTATAATTCCTGGTGGACCCAAGAAATGTAGGGTGGGCATGTAGGGTGGTAGCGGAGCACAACATACAATTGGCATTGCATGCGCAACGACGTTACTAGCGAGCTCGGGCTGTGCCGACGCCACTGCGCCACTGTCTCCGTCCTCGGCCATAGTTTTCTGAGTAGTTACGGTGAGCAGCCGTGTGCGCTGGCATATCTATCAAAGGCGGAAAGCATGTCAAGAACGAAAGAGGAACTTGGCGATATCAATCTTATCTCGGCGCCTCCAAATTTAGAAGGCGTTTAAGACAATTACTCTGCAGGACATTACCAGGGTTGAGGCTTGTTTCATCATCTCGTCACGGACAGAGGTTGCTCCGAGGCACATGGCGAATGGCCAAAGCCGGAGGCGGAATCCATTGCTCAACAGTCGAGATAGGGTTGAACAGCAGCCGAGGCGGACGCTAAGACGGTACTCGAAGCAGCGTAAACGGTTAATTGGTATAATTAGATTGGAAGATTGCGGCGGTCGACACAGCAAGCGAACAAATCAGAGAATGAGGAAAGAGAGCCGGGCGAGGATGCGTGGCGCGGAGAGAAGTCAAAGGTGGTTTCGTTGGTGCGAGAAGATAGCAGTGAAGATAGCACAGGGTCCACCCGCTCCATGTGACCCGCAGCTTCCCCCGCAGTGGATGCGCACAGGCCGCAGTTTCAATATTGTAGAGCAACGACTCGCTGGGATCCACAGTGAGGCGATCGCAGGTTGTGTGTGTGTGGGTTAAAAGGGACAGGTAGGATCAGCAGTCAGCGCGCAAATTGCGTCGACTCTGGGGCCGGGGAGTTGTTACGAGAAGGAGAGAGTCAGATCCGGGACGGCCATGGCACGCGGCTAACCCAAGGCGGCAGTCTGGCTGGTCTGGTCAGCGGCAGCGCGGGAGACAGCCTAGCGCATTCCAAATTGGTTGGTTGCGCAACGTCTCACCGGTACCCAACTGACAGCCGGAGCGTTGCGGGCTGAAGCGGTCGGTCTTGCCCGCCAGCTGATAAGGCTGGGGCGGACGTGGGAGAAGGATCCGACCACCGCGCCTGCCCCACGCCCCAAGAAACATGATGAGGATCAGCCCTCGCAGGCGAGGAGTGAGTGCGGCGGTATGCGATCGACGGACAGGCATTGCCGTGGCTCCAGCGCGCTGCCATGTGGCATCCATGCCCGAGTGCCGTCGCTGTCAGGGCCCACGCGCGCCTTACCCGTTGTTTCTTGGGTTGTGTTCAACGGCGCCTTGGCTGACTCTTTTGCGCCAGTCAGCACCTTGGTCAAAAGGCCCGCTTCCATTTCATCATCAACTCTCCATCACGCGCATTGTTATTATCGGAATAACCGACGGCGGCATGGCAGCTGGAGCACGCGACACGGTGTGACGGCTTGGGGGCGGGCGGCTTATCAAGTGCGCCGTCAACGGGCGGAGAGCTGAGGCTCGGTGGGCCCGGCTTGCAGGCGCCTACAGCCCCGGCCTCCCACGCCATCATTGGCACCCGCCCTTTCCCAATTTACACACTGCCCGCCAATGACTCCCGCGCCCCGGCTGCGCGTCACTGCGCCCCAGCTTGCAGATAAACTCTCACCCCCGGCCGTGTGCTTACACACTATCCCCGCCGCAATACAGCCATGCTCAATTAAATCCACACCCACACCCTCGCCCGCGCCTGCGCCCAGACAAGACGTCCGCAACCCCACCCCACCCCGACCCCCAGGACAATGGGCTCCAAAAGTGTCACCAACGTCGTCACTCAGAACTCAATTGCCCTCAATGCCTACATCTACGGGTCAGTCTCTTCCCCTGCCTCAACCCGTTCCCCCATTGACCCTCGCAGCTATGCCGGCCACTCGCTGGTCACCCCTCACGCCCCTCTGCAGCAGCTGTGGTGGACTCAAGAGCGCATTGATGCCAAAGTGACCACCGACTTCGTGGCCTCCCGTCTGCGCAAGGAGGAACGGGACATGCTCAACCAACCCCTGGCTTTCGGCGATGGTCTCACTGACGACACCTACCTGGAGTGGATCATGGAGAAAGCTAGGCGATTGTTCTTGATTCTGTGCGAAGTTGGCGTCCCCGACCAGATCTTCGGAGTAATCGACGATTCTTGGGACGACGAGGACCTGCCCATTTCCCTGGACAACGTCGAGCGCCTCGCTCTTTCTCGCAAAAAAGACGACCAGCTCAACCGGAAATTCTACCAGACCCAGTTCACCTTCCTACTACGTACCCTCAACCGCGGTTCCCACGTAGACTATGGCCCAAACGAAGTCATCCCAATCGAGCACGTGTACAAGCTACCGCCCGCCGCTGCTTTGCAGCACTGGCCTCGCATCCATCTTCCTCAGAAGCCAGACGACGTCTTGGTCCGTAGGCGCATTTCCTTCGGCGAGGACGGTGAGCCGGAGAAAGACGACTTTATGAAAGATGTCGCTGCCGCCCAGGAAATCAAGCATCCGCATATTGCCCCAGTTTGGGCCTCGTACACGGCCAAGGGACATGGTTTCGTTGTCTCCTCCTTCGTCGGACAGCATACCCTCAAATCCTTCATTGACCACAGGACTCCACCCCAGTACATGAGATTGTCTCTGCCCGAACGTCGCGCCCTTCTCTTGAATTGGATGCATTGTCTGGCTGATGCTGTGGCTACCATGCATGGCCACGATATCACCCACGGATCCATACTACCCTCGAACATCTTGGTTGATGAGCAGGCTGACATAGCCTTCAGCGACATTGGTTCGCTCTTGTCACTGCAGCGGGACAAGAAGATAACGCCGGAAGAGTTCTACAACTACGCAGCACCGGAGGCTCATGAGCAGAGTTTGGCGAATCTTCTTGAGCCCGCCTCCAGCGCACCCAGAGGCAAATCTCGCAGAGCTTCCATGGACAGTAACGCCTCTTCCCATGGATCTCAAGCCAGTACCAAGACGGCAAGAAGGATCAATCACTTTGCGAACGCCAGCCTGTCTGCCTTTGATCTTGGTTTCAACAAAGCCCCCGCAAAGCCGAATACCGCGCTTGCTTCCAGCGATGTTGCGGATATATTCTCCCTGGGCTGCGTGTTCCTCGATATCTTAACGTTCATGATCAAGAAGAAGCCATCGGACTTTGCCAAACACAGGACTACGAAGCACAAGACGCCTGGTAAGAGCGGTTCACGCAGTGACTCATCTTTCCACAACAATCCCGACAAACTTGTCAGCTGGATGCAGCACCTCGACGCTGCCGCCATGGAGCACCCAGAGATACACTTCCGAGCCGTGAAACCCTTGCTCGCCCTTATCAGAGACATGGTCCAGCCTGTCCCCGGAGCCCGTCCATCAGCTTTCAGCGTTGCAGGCCGTCTTCGCGATCTCTTGGCTGACCATGCTGGCATGGTAAACCTGCACTGCGAGCCTCATGAGCTGGCAGTGGGGCGCCTCCACAGCGGACCCCTGTCTCCCCGCTCGGATCTGCACGCGATTCCTGAAGATGGCGTCGATGATGACGAGTCGGTGGCTGCAGATGACACTTGCACTGTCGCTGATGAGGCCACACTACGTTTTTCCATGGTCAGCGATACGACAGCTGTCGGTTCGATGCGCGCCTGGAGTATCAGGTCGAAGTCTATCACCTCAGCCATTCATGAGATGCCGATGCCATGGACCAGGAAGAACTCCCGGGATGCGACGACGTGAAGCGGCTAGCGAAACAAGTAAGCAACGAAAATGAAACATCCAGTAAACAGTCGTCCGGGAGGAAGTTTTAGCGCCGGCAGGCGTCTCGCCACCAAGGATGTCCTGAAACGGACAGCCAGGCGCGCAACTTGCAGGAGGATCACCTACGGCCATCGATTCCACGGGACCATCGGGCTATTAGTAGACCACACTGGCATATCCATCCCGGCCTGCACATGAAGGCCATTTCCGAACTGCAGATGCATCCCTGCACGGCGCCTTGGACGATTCGAAGTTTGACCTTTGCGGTGTAGACGACGATGCATATGCAGCATGGTTCTCGTTCCCGGCCGTGTTACATGACTATCGCCCTTGGAGCGAGACCAGATGTTGCACCCGCTGCGTAGCAGGGCACGCTTTCATCAACCGTCCTTCCGGTTTTCGTCGGAACACGCCAGAACTTCGATGACGAACCCATCTAGCCAAAAAGGACATGGAGGTATGGTCTCACGACGTCGACCGACGAATACCCAAATTCAACGCACCTCGACGATTTCGAAGCAATCTGAAACCAACGGCTTCCCCCCTCTTCTTCTCCGAGGACATACTTCAACGATCGCTGTATTTTCCTTTCCTTCATCATACACCTAAGCGGCAGGATCTGAAACCGAGGGCTTCGCAAATCGTGCGCCACCATTCGCGTCATTATCGACGTCTAATCTCTCACGGCGTCCAAGAATGACGACGCAGCTGCTGCACTAGCGGGTTGCGCATTTGCAATTTGACAGAAAGGCGAAACCGTCGCTCCCGCCCCCAAAAACTATCGCCAAACAAGGCTGGACCCTGCTTTTTTCCCTTGGTGTCCCCCCTTACTTCTGGAATCAAGGAGCGTGCGTGTCCCGGGATCAAATCGCCCGACCCTATAAGGCTCTGGATTTTTTTTCTTTTTTTTTCCGGCTGCTCGCTGTTGTCTCCTGGACTTGCCGAATGGGGCGACTTTTGGGCTGAAGCGAGATGATTGCGCGGATGACGCTCCGAGGGGAAGGGAAAGTGCCGGCTCGGCGACGACCAGCGGCAGCCACGCCACTAATAAAGCATGCAACGCGTTCTTCTTTTTTGGCCTTTCGGAATTTCTTGTGGCAATCGACGATGACGACGACGACGATGCAGGGTGCTCGAGAGCTACAGACTTGGCAGCACCGTTCCACATATACGTTACCTTTTTTTTTTTTCTTCTTGTATGTTTGTGGATGAGATTGCGCCAATATTTTGGTGGTGGTGGTGGTGGTGGTGTCGGCACTAGGATTTGGCATTTGGGCAATGCATAGGCGACGGCGCGATCAGCACACTATCTTTATCGGTTTCTTCCCTTATGTGGATTTCTTGGTGTTTTAAAGTTGATACCCCGTCAAGTCAGACTATTCACATTTTCATTCTTATCTTACATTCCCAAGAAGCTTCGCTCTTGTCTAGATCGTATCCCGAGGTTTGGGCGTCCTTTCTGCATAGGATCAGTCATTCATGAACTTCGAATTGCTCGATGCCATACGTTGTTTAGCTTCCCAGACCTTGGCTGGTCTAAAGTGAAGGCCATGGTTCAACAACACAGGGAATTTGCATATCCAGACAAGGCAAGGACTACCGATGCCTGCGCAGGAGTGCGGGGTGGCTCCGGGGTCATAGACAATTCGGGCTACCGATCACATACTATGAAGGTGGATAGAGGCTGTACATATTGGATGCTAAAATTGTCTCTCGGCTTTCACCTCAGCGCTCATTGCCATGTATTCTTCATTCTGCTCTTCCAAGTATGCAGTCGCCTTTTCTATAACTCAACGTTTTGCTACTTTCCCCTTAAATACTCTTTTTGACACTGGTGCAAATTCGCAAGACAGCCGGGCGATCTTCCGCCCCCACAGCAGCAAATACCGCGGCTTTTCTCACGTCGCACAGCCTTCCCCTTCGGCTTATTCAATCATGCCACTACAAATGACAGTGTCGCCTTTACTATCCACACATCCCACACAGCGCAACATGAACACCCTCCGCGATTCCTCAGAGCCGGAAATTCATGAGGACGGCTTCGAGACTCTTCTTTCTGCTATACCCGATGGGTTGTGCGGCCTTTGCCGCCATCCGGTGGCAGGCGATAACATTTGTCGGCCCTGCCGCGTTCTGAGATTAGGAGAAGATAAAGGCGCGGTCCCAAGGTCGTTGTTTCTTCCAACACGCAGCAACTTATGTCAATGTTCCTCGGTGTCTGTCACACTCCAGAACCGCGTCCCCATCTGCGAGTCGTGCGGCTGTAATCTCATCGATGTCCGGCCTGTCTACTACGCCGTCAGCAGCCATGGACCAGACGATATCTCCACCGTTCCAGTGGCACTGGACTCGGCCATCGCGCGTAAGTACACGTACACTCCGATCCGGCAGGACAGGGAGATTCGCTTGGCTGTTTTACACCCAGCCACGATGGGCGAGCCTGTCCATTGCACGCTCGTCCGTATGAATATCGAGAACCTTCCCCCATTCGAGGCTGTTTCTTATACGTGGGCGGATGAACGTGGCGACTCATCACTGTGCAAGAACATACTCTGCGGCCCGGGTCGTAGACGTCTGGCAGTCACGTCAAACTGCGAGAATGTCCTTCGACGTCTTCGCCTGGCGGACTTGAAGCGTCTCATATGGATCGATTCTGTTTGCATTGACCAATCCAACGTGGGAGAGCGCACCCACCAGGTTCGCTGGATGTCTCGCATCTATTCCAGGGCTTTCCGAGTCTTGATGTACCTTGGAGAGGCAAGTGAATCTAGCAAGGTTTTGTTTGAGACTCTCAACGGCACCGCTCGAATTGAAGAAGCCATCATGCACAGCAAAGGCTCTTTTCGTCAGCTCCCAAATGGCACTATAGTGTCAACTCGCTTGCAAGTCATCAAGGGTGTTGATGAGCTCTTCACAAGGCCGTGGTTCTTCCGAACGTGGGTCATACAAGAGGCTGCCCTTGCGAAACAAGCTGTGGTCATGTGCGGAAATGACTTCGTGCCCTGGGATTCGCTCTCGATCCTCAATCTCAATCTCATCAACCAATGGCGCGACTCGTACGGTTGGCTGGAGGAGATTCGCCGCAGCACCGAACACCTGAAAGGCGTCCTGGAACATGTTCCTCCGGCGATACGGCTTCAACTCGGACACACAGACCAAAGCCGCAATCTGTGGAACCTTGTTCGCGATGTTCGAACCTGCCATGCCAGTGACCCCCGTGACAAGATATTTGCCATACTTGGACTAGTCAACGACACGAACGAACGACCTTTCATTCCAGACTATTCCAAAAGCGTGGCCGAAACCTTCCTTAACTTTGCAACGTATCTAATCTCAGAATCGAAAGCATCCTTGCTCGATCTCATACTGGAAAGTCGGAGCCAGACCCGTATCATGGAACTGCCGTCCTGGATCCCGGATTGGTCCGTGGAGCAGGCGTCGCTCGCCGTCGAGAAAGGGCTCATGCCGCATCTTTTCTTTCGCGACCAGCCTGATTCGGAGACAGACCTCGCCACATTCGTGGCCCAAGGCGAGACCGTCGACCTTCTTGGAAAGGAAATTGACACCGTTTACTGCGTGGACGTGGATGGCGGCCCCAGAGGACACGCCATCCGCAAAATAGTGGCCGGGATATCGAAGCAACCGGTGGAATTCTCCCAGTGGGTGGTGTCATGGTGGGAAATGGCATGCACCTGGTGGGACGAGAGTGACAGCGGAAGCCGCTCCATGCGCGCCTCTTTTCCTACGCTATCACACATGTCTGCCGGGACCGCTTTCCTTGACGACGTTCCGTACGACCCTCGCATCGTAAAACACATCAAAAAGCTCTTTACCCGTATAGCGCAGTGTCGCCATTTGTCCGGGCCACAAATTCCTGGAGGCCACGCACCTTGTACCGTGTGCGTGGGCCCTCTCTTAGCATCCTTCGAGGCTCTCGTCTCCATGTTAGGGACCAGCCCAGGACACACACTATTCCTCAGCGAGAATTACATCTTTGTCGGGGCCGGACCGCTCGCCATGGTGGAAGGAGACGTAGTGTGCCTCCTTGCCGGCCTCCAACTTCCGTGGGTACTTCGGCCACACCGTGACGGCTACAGACTCGTTGGCGAATGCGCCTTCTTCGATCTGGGCGAGCACTGCTATAACTGTGAGTCACCGTCTTCTCGGGAGTGGAAGCGCATGATCATCTACTGAGAACACACATTCGCTTGCACTGATCGGACTCTTACGGTTGGGCACTTCAATCCTTAATTTTGGAAAGCCTAAAAGCACAATCGTCCACATGGAATCTGTCGGTCTTCTCGTTGTTCATTATTCGCCCCACGTTTTGGACGCAGGTCATTCATGTACCAGACGATTTTCATTGGTGGTCATTACATCTATCTGCAACGTCGTCCATCCTCTTCTCTTCGTAAGCTCATCAGATACCGGTTTGTGGATGATCTATCGTATATGAATCTTTCCCTTTCATTTCCCTCTCCCCCAATCCGGTGGTCACCGATTCCCACACGCTTTTTGGATCAATAAAAAAAATACTTTATCCTTTTAAGGATTTCCTCCCCTCCCCATTATTAAGCAAACGCCTTATGCGCGTCCATCCCCTTCCGCATCCGTTCACCGAACCGCTTCATGGCCCAAATGCACGCACATCCCCAAACGAACGAGATGACGGCCAAGCCGGTAAACAGCCACCCATTACCAATGGCGGCGATGAGCGGCTGCGCCACCACGCTGCCGACGCAGCTGAAGATGTTGCGGACGAAGTTGTTGAGCGCGATGCCGTTGCTCGCCTTCTTGGGCATGAACTCGGTCAGCATGGTGGTGGCCATGGCGAAGATGAGCATGCTGCCGATGCCGAAGAAGAAGTTGGCGACCATCGGGCACGGCCAGAAGACGCCCTTCTCGGCCGCCCAGCCGTACCACACCAGCGCGGCGGGGAACAGCGCGGCGCCGAGCCACGCGTTCTCGCGCATGCGGTCCTCCGGGCGGAACTGCAGCCTGCCCGTGGCCGGGTCGACGCGGTTGGCGCGCGCGGCCTCGCGGCGCATGATGCTGTCGAGCCAGCGGCCGCCGAAGATGGACGTGACCATGTAGCCGAGCGAGTTGGGGATGTACAGCAGGCCGACGACGACGGTGGAGAAGCCGTAGGGCGCGTGCGAGAAGGTCGTCTCGATGCTGATGTTGAGGACGTACAGGCACGCGAACGCGATGGTCGCGTACGAGACGACGAGGAAGATGGCCGGGAAGCGCAGGTAGAGGATGATGCGCAGCGGGTCGAGGAAGCAGCGCCGCAGCACGAGCAGCCACTTGGTCGTCGTGAGCTGCACGCTTTGCCGCGTCGAGACGCGCTGCAGTGACGGCTGCTGCTTGGTGGCGCCGGTGTTGGTGGCGGGCTTCTCCAGGCCTCCGGCGGCGGCTTCGACCTCGGCCGTGTTGCTTCCGGCGAGAGGGTCGTCGGTTGCTGCTGCTGTTGCCTTAGCTGCCTCCTTCTCGGCTTCGGCCGCCATGTTCTTCGTGCGGCGCAGCGTCTCCGGGAGGAAGAAACATATGCAGAGCCAGACAACGGCGCCGTAGATGACCAGGAACCATTGGGTGCTCCTCCAACCCAGCCCCTGAGCAAGGGCACCACCGACGATGGGAGCAATTAGGGGCCCACAGAGGGGACCTAGATAGAAGATGCCCATGGCGCGGCCGCGCTCCCTCACCTCCCAGATGTCGGCGATGGTGCCACCGCCGACGGCTTGCACGCTAGCGGACGCGCCGCCGCTCAGCACGCGCATGACGATCAGCATGGAGATGTTGCTAGCGACGGCGGAAAGGATGCCCCAGAGAATGAAGAGAACGAAGGAGCTGAGGTAGATGGTGCGGCGGCCCAAGGTCTCGGAGAAGGAGCTCCACCACAGCGGGAAGATGGCCATGGCCAGCATGTAGAAGGCGACGCTCATGTTAGTAATGGTGGCGGTGGTGTCGAGGTCGGCGGCAATGTCATTGAGGGCGGGCAGGATGATGGCCGAGCCCGTGGGCGCCGCCATGGCGGCCAGCGCGACGAAGAAGGTGATGGTCCATTTGATCTTGCGGCTGTACTCGTACGGATTGGACACCTCCGGGATCAGGCACAGGTGCGCGAGCAGGCCGCGTCGCTCGCGCCGGGGGATGATGGTGGGCGTGCGGGAGAGTGCCGACGAGCGGGATGCTATCGTCTGTAGCTGAGGACCCTGGGTTGCTGCGTCCTGCTGCTGGTGTATCTCATCGTCATCGGATGACACACTGGTGGTGCCGGTCTTGGGCCGGTCTTCTGCTGCTTCCCGGGCATGGCTGGCTGACGAAGGCTTGACCTCGAAGCCGACGTCCTTCTCTTCGTCGGACATAATTAACTACCTAAGATGCAGATTGGTTGTCGTGGGTGGCTGCTCGGTGAAGAAGTTGCCTCGGCTCCTTCCTAATGGAGCTGAGGAATAGCCGGTGCTGCAGGATGAGTACGTCGGGAAGGGGCGGGCGCTGCCGAGGGTCAAAACGAGAGCAAACACTCAGTCGAGGGAGCAATGTGCTGCTGCGCCACTTGAGAAAATCGGAAGAGTAGAGGTATAAAGGCTTCTCCTGCGTCTCACGATATTTGTAGCCGTCTGCCGCACGGGGCCGTGGTGCGGGACGGGAGTGTACCGAGCACCTCTAGATTTTTTGGTGCTCCACCGCAAATGTGCCCTTCCGACGCGCACGAACACGGGTCGGATAAGAGTATCAAGAAGGGAAAAAGGGCTGGACAGCAGCCTTGCGAGCGGCTGGGCGCAGCTTTGGTTTATCGGGCGACGCGCCATGATGATAAAGCTGCGTCCTCCCCGCTTGCCGTAGGCGATTGTCCCGCAAGGCCGATGAGATGGGTGCGGAAAGAGGCAGGAGATGCCGGTTATCCGCCCCGAAAAGCGCGAAGGCCGAGCCCAGCAGCCCGGGTGCAAGCGGGTCACTTGATTGCGGCGGCGCTGTCAAGCATGGCCAAGCACTCGCTTAGTGGTTGCCGTTCCGGGTCTGGCAGCGGGTACCTAGGTGGAACCGGCTTCGTCATTGGCGGCTGCTCAGCGTCATACTCCAGATCCTAAAGTCAATCTAGCAGTCAGCACCTCTCTGAATCGCTGTGTTTCGCCGCACTTCGACCTCAAACAAGCCTTCTTCAGACTTCAAAAAACCTGCACTCCCACCGCGCCGCGCCCGCACCGCTCCGCACCAACTTCACCAACCTTTTATTGCCAATAAACCGTGCTCACGACCGAGAGCTTCGAGCAAACAACACGCACTGCAGCTTACCGCCCGCCAAACAACTCCATACCGCCCTTCGACTTACCCCTCCACACAATGCAGCCCGAACCCTCCGGCCGCGCCAGCCCTCCGCCCGGGAACTTCAACAAGCACCCCAAGCACCCCACCGAGGCCCGCGAGCGCCTGCTGACGCACTTCGGCAGCACCGAGGCCAAGGACCACGGCGGGCGCTGGGACGACCTGTGGAAGGAGGGCGACTTCCTGCCGTGGGACAAGGGCTTCCCCAACCCGGCCCTGCACGAGCTGCTGACGACGCACGTCTTCTCCAACCGCCGGAAGGACGTCAAGCAGGACGACCGGCCGCTGGTGCCCGCGCCCGTCGACCAGCAAACCAAGCGCCGGAAGCGCGCGCTGGTGCCCGGCTGCGGCAAGGGCTATGACGTCGTGCTGCTCGCCTCGTACGGCTACGACGCGTGGGGGCTGGAAGTGAGCTCCCACGCCATCGAGCAAGCCAAGAAGTGGGCGCAGGAGGTCGAGGAAAAGGAGTTCCACAAGTACGAGACCATTGACAAGGAGATCGGGCGCGGCTCCGTCAACTTTGTGCTCGGCGACTTCTTCAAGGACGATTGGGTTAAGGAAACTGGAGGGGTCGAGTTCGACTTGATTTACGATTATACGGTATGCCCTCATTCGTGATTTCTATTCCTGTCTTGCTTCTTTGGTGTTGCATGTCTAACGCTCTGAACTCTAGTTCCTCTCCGCTCTGCCGCCTCAGCTTCGCCCGGCGTGGTCGCTGCGGATGTCGCAACTCCTCTCCCACGATCCACACGCCGCGCTCGTCTGTATCGAGTTTCCTACATATAAGGAGCCGTCCACAGGAGGTCCTCCATTTGGCTGCCAGCCGAGGGTATATGAGCAGCACCTCAGTCGTCCTGGAGAGGATTTGAAGTATGGTGACGACGGCCATGTTGTTGAGGAGCGAGGCGAGGATGGGGTGGTTCCAAGGAACAAGAACGGACTGGTTCGCCTCGTGCATTTCCATCCTGAGCAGAGCCATGAAATCGGGAAGGGCACCGATTTTGTGAGCATCTGGCGGCACCAAACCGCGTGAACCGTACTCCCTGTCAACTCGCCTCAGCTTTCAGAACAGGCTTCTCCGGTCAACCTCATTCCCCTCGCCGAGAGAATCCCCTTCTGCAGAGTTCGTGTAAATGTAGAGAAATCAAGTTCCCTTCCTCAAAGAGTTGTAGTGCTCTCCCAAGCCGAAGCCGTGCTTGTAGTACGCCAGCCATAATTCCTTCTCTTCTTCATTTGCCGGAGCCTGGCCCTCGGTACCAGGCTCAATGGTATCCACCCTGCCATCGGAGTGAAGCACCTTGATGTTAACGCCGTACGTTCTTGCCAGCGCCAACAACTCCATGTGTCCACCCCACTCCCCAGAGTCTCGGACCTTAACCACGTAGGAGTCCAGCGGCTCCTCCATGAACGGCACGAAGTCGTCCGGATGCGAGGCGATCCAATCTGCCGCCGCCTTTCGCACTGCTCTGTAGCTTTCTTTCTTGCCCTCAGTCTCTCCATTTTCCTGTCCAATTACCTTTGGTGCTATCCGCGGCTTCAAATCGAGACCCTGAGTCGTCATGCCGTCGGCAATGGCGCTGTACAGACAGTGTCCATCGGCGCGGATAACTTGTTCCTTCAGCCCGCGCTTCTCAAACTGCTCGACCAAAGCGGTGCGCTCGGCCTTGCGCAGGTCGGGCATGGACTGTGCCTCCGCAGCAGCCTCGGCGACCAGGGCGTCCTGCTCGGCAGCGCGACGAGCAAGACGAGCCTTTTGACGGTTGCCCTTGCGCTTCGGTCCTTGCGGTTGTTCCGCATCGTTCGGAGCGGCGGCGGAATCGTCAGCTGCGGGCTGTTGGCTCGACGATATCGAAAGCTTCTCGGCGGCGTCTGCGAGGTCGTTGGCTCCGTCTTCGGCGACCGGGTTCGACTCAGCAGCTTCGGGCTCGGCATCATCGCCGCCATCACCTGCATTGCCGGTGAGCTCTGCGATCTCGCGCGCTTGCCGCTCCTTCAGCTCCTGCTCGAGTCTTGCGCATTCGTCGTTAACGCCTTTGCGGGTCTTCTTGGTGGCGGCCTTCTTCTTCTGGGTGACGCGGGCCTGCAGATCCCGCAGCTCCTTGCGATGTCTGGCCTGCAAATCGTCCATGGTCGGCGTTGCGGGAGGGGGCGGATAGCGTCGAAGGGAGTGTGCGGGTTGATTGGGCAAAAGAAAGTTTGCAGAGTTCTTGAAAGTTTGGGGAAGGCACAGAGCGAGTCAGCGCCCCGCGGCAAGCAAAGCCACTCGTGGCACAGCTCCAGGGCGATCCCCCTCCGTTTCGGTGCCGCCGACTGCCTCGGCATTGGCCTACTACGTACGTTTCCCCAGATTACTGACGCGGGAAGCTCGCTGGGGAAGCGGACTACTTGAACCAAACCGCCTGCCGCCATGCTCCGGTTTTGCCTTTCAACTCCAGCGAGCTGAACCAATTACTGCCGCAATGGATGTCAACAACCTCTTCAGCGTCAAGGTACGATAACAGCTGCTGCATCACCGCAAGTCACCACCCGGCGAGCTAACACACGCGTGTGCTCCATCCAGGGCAAAGTCGTCCTCGTCACCGGCGGCGCCAAAGGCATCGGCCGCATGATCTCCGAGGGCTTCGTCACCAACGGTGCCAAAGTCTACATCTCATCGCGCGACGCCAAAGCGTGCGACGCCGCCGTCGCCGAACTGAACAAGGCCGGCCAGGCCAGCGGCGGCAGCGCGCACGCCATCCCGGCCGACTTCTACAAGGAAGAGGAGTGCAAGCGGCTGGCGGACGAGCTGGCGCGGCGCGAGCAGCGCCTGCACGTGCTGGTCAACAACTCGGGCTCTAACTGGGGCGCGCCGTACGACGAGTACCCGGAGTCGGCCTGGGTGCGCGTGCTCACGCTGAACCTGCACCGCGTCTTCACCATCACCCAGCTGGTGACGCCGCTGCTGGAGAAGGCGGCGGGCGAGGGCGACCCCGCGCGGGTCATCAATATTGGCTCCGTCGACGGGCTGAGGGTGCCTGCGCTCGAGACGTTCGCGTATTCGAGCAGCAAGGCGGGCTTGCACCATCTGAGCCGCGTGCTCGCGAGCCACCTCGGCAAGAGGAATATCACGTAAGTTCCTCCCCTCTCCGTAACAAACCGAAGGATAGGCGTGGAAAGCTCACGGCGCGGTAGTTCCAACACGCTCGCCTGCGGACCGTTCGAGTCGAAGATGATGGCCGCGACCCTGAAGCAGTATAAGGATGTGATCGAGTCGGGAATCCCACTGCACCGCATTGGTAATCCTGAGGACGTTGCAGGCGCGTGCCTCTTCCTGTCCAGCAAGGCTGGCAGTTATGTCAACGGGGCGACCATCGCCTTGGACGGCGGCAGCGTGATCAGTGCGAAGCTTTGAACCTTTTTCCATCAGTGCAGTTAGATCGAATTGTATCAAGGAGACAAGCTCAACGGACGACTGAAGTCTGCCTTGCACATGGTATGTAGGCGGCCCGAGCACGTTTAATTGAAGCGGGCACCAGGCTATTATAGATCAAAGCCTCTACCCGAAGTGACTGCTAAGGAAACGATAATCTAATTAAGGCGTTCTATCAATAATCTAGAAGGCTCAAAGGCCACGAGGTCAGATTGCTCCTTTGATCAGGCTCCAGGCGTGAACGGCGTTGAGCCCGAGGATCTTTGGCACCGCCGATCCTGCATCCTCCGCGCCAAGTGCCCGTAGATCACTTGGTACCACTAGGAGAACGCCCGCAATTAGACAGACTCTAACAATTAGATCGAGCAAATCGATGACCTCAGTATAGCCTAGACCGAACCTCTGCGCTAGGAAGAGCTTGAATAGGCACCTCTTATACAGCCGTGCATCGTGGCAATTCCGCATAACGTATTCATCACACGTTGCAAACCCTTTCGGTCTGATGTCTTCGCGGACGAAAGCCGGATCGGAGCCTTGCACGGAGTCTGGATAGCTTGGTACTGCTGGTGGACAGCGCAGTTTGCGGAGAAAGTGCCAGCCAATAGAGTCTCCTAACTGTGTAAGTTTGAGCTGTAGTGGCTCAACGTATCTCGGATGATTCAGGGGTAGTTGATTTAGTGCTTGCGGGTTTGATATCCATGCGGTCTTGTTCTTCTCGTCGGTAAAGAGAGATTCGCGGTCCAAAGCTTCGGATGTGTGATAGTAGTGCACAAACCGGCTATAGAAGGCCGGGCTGGTTACATTGATGTCCAAAGAATTGGAAGATTGATCGTCCTTTGCATTGGAAGAGAGCAATTTTTCGGTCTCGCCAAGGCCGGGAGCAGGTGTGTAGGAAACTCGAACTGCCTGGTCTGTGTGGCTCACAAGGTAACGGAGGTACCTGCGGAAGAATGATTCCAGATGCCTACAAGACCCAGTTAATAAGCGTTATCCCAAGACGAATGGAGGCGCTGACCGTTCGACTGCCGTAGGATCTCTGCCGATACTTGTCGGCACGACTTCCGGACGAAAGAACACCTCAAGGCTTCGCCGAAAGTAAAGCTTGTACGCTTCCTTCACGATTCTTGGGAATGTGACCAGACCAACCCACCACCAGTTACCGATGAAGTGCAACGCTTGCCATATAGACAAAGCGCTAGGGTCCAACGGTGCACCATCTGAGAATACCTTTGCTACAAGTTTCGGATGTTGCTCAGATGATCGAAGAACAATGTTGTTGTCGATGTGAGGAGAAACTCCTTGCGTCATATTGAACGGATCAATTGCGGCCAAAGAATAGGAGCCCTTTCGAGAATTGAATGGAGATACGTGGAAGTCCTTGGTCCAGGCATCGGTGAACCTCGTGCCTTGTTTGTCGTGTCCAATCGTGTCGATTTTGTCAGATAAATCGCCGACATCATGACCTGACCCTTTGAGAAGGTACATTCGCCTCTCTCCGAAGGTGTTGTTTACTTCCAAAATCATCATGACGAGTTGATGATTTGCGGTGTAGATGTACCAGAAGGATACAGGGTTAAAAGAATAGCCAAGGAACTTTGCTGCCGTCACAAGATAGGCGTGATGCCATTCATCGTCGGAGATTCCCTGTATCAATGAGCTTGGATCCGATTGATGAAGATGTAAAATCATACCTGAGACCGCAAGTATTGCGTCAGCTTTCTCCCAAGGTTCAGGTTCTCACCGCCGCGCTCAAGGTAGTCGGATGCCTGAATATGGAACCATCCTTTTTTTCTTGATGCACGAGAAGACAAATCCGCATCCACGGATACCATTGATGTGTTGAGGCAGCTGTTTCCCTCCGGACCAACCGGGACGCCGACAAGGAGGTACGAGTATGCGAAGGAATGCTTCCTGGGGAACATACGTGTGTGCGTAGTACGGCAGGGAAATAACAGCGGCCTGCAACGCTTCTCAAGATTCTGATTTTCGCATTGGATACCTTGTCCGCCGCCATTGCTCTTTAGAAGCAGCCCCGATATCAAAAACGTAACAATCAACAAAGCCGAGGATATGGCAGGAAGAGCCGAAAGAGTATGTCCTGAGATGACCTCGAATATTTCCTTGATTAAAGACAAGTTGCTGCATGCTGATATAACAACGAAAACCAAGCCGTCAAAGATTGCGGTTGTGTCGCCGGATATAAGCCTGGCGACCCATAGTATGGTCCAAGTGGAGTAACAGGCGGCAACGACATTACTTGATGCGCGTTCGAAGGGTGTAGCGGCAATCGCAGTTACTAGAAAAATCATGACCGGAGGAAATGAAGAGCTTGAACGAGCAGTTCCCGCGTCGCCAACAACGGGTGAAGACATGTGGGAGAGGTGGAGTGGTGAGATGGATGTGAGGCTGGAGACGTTAGATCATCACTGCTGGAATGTACAGGGATACCGGGTCGGTACTCGTGTTTGCACTAGGACATTTCCGGCCAAGCGTCTGAGCAAACACCGACTTGCCGATCGATTTTCTACATGGCCGCAGAAAACTTACCTCCGCGTTCAAGCGCAACTGCACTCTGCGCCGAAGGACCGCCCACGCCCAGCACCGCTCCGACCGCCACAGGCTTGTACCGCAGACATGTCGCCCATAGACATCGCCGATTCCAAGAAGCGCAAGCGCAAGAGCAGCAAAAAGGCAGCCGAGGCTGAAGAGACCGCAATTACCGTGACCGAAGCCGCGCCCGCGCCCAAGAAGTCGTCGAAAAAATCCACCAAGAAGCCTGAGAAGGCGGCGAAGAGGAAGCTTGCCGAAAGTGATGAGGAGAGTGACGTTCCCGTCGAAGACGCTGCTCCGGAGGAGAGCGAGCCGGAAAACGACAACGACGAGGACAAGTCTCCTGCGGACGGTAGCGACAATGAGGAGGGCGACGCTGAGCTGGACAATGCAGCTACCACGGCTTTCGAATCGCAGCTGTCGCTGCCCGCTGTAGACGGAGCGGAGCCGAAGAAGTTCGCGGACCTGAATCTGTCGGAGAAGACCCAAAAAGCGATAAAGGAAATGGGCTTTGACAACATGACCGAGATTCAAGCGAAGGGTATTCCGCCTCTTCTGGCTGGTAAGGATCTGCTTGGTGCGGTAAGTGTTCTCTGAAATGTACTGCGGAGAGCTTTACTGACCTTGACATAGGCGAAAACTGGATCCGGCAAGGTATGCAAAATGCCGAAGAGCTTAACTTGGCCCCAGAAGCTGACCATACCCTAGACCCTGGCCTTCCTTATCCCCGTCGTCGAGATGTTGCATAGCCTCCGCTTCAAGCCCCGTAACGGCACTGGAGCAATCGTCATTAGCCCCACCAGAGAGCTGGCACTGCAAATATTCGGCGTCGCGCGGGAGCTCATGGAACACCATACACAGACTTTTGGCATAGGTTGGTCTCTGTCCCGAGGAATGGTTCAGCAATGGTGGTCTGACTTTCTCCAATAGTTATGGGTGGTGCCAACCGCAAGGCCGAGCAGATCAAGCTCGAGAAGGGCGTGAACCTTCTTATTGGTAAGCAAACCCTCCATCTATATTTTCAGACTCGCGGGTTCACCTTGAGTTCTCGATTTTATCATTTCCCCTTCCCAAAATACTTGCGCTCAGCAAACCATTGACTAACTTCATTCCAGCCACCCCTGGTAGACTGCTCGACCACCTGCAGAATACCCCCGGTTTCGTGTTTAAGAACTTGCGTACACTTGTCCTGGACGAAGCCGATAGAATTTTGGAAACCGGATTCGAAGATGAAATGCGCCAGATAGTAAAGGTTTGTCTGCTGTCCTCAAGGCGTCCCCTGGACATGTATGGTGAGCCGAGGCTGACCGCGCAATCAGATACTTGGTAACCCTCAAACGCGTCAAACTGGTACGTAAAAAAAAGTATGCCTATCAAACTGTAATACTGACATACTGTAGCGCTTTTTTCGGCAACCCAAACCACGAAGGTCGAGGACCTTGCGAGAATCTCGCTCAAGCCTGGCCCACTCTTCATCTCAGTGGACCATTACAAGGAGCATGCTACCGCGGACGGCTTGGACTTGGGCTTCGTCGTGTGTGAATCGGACCTCCGGTTCAGGTTGCTTTTCACGTTCCTGAAGAAGCACCAGAAGAAGAAGGTCATCGTTTTCACGAGCTCGTGTGCATCTGGTAAGATTTCATACTTTTGGTTGTAATTCTTCGTTATGCTAAATGCCCATAGTTGAATACCTCACGAGTCTGCTCAACTATATTGATCTGCCTGTACTGGGTCTTTCAGGCAAGATGAAGCAGCAGAAACGGACGGCTACCTTCTTTGAGTTTGCCAACAGCCAAGCTGGCTGTCTGATCGCGACCGACGTAGCAGGTGAGCAAGCTTACAATCCATGTGCACTTAGGAAAAAGCTAACAAATATAGCTCGTGGTCTCGATATCCCCGCCGTGGATTGGGTCATTCAGCTGGACCCCCCTGATGATGCACGGAGCTTCATTCACCGCGCCGGACGTACGGCGAGAGCAGGCAAGAGCGGACGTTGTCTCCTCGTCCTGAACCCGTCGGAAGTGGGCTTCATCAAGGTGCTCCGGGAAGCGAGGGTCGAGCTCACCGAGTTTGACTTCCCAGAGAAGAAGTTGCTTAACATCCAGAGCCAGCTCGAAAAGCTGATTTCGAGCAACTACTATCTCAACAAGTCTGCCAAGGAGGCGTTCCGTTCGTACCTCAACGCCTATGCTAGCCACAGTCTTCGCAGCATCTACTCCGTGGAAAAGCTGGACCTGAAGAAGGTGGCACGTAGTTTCGGATTCACTGCTCCCCCGCGGGTGGATATTCAGCTTGGCTCAAGCATGAGGGACAGGAAGCAGGAGGGCAGAAGAGGCTACGGTAGCCAACCTCGACAGGCGAAGAGGTTCAAGCACTAGACGAGGGTTCTCCCAAGCAATGTCATGTGGAAAGAGAACTTTGGCTTGAATCAACGGTACGGAAAAAAAGGGAGTAAGGAGTTCGGGTGTGTAGATACATCATTTTTCTCCTTTAATGAGAGCCGGATGCTCTGAGGAATGCCAACGGCCTGGCGTTGGCGGTAGAAAATGAAGAAGACATTGGAATAATGTCGAAAACACGAGTGTGCCTTGTGCCTCACTGAACACATGTGGGACGAGTTGAAAATTCTGCCTGGCCGCGTATGCCGTTCTGTAAATTATTCTGGAAGTCGACGCCCGGGCCATCAATTCAATGTCAACGATGGTGGCTCAGCCGTTGCATTCTTTATGAGCCAATCTCGTGCGTGGAGGCGGAGCACGCGGAGCCCGCGCAGCCCGCGCTGACGAGCCCCTTCAATAGAGTCTGAAGATTGTTCTCGCTGGCATACGGACTTAGCGCCCCACCATGGGTGGTAAACGCCGTGATGAATGTTAGCAGTTCTGTGTCGCTTCGCTACCAGCAGATCCACCGGTGCCTAGTCCCAGCCACATCTGATACATAGCTAGCTTGTCTCGAGAGAGTATCTGGATTCCGGACGTTACAGCCAAAAGTGTCTCACATATCTGTTCCCCTCAGAAACGGGTTTCGGATGATAGAAAAATGCCAGGAACCCAGAGTCCATGGAAATGAAAAGGGACGCAGGCAGTTATACCAAACGTGCGGAGTTCGACCGTCGCGACGGTTACTCAGAATCCGCGACGAAATACTAGCGTGCGCTTCAACGAACCTTTATCCTCCCGCAAATAGGGTTTGGGCATGAGGCACAGCGAGCGGCAAATGCTCTCGCTTGTAAGGACTGCATTGATGCCGAACTTTCTTCAAGTGCCAAGGCCACACAGATTTTGTGTCAGCGTCTCATCTTCGTCGCTAGCCGCCGTGCGCAATGATTGGCGCTGTGGGAACCAGGGAGGCTGCAGAACCCCGGGAGCCACTTTTGCAATAAAGAGCCTCAATATTCACAACGATTGGCTGATGCGCGCGGCCAGACTTCAAGATGGCGCCGGTGCGGCGCGGCGCGGCGACGCGCCAGTCGGGGGCCGAGAAGGCAGGTGTTGCACAACCAGAAAACTCCAAGCCAGGCAAGGTCGGTGAGGGAAGGCGTCCCTTCATCATCGTGAGCCCGCAGCGCCCATGATTTACGTGGTACGCAATCAGACAAGGGCTGGCCCAACGACTCCGCCGATCAGCAGACTGGGTCACGCCGGTGGGCTGGCGGGCCCGATGTGGTCGCGGCAGGATTCTGGCCGTCTGGCACCGGGCGGAGAAAGGGCAACCCTGGCGCAGGGCGATCGCTGCGGGATGATCCAAGCAGCGATGATGATGTTGATGAGCTGGCTGCAGCGCGGTTTCCAAAAGGCAGCCAGCTGGCGGGGGACAAATATAGAAGTGATGGTACGGCTGGGATGGCGGGTACAGGGCGTCTCGTAACTGCAGAGCGCAATCGGGGTGGCGACCGCGATGACGCACGGATGGGGGCCTTGGCTGCTCCTGCACCTGCAAGCAGCCGGCTCGCGTTGCCGCCGCACGCCGGACGCGCTGCTGCGCGCGTGTAGCTTCATGGCGGGCGGCGGGCGGTACGAAGTACGGGTACGAGGAGGGGTCGCGAAGGACAAGAGGGGGACAAGACGGCAGCACGGCAGCGCCTGCTGCTTGGCCGCCAGGGCGCGCTGGGTGCTGGGAAGGAATTGGGTGCGGAGAACCGGGCGGGCGGTGGCCCGTGCCCGCAGGGTGCGCCGGGCTGTGGCTATGTTGCGCGCCGCCGCCCGCGGGCGCCGATGGCAATCTCTCGCGCAAGGAAGAGAGTGCTGGAACGCGCGCGCGCAAGGCCAGCGCAGGCCAGCGCAGGCTCCTGTAACGGTCGGGCGGGCAGTTGCGACGGCGGCGAAGGGGCGAAGCGGCCATCCTCCAAACCCCACAAGAAGATCGCTGCGAAAGGCCGCTAGCGCCGCGTGTCGTGTACCAGCTTGCAGTTTAATTACGGTAATACGAAAAACCGCGCGCGGCAGAGCACGCCAGAGCAGGCCCCTGACTGTCTAGGGCGCACCCGTCGCTGGCGCATTCCTCACTCTTCCGCTGCCCGGAGTGTCAGACACGCCTGCTCAGCCCCAATACGTCCCGCCCGACGCCCTCAGGAGCGTCCCAGGCCGCGCACTCGCCAGACCCCGTCCGCTCATTCACCACCAACCACCACGATTTCCTTTGCCCAGTGCTCGTCTCCTCCTCGTCTTCAACTCCCCAGCGCCGCGAGCGAGCAGCGTCACCTGCGCCAACCATTCTCTCCCACGGTCGTTACTCGCGCTAGGCCTGATCGAATCCGTCACTTGCCCTCGCCCAGCCGCCCTTTCTCCTTCCCGGTTTTGGGAGGTCGGCCTTGTCATCGTCGCAGCAACACCTGCTTCGCGCATCATTCCACGCAAGCCCGCCCGCCCGCCAACCGCTTCCGCTACCCAGCCACCGCTCGTTCAACTACCCCGACCCTCCACCTGCTTCCCCGACCCCATCTCTCGCTCACCCCAAACAACCCACGCCCGCCCGCATTCTCCGGATCGACCGCTGCTGGTTTGGCGCATCCGCTTTAATTGTACTCTCCCGAGTACTACTCGCTCCAGGAGGCGGCGCATCACCGCCTCTGCTCCCTCTCGACCACCCGATTGCTCCTGCTTCTTGCTCTCCGCAACATGAGATCCTCGCTATTCGCCGGCGCGCTGTCAGCGCTGGCCGCGCTGCTGCCGACCGCTTCCGCCGAGCGCCTGATTGAGTCCAAGTCGCTCAACCCGTGCATGGCCAACTCCAGCTTCTCGGCAACCCTCTTCAACGTCGTCTTCACCCCCGACAACGCCACCCTTTCGTTCAACATTGTCGGAGTCTCGGATATCTCTGGAAATGTCACCGCCGACCTGGAAGTCTTTGCCTATGGTTTCCGTGCGTTGCAGAAGACTTTGGATCCGTGTGACAGTGCCGATCTGGGAGGTCTCTGTCCCATGAACACTGGTCAGATCAACATCAAGTCGAACATCCCCCTTGAGGCTGATGCGATCGAGAACGTTCCCAGTAAGTATCGCGCAGTTGTGCCGGGCTGTTTCGCCCATGCCAGCCGCCTGACAGAATGCTGACGTTCGCAGACATTGCCTACACTGTCCCCGATCTTGATGGTAAGGTTCAGATTTACATCAACGACACTGATACCGGTCGCCCGCTTGCCTGCGTCGAGGCCGAGCTTTCCAACGGAAAGACCGTCTACCAGAAGGGTGTCGGATGGGTCACTGCTGTCATTGCTGGTTCTGGTCTCGCGGCCTCGGCCATCACGTCCGGACTTGGACACTCCAACACTGCAGCCCACGTCGCGTCCAACGCGCTCTCGCTTTTCGGCTATTTCCAGGCCCAGGCTTACATTGGCATGACTGCTGTGGAGCTTCCCCCTATTGTTGCATCGTGGACGCAGAACTTCCAATGGAGCATGGGTATCATTCACGTTCGCTTCCTGCAAGAGATGGCAACTTGGTATCAGCGTGCGACTGGAGGAACTCCCTCGACTGTACTTTCCAGCCTGGCAACTACTTCCGTCGACGTGCAGAAGCGTTCGCTTGACGTTGCCAAGAGGTTTGCTAAGCGTGCTTTGATCGGGAGAAGCAACAACGAGGTCAACCAGGCCGAGACGACCAGCACTGTCACTGTCCACGGTATCGAGAGAGTTGGTTTCCGCGCCAACATCGAGATCACCAACATCTTCCTTACTGGATACGCATTCTTCATCATCTTCGTCATTGTCGTCGTCTTGGGCGTGGCCATCTTCAAGGGAATCCTTGAGCTTCTGGCCAAGAATGGAAAGATGTCTGGCACGAAGTTCCAGGAGTTCAGGAATGGTTGGTTGACCGTCCTGAAGGGAATTCTCTTCCGTATCGTAAGTGATCTTCTTTGGCGCTTGTGCTAAATCGTTCGCTAATGTCGTAATAGGTCTTGATCGGTTTCCCGCAAATGGTTGTGCTCTGCTTCTGGGAACTTACGATGAAGGATTCCGCTGCGGAAATCGTTCTCGCTATTTTCACAATCGTCACGATGGTCTGCATTCTCGGATGGGCCTCTTCCAAGGTCATTCGCATTGCGCAAAGATCCATTTCGATGCACAAGAACCCGGCCTACATCCTGTACTCGGACCCGGTCTCGCTGAACAAGTGGGGCTTCCTCTATGTCCAGTTCAAGGCTACGGCCTACTACTTCATCGTGCCTGTCCTGTCTTTCACTCTGGTCAAGGGCATGTTCATTGCTCTGGGACAGGGAAGCGGAACCACCCAGGCGATCGCACTGGTTCTCCTTGAGGCCGGTATGCTCATTGCTGTCAGCATTCTGCGCCCGTACATGGACAAGAAGACGAACGCGTTCAACATCGCCATCTCGGCGCTCAACTTCCTCAGCGCTATTTTCCTCCTGGTTTTCACGGGCATTTTCAACCAGCCGGTAAGCATGAATCTAATTTCGCCCCGAGAGTCAAGGCGCTAATATTTAATAGGGACTCGTTACTGGTGTTATGGGCGTCATCTTTTTCGTTTACAACGCCGTGTTCGCACTCGTGCTCCTCATCATGGTCCTTGCGTCGTCGTATTTCGCACTTACCTCCAAGAACCCCGACACCCGTTACCAGCCCATGCGCGACGACAGGGGCTCGTTCATCAAGTCTCAAACGCAACTGACGACGGAGCTTGATGCGTTGGGAGCGACTGCCCGTGGCGAAGGAAAGACGGGACCGTACAAGCGGATGGGCATCGATGACGATGAGGAGTCCTTTTCGTCTGGATCCCAGCAGCCGAAGGGCGCTGAGGCGGGCTACTACGGTGCTCCGCGCAGCCCCGTGGACCCATCGGTACCTATGTTCCCGGCCAACGGAGACAACAGGACGGGCCCGCCGCCGTCGTACGCATCACCGAACGGCCCGGGCGGCGACAGGTTCAGAGCACAGAACAACGCCAGCCCGTGGCAGAGAGGTGCCGGCTACGACCATTGAACTGAAGATCAAATCATCGACTCGTACAGCCGGCAGCGGAGAGTTTCTGGGGGGCATGAGAAAGAGCCCACCCCTTAATCGCGACCCAAGCTGACGAGTATGATGATGGATGACGATAATTCAAGCGTGGAGGTTTTCTTTTAACGGACTGCTTTTCCTGATTTGTACAAACGCGATATCACCACGCATCTAGGCGGTGTTTATTCCTTTTGAGTTTCCTTTGCTTTGTGTGTCACTGCCTCTATATTTCCTTGGTTGTCGTTTTATTCAAAACAGGGCCACCGCGTACGCGCGAGTGGCGGCCTTTTCGCTTTCTTCATTTTCACTAGTCCTGGATACCCAACCCCAGGTTCCGATTCTCGTTGCTGCATGCACATGGGCCTTGCGCATAACCTCTACTACGATCAAATACCTTTACACCTCTCTCTTCTACTCTTGCCCAAACGGGCACTGGCACGAGTTTACTTGGGTACTTAGGGAATTCTACAAGCCGTCATCCTTTGGGAGGCGGCCAGATAGGGGGGCTTCTTCATCGCAGGGTACCGGCGCTTTGTATTGGATAAATCGCAAAGCAGTAGGCTCAAAGTCGGCTCAATATCAACTACCGAAAATAATACAAAGCCTTCTCCCGTCCAGCTGGTGCAGATGCTCCGTGATGGGCGATGGCGTGACGATCAGCCCGCAGCTTATCGGCAAAGGCTATCGAGTGCAGGGAGGACAGGACTCGGGGAGAGTGATAGTGATGGCACTAGGCGTACCTGCATGCGGCTTGCGCGCCAGTGGTTGGGGACGGGGGACGGGGGCGGAGAGTGGAGAGCTGAAGGGGGGGGGGGGGCGGCGGCGGCGGCGGACATTTGCGACGGCGCAGGTCCGCCCGCCGGGCTCATGCCAATCACAGCTCGATGCGGCTGGCAGGACACCCAGCTGTGGACCTGTCAAATGGCGACTTGCCGAAATGGGGGGTACCGCGTGCCAAGAAAGTCACGATAGACGTCATTAAAAGGCTTTTTTCCCTCAAATCTCCGCGACTCGGTCGGGAAAGAGGGCTCCAGTTGCCGGGGATCGCGGCGGAATGCCGAATCTCAAATCTCACCGTCCCCCCTCGGGCGAGCACGCGCGCATAATCGGTGCGATGGCAAAGGGCGGCGATTGCGGGGAAGGGCGGCCGCAGGTGGTGAGATGATATCAGGCAGACGGCTACGTGGTTGCGTGTAGCAGGAAGGGTCAGACGGAGCGATCTGAGCCAATGGCGGCGACCACGCGGTCGGCGACTGGTGCGCAACAGAGGTGGAGCGAGGGCCGGGGCGTTGGGCATAACAGCGTTGTCGCAGGTCGTTGAGAGGACGAGAACGGTGGCACGTGTGACTTGCGCTGGTCGTGGGCGACTGCGGATCTTGTCTGCCATCATTCTTCTGGTCGGATTCGGAGTCGAGCCGATACCAAAGATAAGTAGCGTCTCTGGAAGGAGCCCCGCCGAGCTGGCCGTTTATCTTTGGTATCTCGCCCCAAAATTTCCGGGAGCAGATTCAGTCGCCCTTTTCCATTTCCTCCCTCTCCTCTCGGGTCTGGACGGCAGCCAGCGTTGGTTCTGCTCTAATGTCGTCTGACGTGTGATCCGCCTGCCCCTACTGCGTCCTTCCGTCATGGCGGCCGCCGCTATATAGGTAGGCTGCACGACCACGGCAGCACGCAGCTGTAGAAACCCAAGGTCGAAGGTCGGTGATCTGCTTATTTCCCCGGCATTTTGGCGCGACCTTCAAATTTTTCTCGAGTCTGGCACCGCGGGGTCTGACAAAAGGCGACAGGGTAAATTTGACTTTTGGCTGGCACCTCTGCCCGCATTCCATCCGCTGCAAAGGGAGCCCTTCGGTGGATTTAACCCAAGACCTTTTCGCGAAACGCGCCTCATCGATTCACGGTGCCGGTGCCACCATCCTCTGGATCTGGAACAGTTACCTATCTGCCGAAATCATCATGGATCTGGACGCGTACAATTCCTGCCACATACATAGCCTGTGACATCCTGCACCCTTCGAGTCTGGCCCGCCTCGTGTCCCCTGCGCCAACCAGCTGCTGCGTTGTCACTCACATCTACTACCCTGGACGACCTTCAGGAACCATCAAACCTGCTTTCTTAAGGATCTTCGCCTCCTCCGAAAATGGCGCTCTCCAACGGTCCCGGCGACTCCACCATAACTCCGCCGCCGACACCCACAAGCCCCCGCTTCACCACTCTGCCAATCCGGAGCCACCACACCGCATCATGCGCCGCCAGTCGCAAACACGGCCTACCGTCTCTATCACCTACCATAAATACCTCCGTCACCGTTGGCGCTGACGGCATCCCGCCCTGCCCCGCGCCCTGCCCCGCGTCCTGCAACCCCAACATGTCCTCCTCCCTTCCTTCACCATATCTATACACCTCTCCGGACGGCGTTTGGGAGAACTCGACCCCCTACACCATCATGCACGAGGCACCCATCGGCACCGGGCTGTGGAGCTCCGTCTACCTGGCCACCCCGAGCACCGCCGGCGGAGGAAGACAGTCGCCAACAAGCAACGCACAGCAATACATGGCACCGACGTCGAAAGCAACACCAGAGACGCCTCCGGCAACGCCCATCAGGCGGCGCGCCCAGTCGAACTCGGTCTCGTCGACGGACTCGTACATGACGCAATTCTCCAGCAGCACCGCCGCCTCCACCTCCACCACCCAGGCCGATCCCACCGCCAGCGGCCGCAACCGTTCATCGTCTCCTCCCGCCCCTTCCGCCATCTGGGCGATCAAAGCGCCCGCGGACCGCGCCGCCTTCAGCGTCATCCGCTCCGAGGCGCGCATGCTCACGCACATCATCTCCTCGTCCTCCCTCACCAGAAAAGGCAGCTACAGCAACAACAACAACAACAACAACAACGAGTCCAACACAGCATCATCACCATCACCATCACTTTCACCATCCTCCCCCGCAGACTTCATGGTCCCCTTCCTCGGCCTCGACCCGCGCAGCGGCGGCCTCCTGATGCAAGCGCTCCCGCTCACCCTCGACGACCTGATCCGCGGGGACCTGGCGGCGGCGGCGTCGCCTTCCGGCGGGAAGGAGAGCGGGGAAGCCGCGCGCGCGCGACTCGTCGCGGAGCTGTTCCCGCGGCTGGCGGGCCGGCTGCTGGCGGGCCTGCAGTGGCTGCACGAGGAGGCGGGCGTGGTGCACGCGGACGTGAAGCCGTCGAACATCCTGCTGCGGCCGCGCGGGGAGGGCAGGGCAGAGGCGATGATCAGGCGGAGGTTGCGCGAGGCGGCGAGGGCGGAGGAGGAGGTGGGCGTGGGCGTGGGCGTGGGCGCGGGCGCGGCGTTGGGGAGGCCGTCGTTGGCGGTGCGCGGCGGCGGCGGCGGTGGCAGTGGCGAAGGGGGTGGAGGAGGGAAGGGGGACGAGGACGTCGTCCGCATCATCGACTTCGAGCCGCTCTACACCGACTTCAGCGCCGCCATCCCCATCCGCCCTTTCCCCCCGCCCGCGTCTTCGACCTCGACCACCACCAACAACACCATCGCCTCCCCGCCGTCCTCGCCAACCGCGACGACGACGACCATCGCCTCCGCCCCTCCCCCCCACCTCGCCGGCGGCACGTGGGACTTCCTCGCGCCCGAGCTCTGCCGCATCCACCCGGCGCCCGCGCCGCCCTCGCCCGCCGCCGACGTCTACGCGCTCGGCGTCTCGCTCGTCTGCGTCGTGCTCGGCGAGAGCCCGTTCGAGGCGCTGGCGGGCGGCAACGCGTTCCGCAAGCGGGAGATGGTCAAGTGCGGGGACGCGGTGGGGTTCGCGCGGGAGGTGCCGAGGGGCCGGTTCGGGCGGGTCAAGAGGGTGATGATGGAGGGGGGGATGTGGAGGAGGGGGAAGAAGAAGGGGGCGAAGAATGAATCGGGGAGGGAGATGGAGGAGGGCGGGTGGGATTGTGAGAGGTGGTTGAGGAGGGGGTTGGTGAAGAGGGTGGAGATGAGGGCGGGGGCGGGGGAGTGGAGGGAGGAGGTGGAGGGGTTGGTGAAGGGAGTGAGTGAGTGAGTGAAGAGGAGGGAATTGGATTTGTTGTTGATGCCTTCGCCGCCCTGCCTATTTTTCTTTCCCTTCCTATTTTTCCCTTTTCTATTATTTCCCCCCCGTACACCTGCGGGAGTTGGCTGTGGGGCTCCGGATGAGGTTTCTGGAAGAGCGGGGATCATTTCTTTGGCAATTGGCGGGGTCTGGAAATTGGACATGATTGGAAAAAAAAGAGGAGATACCCCGGTTTCATTCGCTTCTGCCGATGAATCTTTGATAATGATTATAGAAGGAAAGATGGCCATTGTTGAAAGCTAGAGTTACCTCATGAAGTCGATAGACTGTTAATTTAAGATGCGTCAGGCGCATCATTTTTCCGTAATCTATCGTCAACCGCACCGCCGGGAGACGGACATGATGTCCCAGCACGCAATTGGAAAGTGGCCGGGTGGGTGCATGCATCTTGGTGGGGCGTCCGGAGGCTGACAGCTTTCTGCAGGTACAATTCCGCTGCATGATGGCGTCCATCGGTGCTGTGGTTGGGACTCTGCAACATGCACGAGCTCGCCGGCCTGGCAGCCAGCACGCAAGCATCGACGGAGAGAGATGAGTCAATTAGGGAGACGGTGGGTGCTCGGTTGACAGCTTGGGGGAGAGGCCGGAGTCGGCTTAGCGCATCGACGGGGATCCGGATAGCCGAGGTGTTAGTTTCCGCTGGAGCGCTGCGAGCATCACCCTCGACTTCTCTCTCGCCGCGACCAGCAGCATACGTGGCTGGCCCAAGGGGGGGAGAGTGCGGCAGGAAGCTGCGTCTACGACTGCGCTGCAACTCACCGCAGAGCCCGGGCGGATTGCGAGCCTTTTAGAGAGGCTGCGGCGGCGTTCTTTCACATGTCTGGAGCGACGGAGCACCAAGGCAAGACCAACGTCATGCCCCGTTCCCCCAGACCGCACCCTCCACATGCCCTTGCAAGGATCACAGCCCGCAATCGCCGCCCAGGCCTCGGGCCAAAGGCGCAGCTCCACGCATTGCTCCATCGAGCGCCTTCCCCCAGAACTCGCCTCGGTCTAATGGTTCGCTCCTGCTGTTTAGCAGGCTCGGTCCTCTCACCCGACCCTACCCGACCAGCTCATGGCTCGGCCTCCTCTGCGAAGGGCAGAGCTCCAAGACGTTTATATGACTCCTTAGCCCCCCGCCCTCCTCTTGCTGTGAAGTCATACCTGTCGTGCGCCGCAGTCCTCCCTCCAAACCTCTCTCGAAGCCTGCCTCCATTCCCTTCCATCTCCACCATTCAACCAGATCGACTTGACGCCTGATTCACCATGGCTACCGGCACCATGCTGCCCCAGATGCCCTCCATCGACGCCGAGGACCAGGCTTTCCAGCAGGAGGTCCAGGCCATCCAGCAGTGGTGGTCCGACTCGCGGTGGAGGTACACCAGGCGCACCTTCACCGCCGAGCAGATTGCCACCAAGCGCGGCAACCTCAAGATCCAGTACCCCAGCAACGAGCAGTCCAAGAAGCTGTGGAGGACCGTCGAGGGCAGATACAAGGTACGCGGGAAGAAGCCCAGGCTTTCACATGCTTGCGGGGCCCCCACTAAAAAAGTGTCGCCGTGACTGACACCACCACCCCACAGAACAAGGACGCTAGCTTCACCTATGGATGCTTGGACCCCGTCATGGTCAGCCAGATGGCCAAGTACATCGACACCGTCTACGTCTCCGGCTGGCAATGCTCGTCGACCGCCTCGTCGTCGGACGAGCCCGGCCCCGATCTTGCCGACTACCCCATGGTACGTTAGCAGCAACACACACACACCTCTGTCTTGCGGTCGACTAATGCATTGCCTGTTTAGACCACCGTCCCCAACAAGGTCCAGCACCTCTGGTTCGCCCAGCTCTTCCACGACCGGAAACAGCGCGAGGAGCGTCTGTCGACCCCCAAGGACAAACGTAGCCAATTGGCCAACGTCGACTACCTGCGCCCCATCATCGCCGATGCCGACACCGGTCACGGTGGCCTGACGGCCATCATGAAGCTGACCAAGATGTTCGTCGAGAAGGGCGCCGCCGGCATCCACATCGAGGACCAGGCGCCCGGCACCAAGAAGTGCGGCCACATGGCCGGCAAGGTGCTCGTGCCCATCAGCGAGCACATTAACCGCCTCGTCGCCATCCGCGCGCAGGCAGACATCATGGGTGAGTGGTGTAGTGTCTTTTAAAGAAGTGGACATGTGAGACTTACAACTCCTTTCCCAGGCTCCGACCTCCTCGCCATCGCGCGTACCGACTCGGAAGCGGCGACGCTCATCACTTCGACCATCGACCCGCGCGACCACGGCTTCATCCTGGGCTGCACGAACGCGGCGCTGCAGCCGCTGGGCGACCTGATGCGGGCGGCCGAGGAGGCGGGCAAGTCGGGCGAGCAGCTGCAGGCCATCGAGGACCAGTGGACGGCGCAGGCGGGGCTGAAGCTGTTCCACGAGGCCGTCGCCGACACCATCAAGGCGGGCGTGCACGTCAACAAGAACGAGCTGATCGAGGCCTTCACGCGGCAGAGCAAGGGCAAGAGCATCATCGAGCAGCGCGCCATCGCCAAGGGTATCACCGGTGTCGACATCTTCTTCGACTGGGACGCCGCCCGCACCCGCGAGGGTTACTACCGCTACCAGGGCGGCACCCAGTGCGCCGTCAACCGCGCCGTCGCCTACGCCCCGTACGCCGACCTCATCTGGATGGAGAGTAAGCTGCCCGATTACAAGCAGGCCAAGGAGTTTGCCGACGGCGTGCACGCCGTGTGGCCGGAGCAGAAGTGAGTTTTTCCCCCCTCTTCTCACCCTCGAATTGGGAAACCGAGTGCTAACAGTAGTTTCAGGCTCGCGTACAACCTCTCGCCCTCGTTCAACTGGAAGGCGGCGATGCCGCGCGACGAGCAGGAGACGTACATCAAGCGGCTGGCGGCGCTGGGCTACTGCTGGCAGTTCATCACGCTGGCGGGCCTGCACCAGACGGCGCTGATCGCCGACACGTTCAGCAAGGCGTTCGCCAAGAAGGGCATGGCGGCGTACGGCGAGATGATCCAGGAGCCCGAGATGGAGAACAAGGTGGACGTGGTCACGCACCAGAAGTGGAGCGGCGCCAACTACGTCGACAACATGCTGAAGATGGTGAGCGGCGGCGTGAGCTCGACGGCGGCCATGGGCAAGGGCGTGACGGAGGATCAGTTCAAGCATTGATTGTGAGGAACGAGCTATTGAGAGTTTCGAAGGGATTCCTTTTTTTTTTTTTGCTGGAAAAGCCGAGGGTGTAAGGATATGTTTAACGCACACCGTTTTTGTATACCGTATTTTAAAGGGCAATGATGCATGAAGTATTTCTTTTTTGGACACGTTCGTCATGGGACTTTGGTGATATGATGATTAGGTGATCTCGGGAGGGCTTTGACGCGAATGCTCATCACAGCGAGCGTGTCATCGACGGGAAAATCGATTCATCGGTCATGCTTACTGTGCAAGTGGCCGATATCTCGCTCAAGGTGTGGGTGGGCATGGGATGCGGCCCCCATTGTGACCAATTACCTAAAGCGGTTAGTGCCAAGATAAAGAGCTGGAAGGTTTTTGGTTGGTGGAAGCGCAGTCGTCAGACGCCCCTTGCGGACAATCCGAGAGGTTTCAGGGTTCCAGAAAAGGCAAGCGGGCAGGTATTGATAACGGTGGAGCAGTCGAGATGGCAAGAGGCCGGAAGTACAGCGTGTTCACCGCAATGGTGGGAGGGTGCGCTTAGTAGCTGGTGCGTCGGGCGAATGGAGTCGAGATGCTGCTGGTCCAGGAGCTGCGGGGTGATGGGTTATTAGATGGCCATCGGAGCAAAGCGCATTGAAATCGTAGTTGTTGGGTTGGGAGGTGCGAGGCTCGGAATAAGATGCGGCTCTAGAGAGAGATAAAGAGGTGGCCGGGATCGAAGCCCGGTATCGCAAGCAAATGCCGCGCCAAGCTCGTTGCCAAGCACGCACACTGCACCTCCACCACCACCGGCTAATCGGCACGCGGGAACCTCTCCTCCTTCGCCTCTCCGCAGGAGGACATCGTCTGGATCTTGCGCCCCGGATTCGCAGCACCATGCAGGCCGCATCCCCGGACGCCGACCTCGCTCGCTACCGCCTCCGCTCTGGACCAGCGTGTACAGTAGGCTGGCCCTGTACTCCTCCCCGGCAATGTGACGATCATGCCGACGCCACATCCATCAGTCGTCTGCACCAGAGGCTCAGCCCCCCCGGCCCGGTCTTGATATTCCCTCACACCCGCGGAAACCAGCCGCGCTCACCAAGGGCAACTTGCAGCGAACTCAGTCGCCTGACCCCATTTTCCATGACTGGGTGACCTTGGGAGAGAGGACGCGTCGCCCACCCCAAGTCCCACTGATAGTGATTTCCTGCCTACTGCAGGGGGCCCGGAGTACAGGAACGGTCAAGTGAAGCCACCCCACCGCCTCTATCCGTCCCGTCGGCAATGGCGCGCCCTCTCCGCGCTTCATGACTCCCACCAGATGCCCCATTCGTCCATTTTTCCTGTCGTGCTCCCGTTTTCCCTATCTTTCCATCTCTGCATCACGTCACCGGTCAGTCCAGAACCATCGAGTCGTCCTGGTACATGCAAACGGCCTCCCCTGCATGTACCATATGCATGCCGCCGTGCCCCAGTGATTGACGACGATCCCGTCCCGCGTTTCGCTGTTTTCGCTCTTTTGCCACGGCCTTAAGCACTTGCATCCGAGTTCTTATCACCGTTCAACGCCCATTCCATCATTCCAGTGGCCTGCTCTTCCTTCGCCCATCTCTTGGCCGATTTATAATCTCCCCAATCCCTGCCCCGCAGAAAACCCTCCATGCCCCAGCCCTGCCCTCCCCAAGCTCGTTTCTTGCTCGCTTCCCGCCTTTAGAGCAGTCATGGCCAGGGAGACGTCGAAATCGATAGCTTCGGACTCCGGTCTGTCGAAGGAGCTCGCCGAGGAGAATCCGCAACGCGCTTCGTCAATTTCGTCGGACTCGTCTGTTTCGTCTACTGTTTCTGCTGGCCGCCGCGAATCCTTGCAGATCACCCAGATTGGCGGCGACCTTGGCCTGAGGGCTACCATTTCGAGGACCAGCATCAAAAGCGAAGGCGCCTTGAGTCGTATGAGAACGGGCGTTTCCATTGCGACCAATGCGACCTCTGATCCGGCTTTCGAGGTTGACTGGGATCCGGATGGAGATGCGGGAAATCCGAAAGAGTGGTCGCTATGGTATCGTTCATGCATCATTGCCATTGTGTCTTTCTCTACAACATCCGTGTAAGTGATACGCCTCGCTATCTCGTTAGTCACATCACCAAGGACTACTGCTGTCGCAGGAAGGTCACGCGGCACTGCCATGCGGTATGCATGTCATCTGTATCCGTTGAACAGTGTACCGAATCTTCTCTCCCAAAGTATAGCCTGTTCAATCAGACAGCTGACCGTGACAGCGTAATGTATTCCACCTCATACTCGGCCGGCATTCCAGGCATGATGGAAACGTTCGGCATCACCAACAAGACGCTCCTCGTCCTCGGAATCACCACCTATCTCCTGGGCCTTGCCATCGGGTCCGTCATCCTGGCCCCGCTTTCGGAAATGTACGGCCGGCGGCCCATCTACCTCATCAGCCTGGCCATGTTCACCATCCTCGTCATCCCGTGCGCCCTGGCCCACAACCTCGAGGCCATCCTGGTCACGAGATTTTTCGGAGCTCTGGCCGGCTCGGCGTTGATCAGCAACGCACCTGGAACGGTCGGCGACATCGTCTCGGATGAATATCGCGCGTTGGCGTTCAGCATCTGGAGCATTGGGCCTATGAATGGTCCCGTGATAGGTAGGTAACGCTAGCCACACACCTTTTTGATAGTCAAAGGTCCACACCTGTATCGACTGACACACTTGACACACTGCAGGACCCGTCATGGGCGGTTTCGTCTTCCAGTACCTCGGGTGGCGCTGGACCGACTGGGTCGTCATGTGCTCCTCCGGCGCAAGCTTGGTCCTCATGCTCTTCGTCAGGGAGACGTACGCGCCGACCCTCCTCCGGAAACGCGCCGCCAGGACGAGGAAGGAGACGGGCAATCCGCGGTGGTGGTGCCGGTATGACGACAAAACGTCCTTCTGGCCGCTGCTGAAGACGAACCTGTCCCGGCCGTTTGTGATGGCCGTGACGGAGCCCATATGGTACGTTCATGCGATCCTTCTTCATTCCCATACCCCTCGTCTCTCTCATATTGAGCATCACATACTCAATTTTCTCTTGCAGCATATTCTGGAACCTCTACATCGCCATCGTCTACGCCATCCTCTACCTCTGCTTCGTCGCCTACCCCATCATCTTCACCGACCTGCGCGGTTGGTCGCCCGGCTCCACCGGCCTCGCCTACATCGGCATCGGCATCGGCGGGCTCCTCACCATCTTCAGCGAGCCCCTGCTGCGCCGCTACATCATCAACGCGCACGCCGTCGACCCGGCCACGGGGGCCCGCCCGCCCGAGGCCGCCGTCGCCGTCGTCTGCATCGCCGCCCTGCTCATCCCCGCGGGCGAGCTGTGGTTCGCGTGGACCTGCCGGCCGCCGACCAGCGCGCTCGCCGCCATCGCGGCGGGGGTCCCGTTCGGCGCGGGCAACTGCGCCGTCTTCATCTACGCGACGTCGTACCTCGCGGGCTGCTACGGCGTCTTCGCGGCGTCGGCCATCGCGGGCAACAGCGTGCTGCGGTCCGTCGTCGGCGGCTGCCTGCCGCTCGCCGGCCCCGCCATGTACGCCGCGCTGGGCCCGCAGTGGGCGGGCACGCTGCTGGGCCTGCTGGAGCTGTGCATCGCGCCCATCCCGTTCGTGTTCTACCGGTACGGCGGGCGCATCAGGGAAAAGAGCCGGCTGATCGCGGAGATGGAGAGGGATAGGGCGAGGTTGGAGGGGAGGAAGTTGAGGGCGGGCGGAGGGGGGGACGGAGGGGAGAAGAGGACGGCGGCGAGGAGGGAGAAGAGGAGGAGCGTGGATGAAGAGGGGGATTACGAGAAGGAGGGGGTTGGAGAGATGGATTTGGAGAAGGGTGGGAAGGTGTTGGGGGTGAGGGAGTCGGAGGTTTGAGGGTGGGGGGGATCGATGAGTGAAAGAGTTAGGGGTTGCTAATGTTGCGAGCGTTTGCGGGGTCAAGGGGAAGAAAAACAAGAGATGCAATGATCACGATGTTACTATGAATTGAGGAACTTTCTTGGGGAAAAAATGCACTGGGCGGCGTTCTGCTTCTATTTTCCCCCCTCCCTTCACAGGGGGTAGGAAAGGAAAGTGTCCGTGGTAACGCTAGACTGGGCTCTGAAGGCGCGCTTTTCGGGTTCCCTTGGTATACTGGCGTGTAACATAACGGTGGTCTCGGGGGGAAGGGGAATACCAAGTCTCTTTTCTCCGGGGAATGGACGAGTTATCTAGCTCTGAAAGAACATGGATCTCGGGGACCATGTAAAATTCCGATCATTCGATGCGAGGCGGGAAGAAAACGAAATAAGAAGGGAAAACGCAAAAGTCCGAGCCCCCTTTCAGAAATTGTCCTCGCAAAGGCTCACCTCCAGCTCTCCCTCCTCCCCCAGCCACCCCTCCCACAGCTCCCTCAACCCCTTCGACGGATTCCACCGCGGATGCTCGTTCCAAGACCCCGGCAACGTCACCACCTCCACCTTCCTCCCGCCGCCCCCGTCGTCGAAGCACGCCCAATAAATCTGCCTCTCCACCCCCTCGTACTCGCAACAATCCGCCTCCTCCCCGACCTGCACCACCATCCTCTCCAACCTCGGCATGCACTTCCCCCTCCCCTCCGCCCTCGTCATGACCGCCCTCGACGCCGCCCCCACGAACGCCTCCAGCGCCGCGCCGTCCACCCTCGTCCGGAAGCGCCGCCGCGGCCGCCGCCCCGTCCTGACGCCCTCGTGCCACGCGTGCCACGTCTCGACCCAGTCCGAGTCGTCCGGGTCGACGAGCTCCTCCGACGACCACGACGTCACGCACGCCGAGGACGAGTAGCCGCTGTGCAGGTCGCGCGGGTCGGCGCCCCACCCGTCGTCGTCGTCGGCGGCCGGGTCCGGGGTATAGAGCCAGGTGCCGGCGGCGGTGGTGCGGCCGGTTTGGAGGGAGGCGGTGCGGAGGCGGGGCCATTTGACGACGGGGAAGGCGGCGGCGGGTTGGTGGGAGGGGGAGAACGGGGAGGAGGGGGAAGACGCGGGATCGGGACCGAAGATGCTGGGGGAGAGGGTCATGGAGAGTTTGAGGGAGACGAGTCTGGGCGAGGTGGAGAGCAGGTTGTGGAGGGCTATGCTCAGCTCGTCGACGCCCGGGGCGGCCGGGTCGGTGCCGCTGGGCATCCGGAAGGAGTCGTTCTGCGGGTCTTCGAGGTGGAGGCGGAGGCTGAAGTCCGTCAAGTGTTCGTTGCTCATCGTCGAGAGCGCGTCCGCGAAGTCTGCGTTGCATGTCTTCATCAGTCCCTTCTTTCGGGAACCAGCGTGACATCGCCACCAACTCACCTTTCCGATACTTGTGCCGGATCTCATCCTCGGAAAACGCGCAGTCGTTCAGATCCCACTCGACCCTCTCCAGATTCGGCATCCTCGCCGCGATCCGAGCCACCGACGCCGCCCTCAGCTGCCTCGTGCAGGTGCTCGCCCCCGGCGTGCGGAACTCCACGATCCGCCCGACCTCCGGCAACGACAGTTCGCCCTCCGGCAACCTCAAAACCGACTTCTCGTACCGATGCTCGCCGAGGTCCTGGAGGTCCCCGAACGGCCGCGGCCGCGCCACGTCCGTCAAGGCGTACGCGCCCAGATGCAGCGATATCCCCCGGCCTCCCGCACCCCCTCTCCCACCACCACCACCACCACCACCACCACCACCTCCTCCTCCTCCTCCTCCTGCCCGATCCTCCCAGCCCTTGAGCACATCGAAAAGCCCCCTGACGGCCTCGCCGAAGACGGCGTTGTTGGCCTCGCGCTCCCGCCTCTTTTCGAACTTGCAACAGCGGTCCGCCGAGTAGGCGGGCAGGACGACCTCGTAGGCGATCTCGCCCAGCGCCGCCCGGCGGTGCGGATGGCGACGGAGCCTCTCGGCGAACGACGCCAGCTCGCTGCTCTGCACGCGCAGGCGGCGGAAGGTGACGTTCTCGACGGCGACCTGCCATTGGCGGGAGACGGTTGCGTAAGCGCCGGTGTTTTTGGGGTCGTGTTGGTGGTGGTGGTGGTCATCATCGTCATCGTCGTCCAGGAAGGAGACGATCAGGGCCACGATCTCGGGGGGTAGGCGATCCATGGTGGGACGAGAGGTTTGCGGAGGGGAGAGAGGGAGGGAGGAAGTGTTCTCTTGTCGTCGTTTATATACAAGCGCTCTTGGTCCTTCCCAGACCAGGCCAGGCAACAAGCCCTAAGCAGCCTAGTCGCAAGCCACAATCCACCCCTAAGTGCACAGTGCCTGGACATCAACACCCAACGGTCAGCACCTCACACCAGACTTGAGACAACAACACTTTGCAAAAGGCTCGGAATCCGGAGACCAGACAGAAAACATCTCATAAACCAAATTGATATCCTGCAATGCGCCCCAACCCCAATATATCAGCACCCCCAGCACCCCAGCACCACCCGGCGGCCGTCCATCATGCCAGCTTCAAAAACGTCGAATCCTTCCTCTGCCTCTCCCACGCGCTCCGTTCCACCCGCCCCACGCTCTTGCGGTACGCCGTCCCCTTCCTCCGCTCGATCCACAGCACGTTGTACCACTCGTACTTCTCCTCCCCGCTGCGCGGCCGTTGCTCGTAATCCCACTCCTCGATCGGCTTCTTTTTCGCGTCGCCGCCCGCCCCCTGCGTCGCCCTGCTGCTGCTCCTGCTCCTGTTCGTGCTCCCGCTCCTGCTCCTGCTCCCGCCGCCGCCCAGCCCGTCAATGTCGCCGTCCATGTCGTCGTCCTCCTCGTCGACGTCCTCCCAGCACCACCCCCGCGACAGCGCCACCAGCTCGATCCGCTGGCCCCGCGGCTCCATGTCGCACACGCCCTCGAAGTTGGACTGCAGGATGCCGGCCCACGCGCCGTCGGCGTCGACGACGGAGAAGGGCCCCGGGACGCGGTGCCAGGCGTGCGTCTCGGCGTCCTCGACGCTGCGGTCGGGCCCGCGGCGGCCGAGGTAGAGCCAGGTGCGCTCGGTGCAGCCGGACAGCAGCGGGGTGAAGATCTTGGGCGCGACGAGCTGCTCCTCGGGGGCGCTGTCCGGCGCCACGAGCGGGACGGGGAAGGCGAAGTTCTCGTGCAGGGCGAACTCGTCGATGTCGGGCTTGCGGGCGGACTCGTGGCGGTAGGCCCACGGGCGGCCGTCCGGGTGGTTGAGCAGGTCGTAGTCGCCGCGGACGAGGTCGCGCAGCGGGATGCGGTGGCGGGTCCAACCCGGCGGCACGTCCTTGGCGCCGTACTCCTCGATGGCGGTGCGGTGCTTGCACCACGTGCTCTCGACCTTGATCAGGTCCGTCTCGACGCTCTCGCGCACGAACCACACGACCGTCGGCACCGTGTGCGTCTGCGCCTCGCCCAGCGCCTGCAGGAAGCAGTCGTTGCCGCTGCGCCACGCCTCCGTGTCGATGCGCCCCTGCCACCCCATCCAGCTCCAGCTCGGTAGGATGTCGACCGCCTCGTCCTGCACCGCCAGCGGCACCCGCCGCTTCATGCACGCCTCGTGCGACCCCCACAGCAGCGCCACGTCGAAGAACATGGCCGGCAGCCCGCAGATGATGCCGCCGACGAAGCTGCGGCTGAGCATCGTCGCCATGCCCGCGAACGTGTACGGCAGGTCTTCCGGGTACGTGAGCTGCTTCGAGTTGAACGCGTACACCAGCCGGGCGTAGTCGTTCAGGCTGGGTATTGGCTGCAGGAGCTTCTGCTTGCGGGGGAGCAGCACCGTGCTCATGCTCGATGCCGAGCCCATGCCGAGCTCGAGTCGCGGGTAGTGGATCTGCGCAATGTCTTCTTCCCACGTCGCCCCTTCGCATTTCCAGTACACCGAGTCGTCCTTGAACATGATCTTCCTTCGCGAGAAGAGGTATTCCTGGAAGGTCCACGCTCTATGCGCGTATTTTGTGGGTATGAGCTGGGAGAACCACCCGTCTCCGTAGCTCAAGATTTGGGTGCCATCGTACAGGGCGTGGATCTCGTCGGATAGGCTGCGAGGGCTCGAGATGCCCTTGAGTCCGCGCAGTCCAAAGTCTGCTGTTTCTCCCTGCGCCGCCACGATGGTTACCGTGGCATTTGCATATATCGAGGCCATGCCGTGGATCTGGTCCCAAAGTTCTTCTCCATCTTCCTGAAGGATGCAGAGAGAATCCACCCACAGGTATCTCCCGCCAATCAGCGGCACCAGCCCAATTGCATCTTTAATGGTCCGAGGGATCGCAAGCTCCGCATCATCAAGGTAGCCTTCCTGTTGGAGCTGCTCGAGGTCTTCTCGAAGCGTCTTGTACTGGTTAGCAGCCCCCCATACGTAACTCAGCGCCACGTAGGGCTGTCCCGGCTCCGCTTCAACCAGACATCGGCGTTGTGTGTCAACGAGCCAGGTTGGGCTTGTGTAAGGCAGTTTGGAGTCAATGAAATTGCACCTATCACCGTGCTCCTGATGGCATTTCCTCATCCATTTCTGGAAGAGGCCGGGGTCAATCCAGTCTTTGTCGCCAATGCTGTACTTCTTTCCGGGATGGTGGTCGGCGGACCTTGCTGCGGCTTGCATGCGGCCTTCCAGCAGGTCCAGCCGATATTCGGAGACCATCTGGTCGCCGTGGGGGCTAATTCCGACCAGCTGAGCGCTCGAGCCTTCCGGACCCCTCCAAACATGGACATCCTGGATTTGCGTCCTTGGCGGCCAACGGTCTCGGCGGATGAGAGCAGAATGCGCCGGACATGAGGATGCTTGGGTTACGGTCGTGAAGTCGCCGAGGTTCAGGTGCACTGACGTCCCACGAGGGCAATTCAGGACCCAACTCAGCCGGTAACAAACATCACATCCCGGACGCTTCGGCCCGCAAGTTAGCACAGCCATACATGATCCAGAGGGCGGCGAATGCTTACAGAGCCGGACTTGGTGATGTTTTCCTGGTAAAGTCTCTCCCAGTGGAGGTCCGAGGCATCAAAGTTCATCGTCCTCAGCACGAGATGGTGGTTGCTTGTGCAGTGTGTGATTTAAGGAGGGGGCCGTTCGTGTAAGGAGCGTCACCGCCTTCTCCTGGATGACGTAAGCCAGTCGAACACCACAATTCGCTTCAAAGTATTGCGAGGTCGTAAACTTTCAGAGGTTTGCGCTATGGCTTGACCGACGTAGGAGCGGAAGACGCTCTTTGTTGATTTAGAGCTTCGACCCTGCTTCCCCTGCTGCCCCTATTGGCCCCTGAGAGAACTGGTCGACTGCTAGCAATGGCGTCTGAGTAGATCCGCTAGCCGAGAAGAACTGCTGATCGCACTGACAGCTGCCATGGATGTTGTTTGTAAAACCGACTGCCTTGGCTTTGGTATATGCCATCTCTACCGGGTTGATACGCGGAACCCGCTCCGATTTGCTCTTTGTGCACCCTGACATGTTAATGCAGGGTCTTATAAAACATGGAATATGCCGGTGCGTCTGAAACCGTATCCACCAATGCTGGAGTTGGCACAACTCGGATGCGGAGGGAGCAGATGGTAGAGACATCCACGTCAGGCGTGTCCACTTCCAGCCAAACCATGTCGGTTCAGATGCCTTTTGTCGAAGATTGTGCATTTTAGACTTCCGGGCGATAACAGCCATGGAAGCCGCCCGCTGTAAAAACGTCCATGGGCTGTTCTTGTAACTATTTTCCAGTGAGCCTGGCGCATGTTTGAAAAATGGTCGACTTACACATTTGATGGGTCGAAAGAATGCAGCTTGTTCCAGCGATATAGTCTTCTCTCTTCTCTATCCTGAGACACTTTGCGCAAACGGAGGAGGTCTAGATTCCCGACTGAATATCGATAAGGACGAAGGCGGCCTTCTAGATAGGCCGGACCCGGCCAACGCTGGATACCTATGTCGGTTCGATGTGAGAAACGATTCGTCGGCAGGAACTTCGTGGAAGGTGAAATCGTAAACATGTCTCTTTACGAAGCGGCTCGGGGTTGTTGATGATGTGAAAATCGCTACCTGAAGAGTTGAGGTTGACCAGCAGCACGTGTGGCTGAGCAGCTCCACAGCGCGGAGTCTCGGGGCTATCTCGTTGGTAAATGTGCAGGTGCCATTATAAGTCTATCGCTTTGGGATGAAGCTTCTAGCATCAAGCCTCCGATTGGCAGGTTGGATGAGATAACGGTCGCGCGCGACCGCCTTGAGCGCATCGAGGTGCATGTTTCCCGAGGCCGTCGGGATCTGGTGAGCTGGCAGTCCGGTGGACGTTGCCAGTGGGCCAGCTCAAGAAATGCGCACTGGTGGACTGGTAGAGACCAGTTTCGGATGGACGCTGAATGAGGTGGGCGGTGCATCGAGTGAGGGAAGGGATGCGGTTGCGCTCGGGTAGTCAAGGAAGCCGCGGGGCACGTGAGCTTCACCGTCCAGCAACCAGAGCAAACCTGTTTTCTGAGCGACCGTGAACATTGCACAGCAATGATCCAATTCCAAGGGTACTGACTAAGGTAAACCTCTTCCGGGGTCAGCCAAGATTGACATAGCGTAAATGTATGAAAATTCATACGCAGACTTAGGACGGATGGAGCAGAAAGCGGAAGTGGGGGGTTTTTTTTTTCTTATGGTTTCAGATTGCTCTGACTAACTTAATGAATCTAATCAATGAAGGATGTACAGAAGGTTATAGAGTTTGGAAAGGAAGCAGCACCCAATCGACGAACCTTGAGTTCGACCCAGACACCAAACGCCACATTTTCGTGAATTGGAGGAGAGAGAAGTCCCTTCAGTTGCGGCCGCCAGGCCTACCCGCCGCGTCGCCTTTTGTCTTGGTGTCTCTGGCCACCAGAATGTCTCGCTGCCTCCTCGCTCTGAAAGCAGGCTTGACAATATCGACATCCACCCCCAACTCCGGAGGCTCCGGTTCTTCGAAAATGGTTGAGAGATATATAGAATCATCGCTGTCCGTCACCGATGGAGTTGACTCCCAGGAGTCCTTGCGGCGGATGGTGGAGTCGCTGGATGCGACGTCGTCGTCGTCGGAACTCGAATGAATAGAGGTTCCAGAACGAGATGCGTTGGGAATGTTGTAAAGTTGAGATCCTGGGCCGATTACTTCGGGGCCATTCGTACCCGCGTAGGCGCGGGCGATGGATGCGACTATAGAATGGTTGTCTTCCTTATGCTGCGCTTGGCGCGGTAGCGACACGTCGGGTCTGCAGCTGTTGGGATAGCTTGGCTCCGAGTCTAAAACATGGTCGCTGGGCGGCTGGAATTCGTGGTAGAGATTGAGCACCTCGTCGATGGAAGGTATAGTGTAGATGCTGATGTGGTTCAAAATGTGTGGGTAGCGCGTGCCTGTGATAAACAGTTAGCTTGCTGAACTAGACGGTGATGAAGGTCAAGGTTACAATGGAAGAGGGTAAATAGAACATGCACGAGTAAGGGCTGCTTGCGGGACTGGGTTTGGTTGGCATATGTGTTGAACTTTGGTGCAATGCATAAGAAAATTCCCGTGCATACCTCTAATGTCTCCCCTCACCGTCGACACGACAACATCGTCTTCGGCGCCTGCTGCCATTGTGTTCTCTGTCCTGCGGGTCTCCCCCCATGAACCGCTGGTTGTTGCCATCTCGATAGATTAACGTGGTGACTCTGGGAAGGCCTCCGGGGGCAGGATAGGTCGGTGGTGGCAAACGAATAGACAGATGATGCCTTGCAGAGTGAGCATTGCAGCGGGAAAGGAAGGGTCTGCTTATAATATGGGGGCCCCAGGCTTTGGCACAGCCTGAAGGGCGGGGAACTGGCTGACAGTAAGCTGAAACACATCCCACTGCAGGGAACAGTGAAGTTTGGTAGAGGCAGGGTTGGTTTGACCCCGAATAGTAACATCGTTATTTTTCCGATGTCACCTTTTTTCGCCGAGTCGCGTTCCAGATTTGTTGCTGTTGGCGCTCTCTCAATAATACTACAGAAAAAAGCAGACTGGGGCCGGTTTCCTTGACTAGAGATCTATCTATGTTCACAGACAAACGTGTTGGACAAGTGCGCAAGGCTTTGGGTGGAGCCTGCGGGTACGGATCGGCATGATTCCAACGGTAGGAAAAGAGTTGGGGGCCATGTAGGCAGTGTTGGCCGCAAACGGTTAAAAGCAAACTGGGGACCCCGTTTGATCATCTGAAACGGCAGAAGAGGAACCGATGTGTCGTGCATGAGACATCTAAAGTGGCAGCAAGCTGAGTCACCAAATGTAAATTGCACCTGCCTTGATCGCAGCTGACGCCGGTAGCAACGCCCACATCGGGTCCGAGGCGCAGGAACTGGCGAGCCGTTGCATGCAGACGGTATTATTCGAGGCATGGGGAATTCGAAGGTGAAAATTCGAAAGTCCGGCACGCAGCGGCAGCGGTGAACTAAAATGAGGCTTGCTTCCAACCAAGGAACATGCCGCCACAGCAGAATGCAGGGCCCGCCGGGGGTCGGTCGGGCAAGTTAACAACTCGCGCCAGAGCGATTGCTGCTATTCTGGTGAGCCGAGTGAGGAGGATCGGTTGCCGGAGATGGGGCCAGGTGCCAGGGCCATGTTGGAGCGGCTGCGCCACGACGCCACGCGAGTAATAGTGCATGCACCGCGGCAAGGCGAGAGCGAGTACTGAGTACGGACGGGGCCCGCGTGAAGGCGACGGTGACAGAGACGAGTCTGCTGGCGATGGGCTTGTGGGGAAGAGCGCAACGTGTTTGACAGGCGTCAGATGACTTGGGCGCCGATCGGTAGGTTTGGTGCAACGATCAGTTTTGCGTGGAGACACAGCGAGTCGCTCGCTGATAAGAAGGTTGCGCAACGGCATGTGAGAGCGGGCGCGTCTGACGCGATAGGCAAGCAGGCAGGGCCGGAGGCGTGGCCGGGCCCGGTGGTGTTGGGACTCGGGGCTGGGGAGAGGCTGGCAGGCAGTCGCTTGGAGCTCAATCACAGCACGTCGAGTCGAACGAGCTGCGTCACAGCTTCTGCCAGCTTCTTCAACAGCTCCTCAGATTATTCTTGCCCGCTACACACACCCTCGCACCGCACCGCACTGCACGAACTGCACCGCGCCCGCCCGATTGACACCGCACGCGCCGCCAGCTCGCCGTGCTACCGGTAGCGCCTGCCAGCGCGAACAGCAGCTCCGCCGCGCCGCGACTCAGCCAGCCAGCCGTGCTGCGCGATTGACCGTCGATTCCTGCCGCCTCGCCCGCAGCCAGCTCAGCGCATCCCTCGCAGCCTTCCGGTCCGACCCCGCCGCGCGCGCCCTGCCCACAATGGGCTCCTACACGTTCAAATGGTACGCGAAATTGCCCTCGCCTCGCCCGCCGTAGCTGATCTCCGAGCGTAGGGAGGGCCCCGCCAGCGACGTCTATGTCACCGGCACCTTCGACGACTGGGCTAAGACCGTGCAGCTGGACCACAAGGATGGTCGTTTCGAGAAGACGGTCCAGCTCCCCGAAAATGACGACAAGGTGCTTTATAAGGTGAGGTCCCACCCGGTGCGCCCGAGTCTCACCGTGCCGTGCGCGCTCCAAATCCCCGCTGCCTGCAAACCGGATTTCGTCACCTGGTCAACGCACACACCGCTTACCGCTCCACCCACAGTTTGTCGTCGACGGCAATTGGACCACCAGCACACAGGCCCCTCAGGAAGACGACGGCCACGGCATCTACAACAACGTCCTCCTCCCCGCCGACATTTCCTCCTCCCCATCCGCACACATCATGTCTTCCGCCGCCCCCGATTCCACCACCGCCCAGCTTGCCGGCGACCTGCCCAAGGAGACTCCCAGGGCCGAAGACGTTCCCGGCGCCTTCATCGAGACCCCCGCCAACGAGCTGCAGTCCTTTTCCGTAAACCCCATTCCTGCCTCCAATGGCGATGCGAACCCCGTGAAGCTTGCCCCCGGCGAGAAGGTCCCCGACCCGAGCACCATCCACGACAACACCGTCGAGTCGACTGTCCAAGACGACGAGGAGCTCAAGGCCCAGGACGAGCAGAAGGAGCAGGCTTTTGGCGTGAACCCGCTGCCTGCCTCCAACACTGCCGGCAACCCCATCAGCCTGGCGCCTGGCGAGAAGGTTCCCGAGCCCGAGACCATCTCCGCAAACAACATCCACAGCAATGTCACGCTGGACAAGGAGTCGTATGAGAAAGGCGAGTCGTCGCTCCCGCCGCAGCTTGGCCCCGTCGTCACTCCTGACGCCGAGCGTGGCGCCGCCATGTTTGACATCCCCGGTATCACCTCCACCACCATCCCCGAGTCTAGCCTTCCCATTGGATCTGGCCCGAGCGCAACTGAGGCCGATCCTGGTGTGACCGTCCAGTCCGCGCACCCTGAGAGCACCACCGCTGCTCTGGCCGGCCAGGTCCCCAAGGAGCCGCGCAGTGTTCCCGAAGTCGTTTCTGAGAGTCAGGCTGAGGCTGGTGCTGCTCCCGAGGCCTCCGCGAACCCCGTCGCTGTTGATGAAAAGGCCGAGACGGAGCAGGAGCTCCTCGAAAAGGTTCCCGAGCAGCCTGCTACCTCTGAGAACTCGCCCGCTGCCAACGTTGCTGGCGCTGTCGCCGGTGGTGTTGCGACTGCCGGTACCATCGCACTTGGCGCTGCCGTCATGGCGAAGGACAAGGCCTCGGAAGCTATTGGCGCTGCCACCACGAGCGAGCCGGGTCCTGAAGAAGTGCCCAAGGTTGTTAGCGATTCCATTGAGGATGCTCACGCTAGCCCCGAGGCAACTGCGAACCCCGAGGCCGTGGCCGAGAAGGCTGAGGTTGAGGAGGAGCTTCTGAAGAAGGTCGCTGAGTCGAACGCCACTGGTCAGACCGCTGAGGAGAAGGATGTTCCCCCCACGGTTTTCAACTCCATTGAGCAGTCTGGACAGAGCCCCGAGGCTGCCGCGAACCCTGAGGCCGTGGCCGACAAGGCTGAGGTTGAAGAGGAGCTTCTCAAGAAAATCCCTGAGAGCGAAGCCAACGGAACTGCTTCCACCAGTGCTGTCCCTGACGTCGTCAAGGAATCCATCGCCCAGGCTGATGCGAGCCCTGAAGCTGCCCTTAACCCCGAGGCGGTCGAGGCTAAGTCTGCTGTTGAGAGTGAACTGAAGGAAGAGGTCCAGACCACGGACGAAATCGCCGATGTTGCGCCCACCGAGAGCGCCGCTCTGTCCGCCACGGCTCCTGCTGCTACGACCGAGACCGCGGCCGCGACCGATATCAGCCCCAAGGCGCTGTCCCCTGATGAGCCTCTGAAGTCGTCCAGCGAGCCCTCGGTCCCCGAGACCTCTCTCACTGTTCCCCCGGGATCCGATGCGAAGGTGAATGAGGTTCCTGGTGACCTCAATGCTCCTGCCGACAAGCCTGCGCGTACCGAGGTGAGCCGCGATGTCAGCCCTGCGGGCGACGCGGCTGCCCCTACCACCACGGAGCAGACAGAGCCCACCGTCACCACTGGCACCGAAACCACCACTGTGCCCGCAACTTCGGACGCCAACGCTGAGCCTTCCGCTCCTACCACCACTGAGCAGACTGAGCCCACCGTTACCACCGGCCCCGAGACTACTACTGCGCCTGCAACTTCGGAAGGCACGGAGCACGACCAGAAGCCTCCGGCTACTCCCGCCAAGTCTGAGAAGGACAAGTCCGCGCCTGGCACACCCGCCTCCTCCGGCTCCGACAAGAAGGCTAAGAGGCGTAGCTTCTGGGGCAAGCTGAAGGACAAGTTCACTGGAGGCGGTCACAAGGAGCAGCAGACGTCACAGCAGGCCCCTCAGCAGACGTCTCAGCCGGCGTCTCAGCCGACGTCTTCCTAAGTTGACCTAGAATTTGATGTCTCACAGGTCGAAAGAGACGACTTGACCTAACGGCGTGCAGTTAGAATAAAAAGGGGAGGGGAAGAAGAGTGCCAATCGTCGAAGCGATTCAGTGGATACCTGCCCGCGAGCATGAGCAACTCAGTTGCCATTTTGATATCGGAATGATGATGAAGTGTGGTGGGAATTCTCTAAGTTTAATGGCAACGGCAGTAGGAATGTTTTGTTGGTGATGGGAGGTCTTCTGCATTTCTTGGTTTGTAGCCTGTCTTTTTTTAACTGCGTGTGTAGCATTTCGTCCACGCCTCTCTCCTAGTTCGTTTTCTGTTGGCAGCTTTCTCTTGTTTGTTTGTTGATATACCTCGGCTCGTACGTACTCTAGGGTACCTATAATCACTTCGTTTTCCTGAGTCAGTTGGCGCTCACGGGTTTTTGGTCCGCTTGTTTTGATTGATTTTGCTTGAAGTCTTTTGTTTCGCCTCAAAGCAGCTTCGCTCGTTGGCCTATCATGGTGGCTTTAGAAGGTTCCTGCATCGTAATGTACTGCTTTGGCTGTCCATTTTGTGCTCGTGTCTCGTGTCTCGTGTCTTCTGGTCGAACCTTCCTCCAGCTTGCGTCTACACACAGTCCTGACAGCGTTTCGGCGAAACTGCTCTGCGTTTCTGAGAATCCATCCGTCTTTTTGCGTGCCTGGGGCTTTTACAACAACCGATTCACATAGGAAACCTACTGAGTTGGAATTCGAGGTATTAGCTGATAAAATCTGCAGCAACTGGTGCAAAAAAAAAAAAACATCCACAACCGCTTAGCACCTCAAGTGTCATTGCGTTTGTTGTATTTCTCGAGATGGGCGGTATCGCGTGCGAGCCCTATGCACGAGCAGCTGCCCAGGCGTCCCTTACTTTCTTTACATACGTCTCTTTCAGCAACTACTTCATTCCCTTGAGGAACACGAAGATAAGCTCGGATTCGCATTCTGTCTCGAAGGGAGCAAGATACGGGACAATTCACCCTTCGGGGTCGTGAAGTGAATTTTGAAGTCCTCCCGACCTGAACGTCTGGCATTGGCTGAAGGTATAGCACAAGCACATGATCCCTTCAAAAAGCACCGGTAACACACATCCGAATCACAGACCCACGCAGCTGTCCGGTCCGGCCTCGTGAGATTGGCAAACTAATCCAGGCACGATCCGAACTGTCGTTCAGTTGTCACTATTCCATGTAGGTATTTGAATCCGACATGAAGACGAATTTGTCCGCGTTTAAGACTTGAACATACGTCCGGACGATTGATCCAACTACCTACGTGAGTAAGATATAATAACCTTAACGCAATAAGGTCGAGAGGACCGAGCTCTTTTTGGCATACGCTGTGCATGTCTGATCGAGTATATAAGAAACAATCAATTTCGTACTTAATAGTCACATGCACAGTCCATCCCGTCCTCCTCAACCACCGTCACGTACACAATTTCATAAACGCACAGCATCGCAATGGGGATATCGCAACGACAATACCTACTGAAAGAAACGTACCCAGCGAGTGTCCATTATGTTCACTGGACGCCCTTACAGGAGCGTCCTCTCACGGTACTGTTTGATACCGACCGCCACTGTTCGCACGGAGAAAAAACCTCAGTATCAGTTCACACAAAATCTCATGCTGCAGAGACATCCACATCAGCCAGAGGTCCACTTACCAATGAGTACGAACAGCCACCTGGCGAGGCCACCGCCCTTACCTTTCGCGCCCAGGCCCACGAGGGCGAGGAGCCAGTTGGTCTTTGCGTTTCCGTCGCGGTCGAAGTTGGGCTTGAGCTCGCTCATCTGCTTGTACTGCTTCTGCTTCGCGGCCGTGTACGGCGGGTAGCGGACGGCGAGGAGGGACTCCATCCAGCCGGGCGTTGTCGTCACGGAGCGGCGGTGGGTGAAGGAGTCGAAGGAGGCGCGTCCGCGGTAGGCGCCCTGTCCGCTGGTGCCGACGCCACCGAACGCGAGGGTGGGGATCGAGGCGTGGAAGAAACCGCTAGAGAAGCATGTCAGCTAAAGAAGGATGGCCTTTTGAGAATGGGAAACCTACTCATTGACTGACGCGCCACCGGAACGGGTTTCGTTGAGGACTGTTGTTGCTTGTGTCAGAATTGTCCACTCGGGCAAGGCGATCATTCACTTACCCCTGTCCGTCTCCTTCTTGGTACCGAAAGGATAGACGCCAAGCGGAGTATCGTGGACCTCGTTAGCAATCTTGATGGCCTCATCGAGGTCCTTGACCGGCAGAACAGGGATCAAAGGACCGAAACTCTCTTCCGCGATCAAGATGTCGTTCTGGTTCTCGACCTGCACAACAGTGGGCTCGAAGAACAGATCAGACTCATCCATAGTGCCGCCCATCAGGATCTTGCCATTGCTCTCGTCGAGCATCTTCCTCAACCTCTTGAACTGCCTCTCGTTCACGATATGGCTGTAGTCGGGGCTCTGGCGCGCACCCTGCGGGAAGAACTCATCGTACGCGGTCCGCAGCTCGGCGAGCAGCGCAGGCAGAATCTCCTGGTCGACCATGATGTAGTTCTGGCTGACGCAGACCTGGCCGGCATTGTGCAGCTTCGCCCAAAGCAGCCGGCGCGCGGCCAGCCTGGGATCGGCGTTCTTGGTGACGATGGCCGGGTTCTTGCCGCCCAGCTCCAGCGTCACTGGGGTGAGCGTCTCGGCCGCCTTCTTCGCGATTATCGTGCCCACGCCCACACCACCCGTGTAGAAGATCTTATCCCACTTTTGGTCGAGGAGCGCCGTGGTCTCGGGAACGCCTCCCTGAACTGTGGTGTAGGCGGTGGAGTCCAGCGACTCGCGAATCACCTTCTCCATGACGGCGGCGGCGGCGGGAGCATTCTCGCTGGGCTTGAGGACGACGGTACAGCCGGCGGCGATGGCACCGATGACGGGCCCGAGGGAAAGCTGGATGGGGAAGTTGTAGGCGCTGACCCCGCATCAGCATCCTGCCATAGCGACAGCGGGAAAAGGTATCCAAGAGCTCACCCAATGACCAGGACAGTGCCCAATGGCTCCTTTCTAATGTGCGGCGCAAGGAGCTTGTTCACGAGAGGGATGTCGGGCGCCTTCTCGTCCTTGACCCATTTCGGCAGGTTGTTCTGGACGAAGATGATGTCGTTCAGGACCCAGCCGTACTCGGCCAGGTACGTCTCGAAGGAGGACTTGTTCAAATCACTCTTGCAGGCCTCAAGGATGAGTTGCTCGTTGTCCTTCAGCCTGCAACGCGCGCGCGCGTTAGTAAAAGGCGCAGGTGTGGCGGAGGTGGAGGGCGCACCTACCCCCAGTAGAGCTTGCGCAGCTGCTTCAATCTGTACTCGACACTCCGGGTCTTCTGGGTGCTGAAGGTGGTGCGGAGAAGGTTGACAGTCGAGGGAATGGCCTCGACGGGCGTGTATTGGAGCTCGGGAAGCTTCGACATGGCGGGCGAGGTAGAATTGGCGGGGATTCGAGGGGTGCGGATTCGAGGCCAAAGGGGCGGAGTAAGCGCCTTTTTGAAGAAATTATGGATTTTGGCCCCACTGCGGCTGTAAGAGGAGCCCACAGGATGCGGCGTGAACGTGAAGCTGACGAGCTTGGCCGTCTGAGCGCCTGCGCCTCGGCCCAGCGAATGCCTTCCCCATCCGTGCGTCGCTCGGGTCGGCGCCAAAAGACTCTCCGCCGCGCGGTTTCTCCCCGGTTCGTCCGATTATCATGCCTTACGGACGGAACCATGATCTATGAAATGTTACAAGGGAGACCTCATGAATCGTTCCTGAATGCCTTCAAAAAAATCTTGCCATTGCGCCGGTTGCTGAGAAGAGGAGTTTCCAATCCTTAGTACCCCCTCCATTCCTTTTGCCATTTTCCGTGATGCAATGTCCATTACATCCTGATACAGGAGTTATTGTACAGATTTCGATTATCAATCCATTAAATGTAAATTAGTTCCATGCACATCCGTATGCCTTTTTTTTTTTTCAATTCTTCGTCTCCTCGTGCTCCACCTCCACAGACGTAAACGGCTCTGACATCTGACGGCTCTTCTCCGCCATGAGCGCTTCTTCCCGCTCGGGGCCGCCAAAGACCACCTTGCCAGAAGTGAAGTCCTCATCGCTGATGGTCTCCAACCTCTGAATCTCCCTCCGCAGGTAGCTCACCACGGTAGCGAGTCCGGAAGCGTTGATCTCTTCCGCTTTCCAAAGATTCCTCCACAGCGCCGCCGCCATCATAGCGTCTCCCTTCACCAGACCCTCGTCGTACGCGGCCATGACGCCGCGCCATTGGATGAACAGGTCCTGCAGGTACCGGTTGCGGATGCCTCGCGCCTGCATGTTGTGATATATGACCATGCGGTTCTCGGCCTCGTAGAAGAAGTGATCGAGCAGGTGCTGGTGCCACGCCGGCGCGTGATCCTCGGGGAACTGCCTGATCCGCGTCGTCAAAGCGTACATGTGGAGGAACGTTATCTGCGCCCAGGTGTTGAAAGTCGGCGTAAGACCCAGTCCTGAAAAATTCGACCGCGCATCAGCAAACCGTGCTCTTCCACTGGCCCCCATCCTCCATCTCCGGCGACTTGGGAGTGTATCCGTTATTACAACATACCTTCATACCACCACCCCTCCCCAACGCCCAAATCCTCCCCCTTCGCCGTCTTCGGCGCCTCGCCCTCTGCATCCTTCTCAACCCTGTAATCCGCCTGCCTTGCGCACTCGCGGAACAGCAGCTCCGTCCCGCCGTACGCGACGTACGTCTCGGTGCTGCCGCCGGACCGCCGATGCAGGCCCTGCGCGATGACCCGGCTCATGGCCGCGTGCGACGGCGCGCCCGCCGACGCGCTGGCGTAGGCATTGCCGGGTGTGGTGCGTTGCTCCTGCTGTGCGCGTAGCGGGTCGTTGTCTTCGAGCGCGGTGCCGGGCGTTGTGGGAGCGTCGTCGGGGAACTGCGGCCGCGGCGTCGTCGTCCATTGCCCCTGCGCGGCGCGGGGGGCGACGGAGAAAGGGCGGCGGAGGGGTGCTGCGGTGCTTCGGCGTGCGGTTGTCTGCGAGTGGGGTCGTTGGTTAGGAAAGGCGTTCTTGCAAGCATTGGGTGGTTACGTTTTTTCTCTACCTGGCTGAAGCTGGAGGCGTGCTGTTGCAGGGCCCGTTTGCAGGCCCTGCAGGCGAATGATGAAGCCATTGGTGCGTGGTTTGAAGGGAAGATGGTGCAGGGAAATAGATGGGAGTGTGGAACGGTAGGCTGGCTGCAGGTGGGATGTACAAGGTAGAGGGCGTGCCGCTTACTTTTTGATGGCCGCGACTCGCGGATTGGGAAAGCTTGGGCCACCACCTACGATCAATGACTTCACCATTATCTTGGCTATCAATCAAAGCACCGCAATCATTGCAAAGTTTGGTTGTTATTTCACCGGTTGGTTGGAATTTCTGTTTGCAGCTTCGGCCTGTCTGATTTGTATTGTACAGGGATCGCAATTCCGATTTACTCGTCAATATCCGCAACGCTCAAGGTGGTGTACCTGTTGCCTCTTGCGGTAACGTAGTTGAACTGCTCATCATTTTCTTCCACATTTTCAGGACTATTCGCCAGCACGTCCTCGATACTCCAAGCAATCCTCTCTGCTCCGATGCGAGCTCCCCCCAGGTTGCCTGCAGCCGGGCCCAGTCGCAGGCCAGCCAGTCTGCCAGTGACAAACAGCGGCACTTCATCCTTCCACATGAGGTCATCGTTCAGACACGGCAGTCCTCCGTGACCATGGATAGGATAGTCCCTATTCATTGACTTGAGACAGGGCAGGGTGGTGAAGTCTGTCTGGATACCTGTGGAGAAGTAGATGTAGTCGATGGGTGGGAGCTCAGGAATCGGCGGTTCCGTGTTGATCGTCCATGTCTGAGTCGAGACATCGTACGACTTACTCTTGATCACCGTATACGTGTGAAGCGAGACGCGCCCGCGAGCCATGTGCTGCTTGAGAATCTTTTGGAACGGCGGGGTGATGCTGCCCCCATCACGAGCCGATTTGATCTGCTCAAGACGTTCTGAACCAAATGTTAGTGTACAGCGCCACGTATCCGACAGTTGCAAGGTAACTGACCCTCGTCTGTGTCTGCAGACCAGAAGATTGCTTGCTCGAGGTTCCTGTACTTTCCCATCCAAGCCAGGTCCACATCGAACGGCTTGACCTTGCATGGTCCTCGCATCAAATGCCAGACCTTCGTGATGCCCTTTCGAATTGCCATGTCTGAAATTTGAGCAGAGGTCAGACCACCGCCAACAACCAACACATTGGTTTGTTCCTTGGCTCTCATCTTGGCCGAGACAACGGGATCGGGGAACCGCTGGATCTGCATGCTGTGGCACATCTGTGGGCAGCCCTGCTTCGGATCGATGCCCGGGAGACACGGAGCGTTGGCAGGCCCTACTGCAAGAACGACTGTCCTAGCATGGTGTGCCCCATTGTTCGTTCGGATTGTGAAGATTTTGTCCACGTCGGAGACTTCACGAACGTAGTCGAATTCGATATCCTGGACTTGCTCCTGCTTGACCAGACCATCGCGGAGGCCGTACCGATCGACTATGCACTCGCAATGTTCTGAGAACAGAGAAAGGGAAGGTCTGAAGTAGTCTTTGCGGTCGCGCTCATCGACTTCGACTTCGGAGTGGGCTCTGAGAGGCATTAGCATACTTGTTTTGCGTTGTGATTTGGCAATCATACCTGCGAGATTTGGTTCTCTTCTTCCTGAGATGTTTGCTGATCTCCTTGCCCACGCACTCTCTGATCTCGATGAGCTCGTTCTCCCGGTGCTGCTCATGAGTGTATGCCAGCAAACCATCTCTGTCGGCGGGGTCCACATGCCAGAACATGGGACTGCGCAAATTCGTGATCTCGAAGGTCTTGAACAACTTGTTCCACCGGTTCATCCATTGATCTCCGGTTGCGTCAAGCACCAAGGTGGAGTATCGCCGCCCGAGCGGAGGAGCAGTCTGCGTGATCTGGCCGTTCTTCTTGTTCTTGATGCTCATCCTTGCTCCGTGCTTCCGAATCCAGTGGTAGCGCTGATGTTCCTCATCAGTGAAGACTGCAGAGGGAGTGTGCTCGCATAGACGAGAAGCAACTGCGAGGCCACAAGGGCCAGCCCCTATGATAACCACATCGTGGACGAAGATGTTGCTCTCTCTTGTGGGGCTGTCCATATTGTCGGTGGGGAATGGAATGACTTTGAAGCTCAGCACGTTGAAGGAGTTGAGTGAAGGTGAAGAGGCCAAAGAGTTCTTGATTGCGTTGGCTGGGGTAATATGAGGTCAGAATGGCCAACAAGAGTACCTTGATGGCTGCGTGGCCAAAGACCCTTACAGCAGCAGACATAGCATTTGATCAAGCCAATCGGAGCTCCAGCCAACGGCTTACCCGGATTACGAAACATGCGGCTGATTCCTGGGGGGCCTTCCCAGGGGACCATCATTGTGATGCACAGTCCGTAGTGAGCACCTTGATGGCACACATTGGTCGGCCAAATTCGGTCCAAGCCGGAGCCAGCTGTTCATAATACCCCAAGAGCCAGACAAACAAACCATAGTTAACAAAGGTGTTTCAAGCAGAAGACTCAAAGCATCTCTTTTTGCGAGACGTGTGAAGAGCTGGGAAGAGAATACATGTGCCGTACGTGCGCAAGCAGCTGATGGCATGGCCGTAGGCTTACGACATTTTCGCATACGAGAAGCCTGGTCAGATTCTTAGTCTGAGGAAAATCAAGAGAATATGAAAAGTAGAAAAAAAAGTCGTAAGTGATGAAGGGTGCGGAGAGGAAGGGAACATTGAATTGAGGTGTGGGCGCAAGCGAGAAAAGTTGTTGCCGGTGGTCAGCGCGCCTCGGACCGTCTTTGATTTCGAACCGCGTCAACTTTCCCGATTCAAGAGCATCAACCGGCCCTCAAAACCATGCCATGCGAAGAGTGGTAGTCACCGGTCTAGGCGCGGTCACCCCGCTGGGAGTTGGTGAGAGCTGCACCCGTGTGGTCGCTCCCCTCGTGGGCTGACACAATCGCCCCGCAGGCGTCCGCAGAACATGGTCGCGCCTCATCGACGGCCACTGTGGCGTTGTCTCCGTCAAGAACCGTAGCCCTCGGTTTGCCGCCCTACCAAGCCAGGTCGCCGCCCTCGTTCCATCCGGGCTCAAGAAAGATGGAGGATGGACTGCAAAAGAATGGCTTCAGCCAGGTGTAAGATGCGCCAGGCGCCAAGTGCACGAGATCCTTGCTGACCCACGCAGGATGAGCGCAAGATGGCTTTGTTTGCCCAGTACGCCATGGCCGCCTCACACGAGGCGCTCGAGGATGCTGCGTGGCATCCGAAGAAAGAAGAGGATTTGGAGGCCACTGTCTGTCTCTTCTCGCGCCAACCTAAAGACTTCTGGCTGACATGCCGCAGGGTGTCTACATCGGATCCGGCATCGGAAGCTTCGACGATGTATATGAGACGTCAATTGCATATGAAAAAGGCGGCTACCGGAAAGTCTCGCCACTTTTCGTGCCTCGACTGCTCATCAACCTCGCTGCTGGCCATATCTCGATGCGCTTTGGGCTAAAGGTTGGACGAGCTCACTATCTCAACTACAACTCTGCTAACTTGCACAGGGCCCGAACCACGCAGCAACAACAGCTTGCACCACTGGCGCCCATGCAATCGGGGATGCTGCTCGCTTCATTGCGTATGGTGATGCAGATGTCATGGTCGCTGGCGGTGCGGAATCCTGCATTCATCCTCTAGCAATTGCAGGTTTTGCTCGTGCTAGAAGCCTCGCAACGGACTGGAATGACACGCCTCATCTTGCTTCTAGACCATTCGACAAAGACAGGGCCGGCTTCGTCATTGGCGAGGGTGCCGGCGTGCTTGTTCTCGAGGTCCGCGTAGGAAGTCCTGGTGGATATGCACAGCGCTAACGTGTCAACAGGAACTCGAGCACGCGCAAGCTCGGGGAGCCAGAATCTACGCAGAGCTGAAAGGATATGGTCTTTCTGCGGATGCCCATCACATGACGGCTCCTCGAGAAGACGGAAGCGGTCCGCTTCTTGCCATGAAGCGGGCTTTGAAGCATGCGAAGCTGCCACCGAGCGCCGTTGATTACGTGAATGCACACGCAACATCGACAGTATTGGGCGATGCGGCGGAGAACCTGGCCATAAAAAGTCTTCTCTTGGGGGAGCAAGGTCGGCAAAAAGCGGCAGATGTCAACATCAGCAGCACCAAAGGAGCTATAGGTCATCTCCTTGGCGCCGCTGGGTCCGTCGAGGCAATTTTCACAATTCTTGCCATTCACCATGTACGTCTGGTCCCGCGGAGAAAAGGCTCATTGACTGACCACGCTCGTAGGGAATTCTTCCTCCGACGCTAAACTTGGAAACGGCTGGGGATCCACCTGAAGAATTTGACTGCAACTATGTTCCAAAGGAGGCACAGAGACGGGAAATCACGGTCGCTTTGTCGAATTCGTTCGGATTCGGAGGCACGAATGCAAGTTTGTGCTTTAGTAAATGGCAGTAGAGACGAGTACGACCAGAGAAAAATTGCAGAAGGACCAATAAGAAGTGCCATTGACATTTGCATATGACTTAGCTCTTACCAGGATGGGACTGATAAGAGCGCGCGTTAGCGGCTTCCTTACCCCACCTTGGCCCAAGCGCCGTGATGAGCATGTTTTTAGCCAGTGATAGCAGACAAAATAGACTCCACACGCCCTCGGTGACGGCCGACGGCACCGAGTTCCATCACCTCTTTTTTTCCCGCTCTCGCACTCACTGGCTCAATTTGTCTTCACCCACTTTCTCTTCCGTTGGGCGTGATGGCAGAACCGCTCCAGAACGTCCCTTCCGCGGGGAACAGCGTCGCAACTGAGGACAAGATCTCGTTTCTGGGAAATGTTTCAAAGAAGGCTGAGATGTACCATGGCCGCGTGCCATATCTGCGTCGGCTGCCTTTCTCTGCACTTGCCATAATCATCCTGATAGCCGTTGTCAACGCCGCTGTCTGGGTGGCTGTTGGCATTGTTCTTGTAAGCAGCAAATACATACCCCACCAAAAAAAAAGAAAGAAAAAAATACCAGTAACAGGTGCTGACCCTAGATATGCAGCATTTCCATCCGTCAGTATTCCAATTGATCTGAGAGTAAATTCAAATTTTACCTAACGTTCATACTAGGGCGCTCATTTCCACGGCCATTCTCTCCTACACTCTTGGGCTCCGTCACGCCTTGGATGCAGACCATATTTCTGTTCGTCTACCCAAATTGAACAATAAGCCTGAGTACTGAAGCAGATATACAGGCCATCGACCTCATGACGCGCCGCCTCATTGCCGCAGGCCAGAGACCTGTGACGGTCGGCATGTTCTTCTCTCTGGGGCACTCAACGTACATTTTACCCTTTCGAGTCTCTCCCCAGACAACATGCCCTAACCGCCCCTCTTTCCAGGATTGTCATAGTCACATCCATCGTCGTTGCCGCCACGGCCTCCGCCGTGTCGGACAAGTTTGACAGGTTTTCCCAAATTGGTGGCATCATCGGCACGTCCGTGTCCGCCGCCTTCTTGATCCTGCTGGGCATCATGAATGTCTACATCCTGTACCGGCTGGTGAAGCAGCTGAATGCGCTGATCGTCACCCACCCCAGCGAGGAGGAAGATGATGACTTCAAGATCCATGGCGCCGGATGCCTCTTCAACGTCTTCAAGGGCATGTTCAGAATGATTGACCGGTTCGTCCCCCAAGCCCCTCAGGAAAGAAGAAGAGAAAGAAGAAGAGAAGAACAAAACGCCACCACCCCAACGCAACCAATTAACTAACCAACCAAACCCCCCAGCCCCTGGAAAATGTACCCCCTCGGCGTCCTCTTCGGCCTCGGCTTCGACACGTCCTCCGAAATCGCCCTCCTGGGCATCTCCTCCATCCAAGCGGCGCGCGGCACGTCCATCTGGCTGATCCTGCTGTTCCCCCTGCTCTTCACGGCGGGCATGTGCCTGCTCGACACCAGCGACGGCGCGCTGATGATGTCGCTGTACACGTCGACCTCGCTCGCGCGCGACCGCATCGCCATCCTCTACTACAGCATCGTGCTCACCGTCGTCACCGTCATCGTCGCCCTCGTCATCGGCGTCGTCCAGCTGCTCACGCTCGTGCTCAACGTCGCCGAGCCCGCCGGCCGGTTCTGGGACGGGGTCGAGAAGGCGGGCGATAGCTATGAGATCATCGGTACGTTTTTTTTTTCACCCCACCCCTTCCTTTCTTCTCTCTCTCCCTCCCTCCCTCCCTCCCTCCCCTGCCAACCGCTCACGACGAATCTTGCACGCAGGCGGCTCCATCTGCGGCTCCTTCATCGTCTTCGGCGCCCTCAGCGTCCTGCTCTACAAGCCCTGGCGCCGGCGCATCGACGAGAAGCGCGAGAGGAACAACCGGGCCGCCGCCGCCCTCCTCCAGAACGAGGACCAGGATCAGGACTCGCGGAACCCAGCGTCGGCCGAGGACGAAGAGGGAGGAGGCGAGACACCCCACCGTAGGAGCACCCCTTACGGCACGGTCGAGATCGCGGACGAGGAGAGTCAGACGCATCGCCAGAGCAAGGGCGAGGGCAAGGGCAAGGATGGTGGGCAGCAGGTCTCGGCGCAGGAGGTTGGCGAGCGTGCTTGAATGGCTGGCAGTATGTCTGATAGCACGAAGGACCACATATTGTATGCTGTAAGGTCGAGCAGCGGTGACGAGGCTTTATGATAGCAAGCGCATTCGATGGTTTGTGGAATCAGCTCATCCTCTGCACGCACGAAATGGCATTACCCATTACTTTCTACTGCATACCGTACACTTTAACGCCCCATTCCTAAAATCAAAACTGGTATCGTCACAATCACTCCGTAGGAGCTGCCTGGATATTTTGAATCTCCGCTTTGGCCTCTTCCCACGAGGCCTGGTTCCTCTTCGCCCACTCAATGTGGCACTTAGCGAAGGCGATCTGAGAACGTCAGTATTGCGTAGAGCACATATTTCGAGAAAGGACCTCACCATATAACGCCGTAAGTCCTCTTCCTTCTCAGACTGGAATCTCTTGAGATCCTTCAGCACGCCTACGCTGGCATCCTTGACGTCCTTCTCCGCTACTTCCAATGCTTGTTCAAGCTATGTGAGGGTTAGCCGAGAGCTAAAAAGGGCTTGAATCACTGTCATCACCTGAGTAATGCTCTCCCTCGTCTTGCCAATCTGGTCCCTACGTGTTCTCTCCGGGTCAACGTCCACGATACCGTGGAAAGCATGGCTGACCCGACCGAATATCTTCGAGGTTACAAAGTTTCCGCTTGCTGTCTTCTTGTGAACCGGAGACGATGGCTCAGACCGATGTGGTTGGCCTTGTGCGGCTGACGGGGGCGAGTGTGATTCGCCATGAGTAGGCGGGAAGTCCGAGTCAATAGATGCTGCGTCTTCTTCGGGCCGCGGAGGATCGCTGTTGCTACGCTGGGATGCAGAAGAGTTGGATCTCCTCGGAGGGGGCCCCCCGGTCTGGTTGAGGTACTGTTCTATCCTTTTAGCTTCAGCCTCGCTCTGCTCCAGTGACTGAAGCAGATGCCTCTTCCTGTCCAGCTCCTCCTTGGTCATTTCTTCTTGCACTCGCTTGAGAATGCGGTATCTAAGTACGTCTCGGACAATTCCGGCGAACTGAGCGCTCTCCCTCATTGGCTCCGCAAAGCCTGCACTCAACGCAGACGACAACTCGCCAGTCTGGATATAAGTGGAGTCGACAGCCTGGCCCATTTTCTCAATGGCCTGCGACAGCGTACGCGACTGTTCGTTCAACGCGAAAGCATTGTATCGCGCTCCTAATTCCGCCATATCGCTTCCCCATGAGTTGAGGTGAGCGAGGGCGCGGCGATTCACTTTCTCCATGCTTCCTTGCAGGAGCGCCTCCAGTTCCTTAGACGAAGCTTCGAAATTGACAAAGTAAGGGTCGAGCTCTTCTTCGGATAGGTTCTGTGACGTGGGAGGGAAGCGACCGAAAACCTGCGGCCCTGGTATCGTGTGCGCCGCAGTAGAAGGCTGCGACTGGTGCAGGGGCGGCGAGTTGGGAGTTCCTGACGAGGCACTTCCGCCTGACCTGAGCTTTGCAGAAGCTGATGGTATGGGAAGATAGTGGTGACCTGGGGTCGGGTTTGCGGCGTCGAGCGGGGGTGCCTTGAGCTTGTTCGACGGTAGCGACGCTACCGGGTGAGAGTGGAGGACCTCGCTCTATTTGCAATTAGTAGCGATTCGCAAGGGTTTCTAGAGCTCAACAAATCCGCATACCCAGCTAACGTTAGGGTCCAGGAATCTCCACCAAACACCATCCTCACGGACTTCCTGCATCCTCCTACACCGGTTGAGGAAGACAGCTAACATACGCTTGCGCAGCTCTATAATCCCAACATCTTCCTTTGCCTTCATCGGCTTCGCTACGTAGTCGGCGGTGGTGTGCTTTTCCGGAATCGGAGGGATAACAAGAGTCGGGTGTAGGTTGACGAGCACGTTGCGCAGAGACGCGAACTCAGAGTACCTCCGGCGGACCTCTAAATCCTACACGCCTGAATTCAGTATCATGAAAGCGTGCGCGAATACGGGCGCACCTACGCCGGTCCTAATGGCGTAGACAATGTATTTGCCCCCGCCTTCCGCGCTCTTGCCGGCATCGGTGATGAGAATAGGCAACTGCGGGTTCTCATAGAGGATTTGTTCAATGCGGCTGTCGTAGCCACCCTTCTTGGGCTCGATGCGCTGGGGCTCCTGGGGCTCATCGTCATACTCAACATCGCTGAGGTCTCTACGGTGGGTAATGTATTCTGGCGAGCCGAAGGGCGGGGACGACGCCTCCGACGGCGGGGTCATCGGTCGAACTGGAGCATCGTGTTAGAGTGACAAGGAGCAGGCATCGCTGGGGCAAGAGAGCTTGCGTACATCCGCCGGGAGAGCCGAAATGGCCGACCTGCGAGGGCGAGGCATCATGGCGCTCAAACGAGCCGTACGGGTTGTTATCCTCGTCGTCCCACATGACGAATCGCAGCGCGGGGTTGGACGGGCGGAAAAGCTGGAGAGTCTTCTGGCGCAGTAGATCGCGACGGTCAGGCAGGCGCGTGGGCGCGGTGGAGGCGGGTTGTGGAGAGACTGCGCGATCTGCAGAGCTGCGAGGTTGAGCGAGAGCCTTGGGAATGGGGCTGGAAGGCAAGCGAGAGGTGACGTCTGGGTGCCAGCCAGCTCGCCTTAGCGCTGCCCGTGCCTGCCTATCTCCGCTACCAATCCGACTCAACAGCCATGCCATTATATCACGCGCATTCGCAAAATACTAGCACCAACTGTCCCAAAAGTCCACACAGACACGCGTTGAAAATTCGGCTTCTTCACCGTGGACCGTTATCCGAATACGTTGTCTTGATGCCCGCGCCTGAAGCTTTGACACTCTATCGAATGGTAGGTGCTCTCGTGAGGCTGCAGCTGCAGGTTGTTGATGCTTGAATCATGACTTGGCCATAGTGCACCATGCAATTCAAGCTCCTAAGCCTTACAATGCTGCTTTCTCATATCACGGTAAGACCACGTGCTTGATTGGCTATACAAATCACGTAAATTCTCTCATAATGTTCGGTCTGCCATACTGCTTTCATGGCTTCCATTTAGACCCATTGTTGAGAACCTAAACCGAGCGGAATGGAAGCCGGAGATGTTCTCAATTCAAACAGTGCGAGTCTAGCGCGCGGGACTGTCAAGCTGCGGACAGGAGACGCTCGACGCTTCTAGACAACTGAGATAGGTTTAAAGTAGGAGTACAAATTCCGACATGTGGCATGTTGAATGCTACCGAACACTGCCATCAGCGTTGTTTCACGCTATTTCTGCATATTTCGAGATTATTGGAGCCCCAAATGCTTGAAACATGCACACATGCCCGCATAATGAAGTCAGATCTTATGGCCAACAAACGCCGGTTCATTTTGAACACTTGAGCTGCCTCTCGGTTTGGATTCACAAGGTAAAAAAAAGGGTATTGATTGCTCATAGGGAGTAGAAGTTCGTATAATCAAGGCGCCGATTGGTGGGCTAACGGCCGGAACGCTGGCTCATCGATAGGTATTCTGTTGCGCATTCAAACGGTGGAAATTCGCAAAACAGCTGGAGCATGCGACAAATGTGCAAATACTGGGCCTTGCTTGTCTGCAACCTTGTCACCCTGATCCTGCAATATTTTCCAACACTGTAGGTTCGATGTGGCGAAACCGCACATTGATTCAAGGCCGGGGACATGGATAGGATTCGTAACCGTGAATGAGAATCCATTGGTATGCTATGCCATGTTGGGTCAGCAGACAAAGCAAACGCCTAGTTTTTTCCCAAGCCGTAGGAGGTTCAAGCGTGTAATGATGTACACGAAGCCTCTTACAGCCATCGTCCCGCCATGACCGTGATGCAAATAATCCGTTTTCGCCCACGACCCCGTCAACCGCGATCCGTTTATTTCTTGTCCTTCTTGCCACCCTTGGTCTTGGCAGTACCCCGGAACTCCTTGGACCTGTTCTTGCGCTGCTTGCCTGTACGCCGATATCCGTCAGCATGTGTCCTTCCGCAACCCGGCCGGAACGACGCGGTGCGCACGCCCGCCAAAACCGATTGTACGTACGCTGCTGCCTGCTGGCCTTCTCGATCTTGTTGGCCATGCCGACGCGGACCAGCCTGTAGTGAGGCTCGAACTTCTTCATGGACTCGTTGGAGTCGTAGATGAGAGCGAAGCCGGTGCTCTTGCCACCACCGTACTGGGTCCTGAAGCCGAAGCAGTTGACCTGGTCCTTGCTGGCCTTGTACAGCTGGGCAAGCTTCTCGCGGAGCTCATCCTTGGAGACGTTGGGACGGTTGGGGTGGAGGACATCCCTGGAGGACGCTGTTAGACGTGCTGTGGCGGGTTCGGTCGGTGTGCATCGGAAACTTACACAACCATCTGCTTGCGGCCGAGGAGAGGGTTGCGGATGAACTTGCGCGTGCGCAGAGTAACTTGCGAGTCGGACATCTTGACGAGAGGATCGAGGGGACCGGGACGGGCTGTGCTGAGAGTCAGACCGACGCTGGAAATGCGCGAGGCGGGGGAAAGTGCAGGAGCAGGTGGTGCAAGGCGACGTACTGAGAGGGGCTCAAAAGTCCTGCGGCGAGATCCTGGGGATATGTGTGGGTTGTCGCAGCAAGTTGCCGGTCGTCGTCGGTGATGCGAAGATTCGCAAAAGATCAAAACTGAGCATCGTCGTGTGCGGTGTCGCGCCAAGACTCGCTAAACGCTAGGTGGCTCCCGCCGCCCGCACCGCGAACTTCAAACATTCGCACTGCTGCTGCGCTGGCCCGCCTGCACCTGCACGCTCACCCGGTCCGGCACAGTCGCCGCCATGAAAGTCTCGTCAGGTGAGATGCAGGCCTTGGAGGTCTTTCGCGCGCAATATTTCCAGCTTCTCGACCTGGCGCAAATGCGTTGGCCCGAGGCACAGCTCCTAAAAAAGCCCGACGTCCAGGCATGGCTCTTCGCCGAAATGTTCGACAGAGACTCTATTCAATACCCGCCGCCGGAAAGGTACCAGATGCGCGTACTCAAGCGGGTCATTTCCACCATTGAGAAAGCTATCGACAATCCTGAGGAGGATGTATGCAAGCCCAATTCTCCCCCTTTCCGCAATGTCCAACCTCCAGTCTCCCCTTATCTTTATCTTTTCCCTTTTTTTCCCTCCCTCCGTGCTGCGCGCCACAAAGCGACGTGCACTGGCGAGCGATAATGCCCCTTTCTATTCTGCTTCCTCAACAACAATCATCCCATCGGACCAGCACGATGGTTCCGAGCAACCGCGCGCGCGCTCACGGATACCATGGTGCCGTACGACACTGGGCCGATGCACATGCGGAGACCAACGGACAGCTGTTGCGCCCAACTCGTTCCCAACGCATCTTTCTTCGCGATGCGCCAGGATTGCAGTAGACACTTGTTCTTCGTAGATCGTTCTCGGATGTCTCGTACGTACTAATTCATGTGCTTTACCGGCCGTGCAGGAATTATCAGACGATCTCATGTCTTCTCTGTCTCTTCTCCTTGGCTCCAACCTTCCGTCTGAAATCGCAGCCGCCCAGACAAAGTCGTACGTGACTTACAGCTTTGGCAATGATCGTGCAGTCACCCTTCTTGAGTCTCGCGCTGTCATCTCTTCATCCGGAACCACTGGACTTCGCACGTGGGAGGCTGCGTTGCACCTAGGCGCCTATCTGGCTAGCGAGGTTGGTCGGCAGTGGGTCCAAGGCAAGAGAGTGCTCGAACTAGGGGCGGGTACCGGTCTGCTTTCCATGCTGTGTACGAAGCACCTGCAAGCCACAAAGGCCACGGCAACCGACGGAGACGAGGGTGTTGTCGATAGCATCAAGACGAACCTGTTTCTCAACGGGCTTGATGCCCAAGGGACCACCGATTCGATAGTGCTAAGATGGGGTTGGAGCTGGGCACTCGAAGAGAGCCTTTACTACGAGGGCTCGAAAGATCAATATGACGTTGTTCTCGGGGCGGACGTCGTAAGCCGGAACCAGAGCCACGATTGTGAGAGCACATTACTAACGTTGAGGCATGCAGACTTACGACAAAGCCGTCATCCCGGTTCTGGTGTCCACACTTGCTGACCTGTTGCAGCACCAGCCATCGCTGCAGATTCTGATCGCTGCCACAATTCGTAACGAGCAGACGTTTGAGGCATTTGATGTGGCTTGTCGTACGTCCTCCTCCCTGCACCAGCCACCTATGGCGAACCGCATTGGCTCCACCCCCGGATGATTAGCTTATGATGACGGTTTCAGGGCGGAACAAGTTGAGCGTTGAGGACATCGACTTTGCACCGCCACCTTGTGACGACCAGAATGGACCGTTCTACCCAACGTCCACCCCTATTCGGATCGTCCAGGTATCCAAAACTGGGGAGTCTGGCCCGCCCGCCGTCCAATGACGCCGACAATGCGTTGGAGGCGGCGGTAGCCTTTGAGCGTCGTCATTGAGATGCGGCGGGCTACGGAAGCGGGTCCGAGCATGCGTCTAGAAGGCGGGCCTGGCGGAAAAAATAGCAGCAGAACCCGTAGGGCGGTTGAACTGGCCAATGTGCTCAGATTTTGGTGCTTACGACTTTATCGTGGGGCTGACGCTGTGTGGCCACCTAATGAGAGTTGCCGTGAGCTGTGGTGACCGTTCTCGAACAACGGCCCAGCATAGGAGGCTTCACCGGGACGGGTCTCTATGGGGAGTCATCCGCACGTGTCCCTGGCGGTTCGACCCACGGCGTCTGAAAACTCGAATCGGGCCGCTCTCGCAAGCAGGTGCCGGGGGCGCATGAGAGCTCTGCGCTGCAGGCAACAGAATTCCTGTTCCCGGACACCACGGTTCTCAGAACGTTGTTCCTGGGACATACACCCCGCAGCAACCGGTCAACTCTGCAGACCCCTCCATCCCTGACATAAGTGAAACTCCAGATCGAGCGTCACAGCGTCTCTTCGCAGGCGTACCCACAGCGGCGCCCGCCCAGGAAGCCCGCTCGAGCGGAAGCGTGCGCTACGAGCAACAGGCTTGCGGGCACGCACGGTCGGCTAAATTGCCTGTTCGCGCGCGCGACGTTGCGGAAGTTCTAGAGCGCGCACATCGGTGGGCCGGAGCCGAAGGACGGTGCACGCACACGCCGTGGGATCACAGCACTCGAGGTGGTGTCCTATCATGTGGGCGTGGCAGACGGTGCATGTTCTCCCGGCTTGGGCGTGGAGAATTTGGCGGCGACGATCCGAGTGGGTGTTCAGGGCCTAGGCAAGCGTGATTCGCGGCATGCGCGTCTGAAGCAGCCCACTGGACCACGGGGCAAGGGGGGCGGCAGCGGGACGGGATGCCCGCCATGCAGCGCTGGCAGCGTGTCTGGGACTCCGAGCGCTGACAGGCTGGCATGGTCCGGTGAAAGAGGTTTTGGCCTGCGATGTGGAGAATTCGCTCTAGGGCGTGGGGTGACTGCTAGTGGATCTGTAGCGGGCGACTCGGCGGGATGATGTGCTTGGTGAGGAATATCGCTCTCGACCTTTGTCCAGCGCCGGTCCGCGCGTTGACCGGTTACATCGGAGAGTATATGAGCAGCGCCCCCCTCGCGCCATCACGACTTCGCCAGGAACAGCTCTCAGCTCCCAGCTCTCAGCCCTCAGCCACCGCCTTCGCATCTCCCGCCCTCCAGGCCCTGCACTGAGCACCGTGCTGGACGTCTCACTCGCGCGCCGCAATCGCACGCCGCATTACCCGCTTCTAGCCGCGCGCACAGAACTGCCCCTCGGTGGAGCCGCCTAGCGACCGCCTAGCGACCGCCGCTGAAGCCCGGATCGACACGCATCGCAGCATCCACGCATCCGTGGTACATTGTCGCCGTGACAGCACGCAGTGAGCCTCCCGTCGAGAGCACGGCTGCCGCCATGGCCGCGGTGGCTGGCAGCCGCGCTGGTGCCCGGGCAATAATACTGACATTGGCCGCAGGCGTCCGTCCCTGGCTCCGGCTAGCGTCATTGCGCTCGCATCCGCGATAAGCAAACAAAGCCGCCCAAAGATATCCCTATCTCTCGACCCGCCTCTATCTTTGTGTCACTGCCCGACGCCCAGCCGTAAAGCTCTGTGGCCCAGCTCTGCTTGTTCTACTTTTTGCAACAGCGGTGCACGCGACACCTAGCTGCTCGACCAATACGACCGGTCCTGCAAGAGTCCTGAGCCATAAGCACACCACACACCGCCCACATGGCGACCCAACACCCGCAACATCGCAATCCCTCGCACTCTAAAAGGGCCTCGCAGTCCCACCCGCGCGTCTCGAGACCTGCCTTGCTCAAGCGTCAGAGCAAGTCGCAGTCCAAGGTCCCCCAGGTCTCCCAGCGCAAGGAAGAAGAGCCCGAGGACGACCCCATGGCCGCCAGCTTCTTGAACTTCTGGTAAGCCCTACATTACCTATTCCGTCCCGCCCTTCCCTTGGCGCCCGTGACGCAATGCTGACTCGATTTTCCTACAGCACTGTGTGCGAGAAGCAGATCATTGTCCCGAACAACTCGATACTCTACTGCTCTGAGAGGTTAGTCCCGTCTTCGATCTACCCTTACCCGTTCTTCATCCTAACCTACTTCACTGTATAGCTGTCGCAAGAAGGACAACACCAAGGCCATTACCTTTGAGCCTTCGCCGCCTCCAACACCTTACTCGCTCTACTCCCACGAGGACCTCTCTCCTTCCCGCGCCATTGTTCCTCCTCGCTCCCCTACTGCCATTCCTTCAAAACGTCTATCCTACGGCTACTCTGATGTCTCGGATGACGATGCCCCCGAGTGGGTCCAGGAGAAGGAGTCGGAAGCAACCCGTTACTTGAGGATATTCTCGTCAACAGACATGACGGCCCAGAGGTCCAAGCGGTCTTCTACCTCGACAGTGGCGTCGACAACAAGTACAACACCATCATTGTCGCACACACCGACCAGTTCCACCAGCGTGTCGATCCCCTACACTCCGGCAAGTCGGCCTCTGCCAAGAAGGAACCCTCACGGGTCCTCTTACGGTACCCGTTCCATCGACCTCGTCAACCCCTTTTCGGCAGCTCACCCCACGACTGCCCCTTCGAGTCTGACTCAATGGTCAGTCAAGAGCGGGCCGAGTTGCAAGATGTCGACCGGGCTCGCCGAGGGCGAACTGGAGCTGTTTCAGAAGAAGATCCCCAACGCGACGTCGCCGAGTCAGGGCAGTCTGAAACAATTGTTTGCCTTCAGTGCTATGCAAGCACCGCCCAGTAGCACGGCATCAACAATGCGACCCACCTATTCGTGATCTGCGTCGCGCAGGCCGTCGCTTAGTGTGATTGCGGCCTGCAGACGGGGAAGCGGAAGGGTCGTCGAGTCATCGGTGTGGTAGCACAAGTTGCTCCACTTTCATTTCGGGACTTTTTTTTCGTATCAAAAAGCGTGGGGTTGTTTTTTTAGACGGCGGTCATGTCAGCAAGCATTCATCACATTTCAGGTGTTTATTTTAATACAATCTCCGGTTCCAGCCTCAGTGGCTGTTGGCTCTCATCTCTCACGGTTTCAGCTTAGACGGGGCGCAAGCAGGTTGGGGCAACGCTGGCGTTTGGCCCTGGGCCCAGTTTGCTGGCAGAAGGAAAAAAAGGTCTTCCAACATATTATTACATAGTTTTAGATACCTCTCACTCCTTAACCTTTTGCTTTTTTGGCGGGTTATCGGAGATAGCGCCCGTTACTAGATCGTAACCGGGCCCTTGGAAACGAATGCTTCACCGTTTCAATCCATGGCTGCAGCTCCCGTCAATTGCTATCAGTGTCACATTTTTGCGCCTCGCGAGCCTTGCCGCTTCTAGCTTGTCTACCATTCAATGAGACTGGTTCGGGCTTCCTGAGCTTTCTAGCGGCTTTGGATGTCCATTTTTACAACCTCCCGTATCACGACAGCTGATGCTGGTGGAAGAGTCACCGGCCTTTTTTTCCTTCCCTCGATGACATTCACCGGTCACGGATCGAATTTTTTTTTTTTTTTGGGTGTGCCAGACAAATAATCCATCACATATCGAGATAGCCGCAGGGACCGCAGGGGCCGCAGGAACCGCCGAAGCCGCAACAGTCGGAATCACGGGTCGTTCTTTCATGTCTCACACGGCAACGTTTAATCGACGATGGGATCGTCCGCCGGACGACGCGACGGGCGCGCTTTGGCGGCACACATGATGGGCGGAGCGGATTTGAAAGGACGTCGAGTTATGCATCGCCCCTCTGGCACAGTCCATCCCCCGCCTGCATTTACGCTACAGCAGTGTGACGTGGTGCCTCTCTTTCTCCACCGTCCGTTCCCTGGGTGGCCTTGCAGCGGCGGCGGCGTAACGCGCAGCAGCAGCGGCAGCAGCAACGTGCAGAGCGCAGGGAGTGGTGGGGAGTTGGTTGTTCCTGGTAGCCGGGCCCGCTGGGGCGGGGGGCCGCGCGAGGCGCCCATGGCGCCCCTAGCCACCAAGCCCCGGACGAGACAGACGCGCCTTGCATGGTGGGAGGGAAAAAGTATCCACATCGTTGCGTGTCTCTGGCGGCTTCTGGCGACATTCGAGAATGTCCGATGGCGTGCCTGCAACTCCTGAGAGGGGGGGTTGGCGTCGGCGTGGCGTGGCGTGCTTCGAGTTAGCGTTCCACTCCCCTGAGTTTCTTTTTTTGTTCTTGCTCCCTTCTTCTTCTTTGTTTACTTTGCGATGGAGCTATGACGCGAATTTCGAGTGGTGTTGCGTGAGGCTGCATATTTGACCGAGTTCGCCGTAAGTGGCTCGTGTCGGAGTCGTTAGTATGTGTTCTGGCCGCGGCTCGTACTTTCTCCTTGTCCTCTCGGTGGTGGATGTTGCGGTGATATGCCGCGATATTGTCCTCCCCACCCTTGTCGTCTTGCGGGTTCCCCGCACCACAGATTCTATTCCAAGCTTCTGGCCTGCGTGTCGAAATACCACGCTTCTTCTGATAAGCCGGGCTAACAAAGGAGCACGAGCAATATCATGAGGGGGGAAAAAAAGGAAAGAGACTTCACAATCTTCTCTACCTTCCGATCGTTCTACCTATCCCTCTTGGCCCCGTTACTGCTTCTTCTCCTACAATCAGGGTCAGAAACGGAGGTAAGAAGAGATAAAGAAGCAGGGAAAGAATGTACCGAAGCCAATTGGCTCGGTGCTGCCGCCGTTTCCCACCCAGCAGACGGCACTTGCTGCATTCCTGCCGCCATCGGATCCCTTCCCGAATGGAGACGGCAACGGGACACGACAACCAGCCAGTAGCACCGACGACCGACAGACGAGAAACCGAGGAAAGCGTGGGCCAGGAGCAGCGGTGAAGCAGCCTCGGGCTCGAACGATGTGAAGTAAAAGAAGAGAGAAAGTTAAAAAAAAACAGGTATTTCGGACCAACGACGTCAAAAAGCTGCACGGGCGTCGGTGCGAGGCGTGGCAGTCAGACCGTAAGTATCGTGCGTTCGCCTTGGGTCGTCGAGTGGCCTCGGCTTCTGCGTGGTGAACGATCCTTCAGTCGATGTGGATGGACCGTGTGGGAGTGCGGGGCGCATTTGCCTAATGGGGATGCAATATGGGGAAAAGCTGAACGGCGCGATCAATGACCGAAGCTTTTCGACCGTTGATTTTAGCGGCTGCCTGTAGCATTTTTCGGTTCGATTCGATTCACTACCACGCTCTACTTGAGTGCTGTTGCCAATAGAGACGGTCTGCTGATGTTCCCTTTAGCCTCGTCGTATCCTTATCGTCGTCGTCATCAGCAGGCAGCAGCATCAACTTTGCCATGTTTCCTATCTCTCTTGGTGATGCATCGCAACAACATTGCCGGGAAAGGCAATGAGTAACGTGGCCTTGAGGCCGCAGACGTAGACGCTGCAACCATGAGCCTCCGCCCCCATCTCGCCGCCGCATTCTCCTCCGTCATCTTCGTGTTCGGCTGCTGCTTCTGGGAGTGTTCCGAGAGGCTCGCGGTAGACCGACAGCGCGCGGTAAACAAGCGGCGCGAGAGGATCGGATACCCCGCCGTCGTCGTCGCCGCCGCGCATCCGGATGATGATGCGCACGCATCTCATCATCATCATCATCATCACCGCCTAATACGCGCCCGCATCGCCATCTGGTGGGACGGTGCGCCGAGGCGGCTTTCGTCGTGGGGTGGACGGCCTGGTGGCTCGCCCGGCGTCTCCCGACGTGCGGTTGCGGCTGCGTCACGACCGGCGGCTCCAGCTCCAGCTGCTGGTGCCCGTGCTACCGCGTGGTGCGGGAGCCGGTGGCGCGGCTCCTGCATTTCTTCGGCCTCTTCGACTGCTGCCCGAGGAGCGAGGTCGTCGTCGTCGTCGGGGATGCTCCCGATTATGAGCGCCTCGCGGACCGGTGCAGGAGGGGACGGAGAGCGGATGGTGGCGGCGGCAGCAGCAGCAGCAGCAGCAGGAGGAGGAGGAGGAGGAGGAGGAGGAGGAGGAGGAGGAGGAGGAGGAGGAGGAGAGCACTTACGCTGCCGCTGCCGGAGCTGTCGGAGCGGGACGGTGGTGGTGGGCGTTTTGGAATGTTCTACGGGAAGAAGAAGGTTGAACGACAGAAGACGGATGGGCAGAAGGGGTCGAAGCTCTTTACGATGCTGCCGTATGCCGTTGGCGGTAGGTATTGCCACTTTTACGAGTCGGAAGAGGAGGCGGGTCGTTGTATACACGGAGAAAGACTGTGTGCTTCCGGGGCCAGCTCGCGACGAGGACGGTGTATCCCACCCAATTGCTGGAGGAGGCGAAACGGCCAAGGTGTTTAGGGAACGTGAGGACTGGCAAGTCATTTACGGAAACGTAAGTTATTCAAGATGATACTTTGTCAATTGAACACGATGGATTCGGAAAGGAAATGTTGTTACTCGATAGCGCTGTTCTGATTGGTCGAGGTTATACCGTGCAGGCATACAGCTTACAATGCCGAATGCGGCGTGAGAGGGGCGCCGAGCTGACGTGCGAACTTTCTGCAGTCATCAGGGCACAAAGCTGATCTCGTAGCTCCCAGGCATCCATTTTACCCCCAATGCAAAAAAGGGTACGGGTTCGCCGTGAAGATTTGTCCGGTGGCTGTGCGAGCGGCGTTAACCCGGTCGAGACGACGACAACGGACTTAGCTCGCGACATAAAGCGAAGCAATTCCTCCGGAAGACAGAGTGTTCACCGACATCTTCCGTATCTGCACTTCGAAAATGCATGTCATCCTCACCGGTGCGACGGGCCTGGTTGGCTCCGGCGCTCTCTCGCAGATCCTGGCCAACATGAACGCGGGCGGGCCCATCTCGCGCCTTTCCATCCTCAGCAGGAGCCCCGTGCCCATGGCCGAGGGCAAGACCAACGTAACCGTCATCCAGCACAAGGACTTCGAAAACTATCCGCCCGAGGTGCTGGAGCAGCTGAACGGCGCCGAGGCTTGCATCTGGGCCCAGGGCATCAGCCAGAACCAGGTCGGCAAGGAGTGAGTCCCGATACAGATTCCATCAACTACCATGCAGTGCTGATGCAATCCCAGAGAGTATATCAAAATCACCCAAGACTACCCGCTCGCCGCAGCGAAAGCCTTTTCCGGCCTCAACGACCCCTTCAAGTTTGTCTACATCTCGGGTGCGCCTGCCTCTTCCAGCCACATCATCACCTAGGTACCTCTATACTAACATGCCACCAGGTGAGGGTGCCACCCAATCGCCCGGCTATTTCACCCCGATTTTCGGCCGCATCAAAGGCATCACCGAGACGCAGCTCCTCGCGCTTCCAGCGTCGGGATACCCGTCTCTCCGCCCGTATTCGGTCCGCCCCGCCTTCGTTGACAAGGCCAACCACCCCGAAGTCATCCAAGCCCAGAAGGGCCGGACGAGCCTCAATGACTATGCCGCCCTTGTGTTTGGCCCGCCCGTCCGCGCCTTCGCAAAGGGTTTCCATTCGCCCACGGCGCTGCTGGGCGATTTCTTCATCAAGCTGGCGGTGGGCGACGGTGCGCCGGTGAAGGGCGACGACGTGCTGGAGGGAGGGCGCATCATCCCGAACAAGGCGTTCAGGAGGATCATGTCTGAGGACACGGGAAAGTAGAGGACGACGTTGGGGATTCGAGGCGTTTTTGGCGCAGCTGTCCTCCTGGGCAATTGAGGCATGGTGGCGTCGGGAGTCATTTCGACTGGACCTAGGGATATTTTCTAATCATTGGTAGTAATGGATACCCACCAAACAGCATGGACAGAATGTTGAGAGTTGGCATGTCAGCAGCGATGCCGGAGAATCGCCGGAGGGGATTTAAATTTGACAGGCCGAGCACGTCCCTTTCCGCTCTTCTTCCTATCACTACACAAATCGTATAGGAGCTCTGGATGAAGATATGGCTTTCTCTTCCAACTTCCACGAAAGTCGTATAGGTTGCAGAGCCACATGGACACAGGTTCCCGGTCTGATCGACATCCGTCCGATTCATGCATGTATTGCATAGGGCGCGCGATGCTGGCTAGCATATCGCGTCATTTATCAACGCGAACCGACATGCTGATACCCATACTATACACATCCATCCACCCACCTTTCACTTTTAGATAAACACCATCTCTACAACTACTCTACGCCGTTTCTGTGCAACAATGGACGTCCCGTCCTTCATTCGCCCCTCAGTGGCGCGCCAGATCAAGACCATTGACATGCATACAACCGGAGAGCCCACCAGAATCGTATACTCGGGCTACCCAGATATCACGTACAGCCCCCTAATCTTCAATCTCACCAAACAAACAGCTAATCGACTTCACTAGCGGAACCCTCCTCGAACAGCGCGCCACCGCCCTCGCCAAACACGATCACATCCGACGCAGCCTCATCTACGAGCCGCGCGGCCACCACGACATGTACGGCGCCGTACTGCGGCCCTCGACCGAGCTGGTCGACGCCGGCGCCGCGCACATGGGCGCGCTATTCCTGACCCACGAAGGCTACAGCACCATGTGCGGCCACGCCACCATCGCCCTGAGCCGGCTGCTCGTCGACTGCGACGACGCCGCCATCTTCCCGCGCCGCGACGAGCTGCGCTTCGACGCCGCCGCGCGCACCGTCGAGCTGCGCCTGCACGTCCCCTGCGGCCTGGTCCGCGTCGCCGTGCCCGCCGTCGTCCAACAGCCTTCGGGCACCTTCCGCGCCGACCCCTCCCGCCCCGTCACCTACCTCAGCGTCCCCAGCTTCGCCGCCCCCCGCTCCCTCTCCCTCTCCGTCCCCGTCCCGCCCGCCCTCCGCTGGCCCGAACTAAGCCCCTCGAACACCACCGCCGTGGCCGGCGCCTCCGTCGCCTTCGGCGGCGCCTTCTACCTCGTCGTCCCCGCCGCCGCCCTCGGCTTCCCCGCCGCCGTCCTCACCTCCCCCTCGCCGCCGCTCCCCGCCCTCCGCCGCGCCGCCACCGGCCTCAAGGCCGCGTTCAACCGCTCCCCGGACCTCCGCGCCGCCCACCTGCGCCACCCGGACTCGCCGGACCTGCAGTTCCTGTACTCCGTCTTCGTGACGCAGCCGAACTCGGGCACGGTACCGGACGGCTGCGCGGGCGCGGAGACGGGGCTGTGCGTCTTCGCCGACGGGCAGGTCGATCGGAGTCCGACGGGCAGCGGGGTGCAGGCGCGGGTGGCGCTGGCGGTGGCGAGGGGGGAGAGGGGGGTCGGGAGGGATGGGGGGGAGAAGTGGGCGTATCATAGTTTGGTGTCGAACGCGTTTGGGGGTGGGTTTGTGGGGAGGGCGGTGGAGGAGGTGGAGATCGCTGGTGGGGATGGGAGGGAGGCGATTAAGGGAGTGAGGGTGGAGGTTAGTGGGTGGGCGAGTTATACCGGGGTGCATACGTTTGTGGTTGAGGAGGGGGATGAGGTGGGTGCAGGGTTTTCGTTTGAGGCGTTGGGGGGTTGAGAGGAAGGTGAGGAAGTTGATGGCTGAGGTATTGAATTTGATGGCGATCTTGGAATGAACAGGTTAAGACGGGGTGGTTACATAGCAGTCGAATCGTCTCAGATTATAGAAGATGGTGAATGATATTAAAAGAGATCAAATACTCTAACCTAAATCACTTCTGCCGCGTAACACTCCTCCATCCAACGCCAATTTCAACTTCGCAGCAACTCTAACTCCCTCTCCCACCTCGACTTCTTCCCTGCCTTTGCCTTCTTGGGCGGCGGAGGAGTCGACACCTCCTTCGCCTTGGGCTCTTTCTCCCCATTCGATCTCTTCCGCTTGTTAACGGCAGTCGATTGCCTTTTCGGAGTGGCTTTTCCCTTTCGAGGTCTTTTTGGCTTGGACGATAGTTCCTGCTCCGTCCCATCTTCGCTCTGTTTTATCTCCGATGCAGGCAAGGTCTCCAGCTCTTCTGGCGGAGGCGTCGGGGCCTGCTCTGGAGTGATCGACTCAACAGGCGGCGTGGCGGGAATAAGAACATGAGCCTGCGTTTCCGGTACTCGCAGGTCGCTGGAATCCACAGAGGGTTCATCGACCACCAGCTGGTTCTGCCCTGGCTCGTCTGGAGTCGCTTCGACTTGCGTCTCCCCCTCTCCCACCCTCGGCACACGGTCCAGCAGCCCTAACTTCCACATGACCTCCCTCCACAACCGCCTCCCCTCCCTCTCCCTCATCTCCCTGTACCACTCCGGCACGACCACCTCCCCCGCCTCGACAACCTGCCCGCTCTCCTCCACCTCCTCCTCGGAGAACGCCACCTCCCTCACCCCACCCCTCCTCACCCACTCCCTCACCACGAACTCCACCTCCGCCCGCCCGACTTTCTCCAGCTCACGCCCGGCCAAAAGCCCCCACCGCCCCCTCCGTCCAGCCCTTCCCACACCGCCACCGCCACCGCCGGTACTCATCGCACCACCCCGCGGTTTCTGCTGCTGCTGCTGCTGCTGGAGCAGCAGCGTCGCCAGCCGCGCGCTCTGGAAGTCGTCGAAGAAGCGCGGCATGCGCACCCGCAGCCGCCGCAGCCGCGCGAAGCGCAGCGCCGCGTCGCGCCACCACGCCTGCCACCCGCGCGCCTCGCGCGCCAGCATCGCGCGGCGGAGGCCGCCGCGCAGCTCCCTTCCCGCGTCTTCCTCTCCATCTCCATCTTCTTCTTCTTCTTCGGTGGTGGTTGGGGGAGGGGAAGGGGGGGCTTCCAGCCGCCCGACCCAGTCGGGGTACCGGATCACCAGCTCGTCCGCGCAGGCGGCGATGGTGTTCGGACCGGCGAGTGCGGCGGCGGTGGTGGCGGCGGAGGAGGGAGAAGTGGGAGTAGAAGCAGAAGCGGTGGCGGCGGCGGCATCGACGGAATCGGCGCCGGCGCCGGCGTCGAGGGCGAGCTGCTGTTGGTCCTCCTCCCCTTCCCCCTCCTTTGGCGGCGAAGACTCGGCGGCCGCAGAAGGAGAGGTAGAAGGGGCCCGCAGGCCGTTGTCGTCGTGGCGTAAAAGGTCGGAATCGGCGACGATGACGGTGAGCCACGATGTGTATTCATTCTGGTAGTGGTGATGGTCAGCTGGATGTCCCGCGGCGGTGGCGCCCCAGTACAGGCCTGTGTGGGAGGAGGAGGAGGATGAGCGGGGCCGGTTGCCGGCGAGGAGGCGGACGGGGATTCCGGCGTGGGCGAGGGTGCGGAAGGCGTTGAGGATGGGCGCGATGAGGAGGCGGGTGGTGGTGGTGATTTGCGTCCGTCGAGTCGCGGCGCCGTCCTCCTCGTCATCGTCGTTGTTGTCCTCATCAAGCGTTGAGAGATCGATGCCTACGTTCCACGGGAAGTTGTGAGCGTCCAAGAGAGGGTCGATGTCCCAGAGCGGTGCCCAGCCGAAGCGGTGGTGCAGGAGGCGAAATGCTTGGATGGCCTCGCCGTTTGTGGCGTCTTCTCCGAAGATGCCAGAGAGAGACTGTGAGTCGCGCCGAGGATGATGAGGGCTCGGACTGATGAAGGAGAACGGGCTGACGGGGATCTCGTTTATGACTTCTTGGTCGTTGCAGGAAAGGTTGTCGCAGTGATTGAAAGCATCAGCCAACTGAACCAAGAAGTCATTCAAGCCGGGTACTGGGCTCTCGTGCCTGTTGGTCAGCAGGTATTCCGCCACCAGTGCGCTTTTGCCGCTCAAGGCATGGTCAGATCCGGACTGCCCCTTTTTTTGTAATTGGTTGTTTGCCCATTGGTGAAGAAAGTCCCTGGTATCCCCGTTATGTAGTTGCTGGGTCGTCCTCTGCGGCGGAAACACTTCTACATTAAGTGATTCATGAAACCGATCCTTCCCGACTTCTCCCACCGGAGTCTCGTACTTGCATAACTCCTTATCTTTTACCGCCTCTTGATCTGTTGGTCGGTTTCCTAACAACTTTGCCCTCTCGGCCGCATGCTTGCGTGGATCATCCCTACCGATATCCGGTTCCCGCCCTGGAGCAAACCGACGAAGCACGTCTCCAAAAGAGACGGAGACCCTCCTGATATTCGTTCGTTGCCGCAACATCCCGACCATGCACGGCGCAAACTCAGCCTGGTAGAACTCAATCGTCCGCAGAGACTCTGGCGCACTGTCCTCGAGTCCCTTGACGATGGCGCAGAAGTGCTCGTGCGAGCCTTCGTCTTCCGCGCACGCTTGACGCGGACGCCACAGCCTGTTCAGCGCCGGATTGAGGGAGGGCCCCCTGATGGCAAGTGTCCGGAGCTTGCTGCACTCCGAGATCACCGACGTGACGTCCAACGGACTCGGTTCGAAGGCCGCCTCGCGACGGCTGTGCATACCCAAATCGGCAAGCTTGGCGTGTTCGGCCTCGTCGCTCGAGCTGCCGTGCCTGTACTTCCAGTCGTGCAGCCTGCTGCAGCCCCAGTGTCTGACCCAAAGTTTCTCGAGACGACCCAGCAGCGCCGCATGGCTGCACAGCCGTTCATACATCTCGGGACCCTGGTATTGCGATGAAAGATCTCGAATGTCGGTAATGGGATGGGACCCATCGAAGAAAACATCGTCGCTGACGATCGTATCCTGCAAGTCGCTCAGGTCGAGCTCGGTCAGCTTTGGCAGGTTCTGCTCGACCCATTCGTAGTCCTTGGACGTGTGCCAGTGGCTCATCGCAAGCCGACGCACGCGGGAGCGATTGCTGTCGTCGACTGAATTTTGGAACGCCATCCATTGACCCTGGCATCTCTCTTTCCACTCGCGCCATGTCAGGCCGTCAAAGTCGTGAAAACGTGGCGCAGGCGTATAGTGGTGATCCATGACAAAAATCGACTTGGGTTCGTCGTGCGGAAAGAGAGATCCGAACGATGACAGCAGTGGTGGATGTGCGATGCATATTGTGAAATCAGTTGAACAAATGCCATTCATGTCTTTGTCTGCCCATTCTCTTAGAACTGTCCGGATCGAGCAACTTCAAGTTGCGAGCGTCCATGGGAACAAAGCAACCTTGACAGAGGACGTCACACATGGGAACTGTAATAATGCTGAAAATATGTGAGGCAGTAAAGACAACCGATTCCCTGTTGGTAAGCATCGCTGGGTTGATTGAACATTGGACAGCCAAGGCGGACAATGCATCCTTCCCATGGCGCCAAGGTATTAGGCTGAGGCTCCTTTGAAGTTTAAACGCTGCGCGCAGGGCTTGCTGATGAAAATGCAGGGCGTCTTGGCAAAAATCACCAATAAGTCTTCGCGTGTACTACAGACCAAGTGGCACGCCACCAGAGACGAAGACTGTATACTGCTACCTGGTGATATCAAAAATCCATCTACTGTGAATTCCCACTGAGCAAAGCAGAAAGTGCGGACCAGGGGTTCCAAGCCAAGCACTCAATCGCAAAAAAATCACATGCAAGAAGGAGAATCGAACGACCAGTCGTGGGAGGAGTGCTAGGATTGAAGAATGTCTGATGGGAACGTGGCCCAAAAGAAAACCGGGAGGAAATTCGACGCAGACCGCTGCTCGGCTAAGACAGATTTAGCTCCACGCCGGTCGATCCCCTGCCGCCGCCGTACCAAAGAGCATCAAGTCGTCGTTCATTCTTGAAACATGGCGCCAGCCCGGCGGCTGCGCTTACTTCTGCATCATGAGCTGCACAAACTCGTTGTCTGCACGTGCAATGTCAGCCGCACGGTTCAATCTTCAGCCTTGCGCGGCGGGGAAAGGGATGTTTACAGTCGATCCTGCCATCACCGTCCTGGTCCGCCTCACGGATCATCTCGTCGACCTCGTCGTCGGTCAACTTCTCACCGATCGAGGTCATGACGTGACGGAGCTCGGCGGCGGAGATGAAGCCGTTGTTGTCACGGTCGAAGACCTTGAACGCCTCGCGGATCTCCTCTTCCGAGTCGGTGTCCTTCATCTTACGGGCCATCATGGTCAGGAACTCTGCAGTTCCTCGTCAGCGCCGTGTTCTTCTCGACCCATCATCAGTGGAAAGAGAGGAAAAACCGTACCGGGGAAGTCAATGGTGCCGTTGTTGTCGGCGTCGACCTCGTTGATCATGTCCTGCAGCTCAGACTCGCTGGGGTTCTGGCCCAGCGAGCGCATGACGGTGCCGAGCTCCTTGGTGGTGATTTGTCCTGCATCGCGTCCGGTCAGCCGTTGCGCGTCCCGTGCCAATTGTTCGCGTGAAATGTCGTGAGTCGTGAAAACAGTAGGTGGGGCAAGGCTGGCAAGAAGCGGTCGGCAGCCAACGCCAGCAGTCAAGCGCGTCGGAGAGGGCAAGGGAGTGCGCAGGGCGCGGGAGATGAGCGCGCAGGGTACATACCATCACCGTCCTTGTCCTGCAGTGGAGAAAGGCATATTAGTAGGGGGTTCGACAGGCTGACAGCAGCCAGGAGATTAGGCAGGCAGGCGTGGCAGCCGCGCAGCGCAGAAAAGGAGACAAGAGACTTACAAAGAGGGAGAAGGCCTCCTTGAACTCGGAAACTTGCTCCTCGGTAAGAGAGTCGGCCTGGTCGAGCGTGGCAGTCAGCGGCGTTGGGTCGAACAATGTTTCGCACAGGCGGGGTATCAGAGCGACGCACCATTGTTGTTGTTGGGCGGTGGTGGGGTGGGGTGTTGCGGGAGAAGGGACTGGGAGAGCGTGCGGGTGGGAGTGCGGTTGGGAGTCGGTGCGGGCGGGGCAGCGAGGCGAAGGGACAGCTATTATAGCAGTCGGCGTGTTGTTGCGGCTGAGGAGACGATCAGGATGAGGATTGCTGCTTGGTGTCTCTTGCTGGGGCGCGCGCACAGGGCCAGCAGGCGGGACCAGCGCGCACGCTTGGCTGCCAGCCCTGCGCTCCCCCCGGCGAATGGCGCGCCGCTGAGCCCTAGCAAATTACGTTGCCGCCCCGGGGCAGCAGCCACGACAGCCCAGACAGCGCGCTGCGACCACCACCGGCCGGCATGTGAAGCAGCTCCCGCCCCAAAAGCTCCAGTGCCCTACCCAGACTCCCACCCCCCGGCTTCAGCGATGCGCTGGACGCGCTGACGATTCAGTCCCTCACGCCTCCCCCACCGCCCAAGCCATGTGGCGCGACCGCACCAACCTGTCCGTTCCGCCCGCTGCCCGCTGCCCGCCGCCGCTCCCCGGCCCTTCTGTGCTGACCCAAGCTCCAGCTTCATCTCCTACCGCCAGTCGTACTCGCACCACCCTGCCAAGCGGAAGCCGCTCTATGGCGGGCCCTCGAATGGCTTCGCCGACAATGCCGCCCTCAACGACGAGCGCCGTGGGCTCATGTCCGCCTACGACGACCCGAACGACGGCGATGCGGTCATCGAGATGGACGTGCTGCCGCCGCGCTGGCTAGACATTCAGGACGAGGTCACGGAAAAGTTGCAGGACATATCCGGTCAAACGAAGCGCCTCGATCAACTGCACCAGAAGCATGTTCTGCCAGGATTCGACGATGACGACGTTAAGAAGCGCGAGGAGCGCGAAATAGAGCGCCTTACGCAAGAAATAACCCGGGGCTACCAGAGCTGCCAGAATGCGATCAAGCGTGTCGACGCCATGCTGCGCGAGAGCGCTCAGCGCGAGGGCGGCACTAGCAAGGGCGAGGAGGTCATGGCACGGAATCTCAAAGTCTCCTTGGCCTCGCGCGTCGGCGACTCCAGCGCAGCTTTCCGCAAGAAGCAGTCGGCCTACTTGAGAAGTGCGTACTCCTTTTTATTGATGGCAAGGCCGTGACTAACAATTTGCGCAGAACTTCGCGCCCTCGGCGGCCTATCCTCTCCCTCACGAACCGGTTCACCCGGCCCTCAAAATCCATACACCGACCCTTCCCTTCAGGAATCTTACGATGATACTTCTCTGTCCCGCGCCACTCTCCAACAAACGGCTCAAGTCCGTTCCCATGTCCGTAAAGACGCCAACGAGGCAATCATTGCGCAGCGGGAACGGGAGATCGATGAGATTGCAAAGGGCATTATCGACCTCGCGTCGATATTTCAAGAGTTACAGACCATGATCATTGATCAAGGTAGCATGTTGGATCGCATAGACTACAACGTAGAGCGCATGACCACGGACGTCAAGGCTGCGGACAAAGAGCTCACGGTAGCGACAAACTACCAAAAGCGGACCGTTAAACGAAAGGCGATGCTCCTGCTTGCCATCCTAATTGTCGGGGCCTTCATTCTTCTCGGATTGAAGCTGGGCACACGGAGCGGCAATGCCAGCGTGAGCCCACCGCCTGTTGTTCCGCCTTCACAACCGGAACCACCAGTAGCACCCGAACCACCCTCCGAACCAGACACACCCGCAGAACGTCTCGGCGTAATTGATGGAAGGACAGCGCTGAGGCGCGCCGTAGGCGCACCTGATGGGAGAAGCAGAGAACGGTTGCGTCGGCGCAAGCGCAGACTACGGCGGACCGTCGATGATGTCATGGCATTGTTGTGATTTCAGATTTCTTTTTTTATTTTAGAAGCAACGGCACACGCTGCATCATGTCTCCTAGCGTATGTAGTAGTAGAAGGGGAAAGAGAATGACGAATATACCAAAAACATCCTAAACGATCACCGGAACCATAGTTTGCATCCCTGCTTCGAGCGCTGCCCCTGTGTAAACTCCGTGGCTCTCACGGGCACAAGAACGGCAACCAATTTCCCCCGCTCAGCCCTAACGCCGTCGTCGTCTACTCAACACACACCGCTTTCGCCGCCTCACCGACCCCCATGAGAGAGATAGGCACACAGCCTTAACCAAAGCGGTTCCCCACGACGACGGCTCGTATTCCGAGAGCGCCGCAAGCTAACATGAGAAGATACTTTTCGGGGCAAGATAGGTGGCTACGTAGCTGCGTAGCCACCTATCTTGCCCCGAAAAGTATCTTCTCA
>JAFISB010000091.1:0-110150 GCA_022560015.1 Diplodia mutila
AAAAAAGAAAAAAAGAAAAAGAAAAAAAAAAAAGAAAGGGGGGGGGGGGGGAGGGAGGAGGGGGGGGGGGGGGGGGGGGGGGGGGGGGGGGGGGGGGGGGGGGGGGGGGGGCATGAGACGAAAGTCCCATAGTACCTTAGAATAATAATGTAAAGCTTGATAGCAAAAGAGAACAGACAAGAAAAGGAACGGGGAAACAAGACGACGCAAACCCCTTTCGGCTTATGCGGTACCTTTCGTCCTTCTCCGATTTTCGGTGAGACTATTCCAGCTCCTTCGAGGAAGTCCCTCATCCTTCCAAATTGCGCACCACGTACACCAATAAATACGCCTCGGCCCTCAGCACGTCCGCCTCGCTCGCCAGCACGACCTTACTATCATCGAACAGGAACCAGTCGCCACCTTTGCGCGCATAGCTGACGTAGTGGCCCGAGTCGATCTTGCCCTTGTGCACGATGACGCTAGCGAGCTCGTACATGCAAGTAGGCGGTGGGATGGCCTCGTTGCCGCCGCCGCCGGCTTTCGAGTCCTTCGTGCCGTTTGCGGAGTCTTTTGGCGAGGAGCTGCGGGCGCGAGTGGTGTACGGGTAGAGATCGAGGGAGGTGGGGAAGGCGATTTTAGTTTCGAGCTTGGTGGACGTTGATTTGGAGGTTTCGAAGCGCTGTAGGAGAGGTGTCATTAGTGGACATGCTCCCCTTCACACGAGATACAGTGGTCCGCAAAATATTGCGGTGGTATGGATCCCTGGGTTTGCCAACCCACAAGTCTCTGGAGGTTGCCGATTTCGACATCTGGAGTTTATAACATACCTTGAGGTGAATCGGGAGCACCGGCGGCAGCTTCTTGATACTCAATTGCTTCGTGGCACTCTGCTGCGTACCGCCGCACTTTTCGCAAGAGTACTCCGCTGCTGGCAGCTTCTCCTTTCCTGTGAAGCGATCCAAGCAATCTCTCAGGTCAATTGCCGGGGTTTTCTCTGCTGAATCGCTATCCAACTTCCGTTTCTTTGCCTGCGAGCGCAGGTCCAGCGAAAGATCCATGACCGGATCAATCGCTGTCGTTACATTGTGACATTTGTCGCACGTGACTGTACTCTGAAGTTTCCCCGAAAAGGTTTTGTGGATGAGACATGCGCACTCTTCGTCGCCGTCCTTGCCGTTGTTTTCGGTGCCGTCGTTTTCCACATGAAGATTGTTGAGAATAAACTGCATGTACTCATGAGCGTCCTGCTGCTGGTAACCCGCGAGAGCCTAGAGATGAGTTAGCAGAATGAACTTGAGTATGGAACATTCAGGAGCTATCCCCGAAGGGAGGCAGGTTGGAAGCCTTGCAATAGCAATGAGCCCGCGGTGGATAGCTTCCATGCCGCGTCGCTCCGCTACCACAATCACTCTTGGGGAGAAGCCGTACCTGTGCGCCGGACCAGCTGCCCAACAGCATGCTCACAGCACCGTATCCTTCTGTTTTCTCTAGCGAGTAATACTCTGTAAATATCTCGTCCAGCGCGCAGCTGGTACAAGACTCCCTATCGCAGTCTTTCGACGTATGACCCTCGCCCAGGTAGAACGCCTTGATGAACGGGTTGTGTATCAGGCACTGCAAGATCACGCTCATGAAGCATGTCTGGCCCATGTTATACAATCCTCGCAAACCGATGGCGCGACAGGGGGCAAAGGTAGAGTTCTGGGCGACGAGGCGGTAATCCTCTGGGGTCATGGTCTCTTCTAGCTTTCTCTTCTTGCGGCCTGCCGACGGTTAGCACGAAGCGGTTCTTCTCCGCGTAAGGCGGCGCGCCAATTGACACGTACCTTGCAGCAAGCGCACGTTCTCCAGCATCGGGTCGTAGATGAAGTCCTTGCATTGCTGGCAGTAGACGCAGCCCTGCTTCGATTCCACAGCTGTCGGTCAATGTTCAGTATCAGGTCCACCCAAGCCAGCCCAGCTGGTTCTGCGCAACAGGCAAACATACAGAAGGCATGCTTCTTCGCCTCGAAATGTTCGTCGCGCAACTCGGCGGTAAAGACGCCAACGCACTGCAGGCACATGTACGTTGGCTTGAGCGAGAGGACGGGGCGACTGTCGTTGCTGAGGCTCGATCGATGGGTCTGCGGTATTATGCTGTGGCGGTCGTGAATGGTCTGGATGATGTTGGTGTACTGCTGCACCAGCACTTTGCGGCGCTCGGCGAACAGCGGCTCAAGGTGTTCTGGACATGGAAGGCGGCAAATGTCAGTTCGCGACGGGCTCGTCCTCCAACGGTCGCGCGCGCGCACGACCCACGCCTCTGGGCGCTCGCCGGGCACGCGGCAGCTTGAGACTCACCGCAGCCATAGAGTATCTGGGGCAAGTTGCTCGTGCCTGTGAGCAGCTTGCCCTTGGTGACCTTGTTGTTCGCGGACGGGCCTGCTGACTTGGGGGTCACGGTGATGGTGTCCATGGCGGGGCAGGCAAGTGAGCGTCGGGGATCCCAGGTTGTGCGAGGCTCGTGGAGGGGGACGCGCTACATGGCGCTCTCGCGGGTGGGAGTGGAATGGGGCTTGGGGCTCTTGGTGGGAGCGAGGCTGGCGGAGATGTTCAGTGTCAGATAGTAGAGTCGCATTAGCGCGGATGTGCGCCGCGGACGGACAGGGACCTGCATGAGTCGCCGCCGATCCACACTGGCGGATCTCACGGGTGAACCCGCGTCCACTTTACCCGCACCCTTGAGGCCTCCCCGCTCCCGACGCCCTGTACACCACGTCACAACGCGCTTGGGCATCTCAAGGCCACACTCTGTCCCGAGCGGGCAATCGCTTTCACGCCAAACCGGCGAACAGACTACCTAGTACATCGTTACAAGGAAAGAAATGAGAAAGAACTCGCCGAACTACACCAAACGAGGACTGCAACGCAATGCAAGAAGAACCCCCTATCCAGACCGTAGACATTCAAGTGGGGCCGGCATGCCGCTTCATCGCCGCCGGCCAGCAAAGAAAGACATGGAACCGGCAACCCGGCGCCTGGATCCCCAGAAAGAAAAGCGAGGAGGTTGATGAGCAATATTTCACCAACATTGCCCGACCACCGTTCAACCCGAAAGAGACGGAAAGAGCGTGTACCAGGCAAATCCAGCCAGGGGCTTTTTGCAACCGATGTCTTAACCTCCGCAAGCTGGTTTTGCTCCGATGCCCCACCCCCCGCCATACCTCCAGGCCCCTCTTTTGTTGAAGTCGAGAGAAAGAGCCTTAAGAGACCTCTTGAATGCTTGATCGCGCCTCCCGTTCAGCCCTGTCCTAGCCACCAGCACCGGAGACTTGCGGAAAAGCAAACCCACAAAGCATCAGAAACCCATAACACCGCTTCATTCGCACGGAAGAGGAAAGGCATTCGCGTAAGACGATACGAACACCCGTTGTACCGCAGCGCCATCCGTATGATACCCAACTGCTGGCCATACAAATCCAGCGTGCTGAACCGCTTGACATGCAAAGAGGAAATTGGATCTTTCGTGCCTAACGACGCTCTCGTTGCGGCCCAAAATCTGCTTCTACAGTCTTTCTCTCCTTTCGGCTTTTGAATACAAACTCCGCCAGCAGCGCCAAGTGATCACTGGGGAAGTGGAAGTTCGGGAATCCAGGCACGCGTTGCATGTATTCCTTGTCCACTTCTCCCAGAAGGCCAGTAGCGTTGAGTGCGTTTGTCGAGTAGAAGATGTAGTCGATGACCCCGGTGAATCCGGGCGTGTAGTTGGTGAAGCTGAGCTCGCCAATGTTCGAGTAACTTGACTTGAGGCTGAAAGGATGAGACATTCCTTGCTTCGTGAAGTGGCCATACTTGTAGTTGCCAAGATCAGAGTGATCGCTGGAGAGCGCGCCGTGAGCAATTAGCTCGTAGACTCCAGAGTCGGGCGTCGAGTTGAAATCGCCGCACAGCACCAGCGGAATCTGTTGAGGCTCCGAGTAAGTCATCGAGGGCGATGGTTCCGGCAACGGTTCCGCAGGTTCCGCGTCATCCTCGTCGCCATTGGCATATTTGTAGATGGACTTGTCAGCACATGCTGGCCACTTGACATACTTCTCCGCGAATTTCTGGATCTGTTCCATGAGAATGGCGGCCTGGATGACCTTGACATCCTTGAAGATGGGATCCCAGTAGACGTGGGCGTTGACGACCATGAGACGCGCTCCTGACTGACGATTCTCAAAGAATGCCGTTACGGCAATGTTGTCCTTGGGCATGACACGGTTGAAGATATCGTGCTCGCCCTTCATATCAGGCCGATTGATGGCCAGGTTGGCGAAGTCAAGGAGCTGCTTGTCGAGGAGGATGAATCTGCGTCTGTTAGCCAATTCAGAAAATCAATGTCGAGGTGTACTGAGACTCACTTGCTGTTCTTGTAGAAGATACAGCATCCGTCAACAAACTTGGCCTCCTTTTCAGCCATGGTCCTGGACCTCGACTTCTGCCAGTAGACACCCTTGTAGTCATTGTGAGCCAATGCCGGACGGAAGTATTCATTGTAGCTCTCAGAATCGATCTCCTGAAGGCAGATGATGTCGGGTTGGCGACTCCGCAGTTCCTGCAGGATGAGATCCCTTCTGTGCTCCCAAGATAAGGCCCCAGATGGCGTGTATCCGTAGTGCGACTGTGTTGCCATCCGATCGCAGAGAATGTTGTAGCTGAGAACCTGGAACTTGTCCTCCGGCGTGGCGGGCGTGTCATCGAGGACAATCCAGTCACGTTCCGTAGGCGGATCCGGCCCTTTGGTACGGTTAGAATGCAAAACACAAACAGTGAACAAAATGGCACTTACCCGGCGCCTGCTCACGGAGGTATTTGACAAGCTCGGTTGTGCCGTGCTCAACGATGATGCTCTTCAGCTGATCGTCAAGGTTGGGGTTGCCCTCGATGCCGAGCATTTCCAATTGATACAGTGAGCCCATCTCGTAGGGCAGGGTCTCAATGTTATTGTCGAAGAGCAAAAGCTCACGAAGATTGACTAGCATACCGATTTCAGGAGGAAGCGTACGGAGCTCATTTAAGGACAGATCCAACTCCCTCAAGTTCCTGAGCCTTCCAATAGCGGGAGAGAGGAAAGAGAGCTTGTTGAAGTTCAGATAAAGCTTAGTAAGGAAGGTGTAGTCAAAAAGAGCCGGAGAGAGAACTTTGAGATTCTGGCCACCGAGATCCAGGGCCTTCCATATCTGCGAGTCATCCTTGTCATTGTTGTCCTTTGCAGCTCGATGGCGCTCTTCCTTCTCAGGCTCCTTCGCCATTCCATTTGCCTGTGCAGCCGTTACTCCCTTGTTTGTCGATGGGTGGTTGCGAGCATGGGAGTGGGACATGGTCATTTCACGAGCATGCTGCGCATACTGCAGCTGCATTGCCCAGTGCTCGTTCGGCGCCTTTGCCAAGGTGCTGTGGACGCTTCCCGGAGTGCCATTCTGCAGATGATTGGCTCCAAAGTGCGGCGACGCGTTTGCCAGAACTCCATTCGATATGTTATGTTGATGATTGCCAAAGTTTGCTCCATGTCCGCCGTGCGCACCATGGTCATGATGCTGAGGATGCTGGTGATTCTGATGCTGGTGGTTTTGATGCTGTTGGAACTTCGCCAGATTCATTTGCATCGCAAAGCGCTGGTGAGAGTTGCCGTTCAGCATGCCGTGCTGCCCTTGTTGCGCGTGCGTTTGATTATACATGCTGAAGGGGTTGTGCGCAGGCGACTGCGACCCAGGCGAACGTGATGGCGAAGGCGTGTCCGGATTGAAGCCTATTCTGCCACCACTCGTGACCGGCGATTCTGTGCGGGGAAGATTCCTAGGGAGGTGCGCTTGTTGGTTGAAGAAGAACTGCCCGGCTCCTTGCTGGAACCGGTAAGGACCATCGGCCATCTACAGTGGAGAGATAACCTCGTGGATGTGCCGGATAAGCCGTATGCCGCTATGAATGTAGATGCGGTGACGCGGAGGGTGTTCGGTGCGGGCGTTAAGTGAGCGGAAGAGGCTGGGGACGGTGGTGTCTTCTTCGCCTGAACATGAGCAACCGCGCAGCCGACACTCATCAAATGAATGCAGGGGAAGATCCGCCGCAGCGCGGTCCGCGATGGCGCGCCAGCAAGGCCAAGGTAGCACCCAGGCAAACGAGCAGCGCGGCCGTGTTTGTGCGGGCGGGACCGAGGCTGGAGATTGTGGGGACTTTGCGCGCGGTGGCGGAGAGGAACAGGGTCGCCGGGCGTTGTACGGTCACAGTGACGGGCGGCGAGGAGCTGGAACAAGACAGACGCGTGAGCAAGAGCCGGAGCCGGAGCAGTGTTGTGCTGGGAGGCGGGTGGTCTGGGATGACGAGACTGTTTCGCCGGACGGACCTTTGGAATAGCTGGGCACGGGGACGGGGCGTCGGGGCTGGCAGCGCGGGAGTCGGGCGGCCAGGCTGGAATCAATGGGAGCGGGACGCGGGCGCAAAGAATGGGCGTGGGCAGTGGAGGTGCACGATGGGGTGGTCGGCTGCGGGCTTGGAGGTAGGTCTCCAGCTCACAGGCGAGCACAGATCGGGAATCCACGTGACCTTGGCTTAACCCGCCTTGCGGCCTGGACATTACCATTGCGGCCTCAGCGTGACTGCAGCGGCGGCGGGACGGACCCGCCTGGTGGGATCATCAGGCCCCTCGCGGCGTTGCCTTTCGCGCGCATTGCCTGCCATCACCTGTTCGTGCGGCAGCGCTTGCGTGATGCTGCCGGGGCCTGCTGGGTTTTTTGACTTTGACTGGGGCGCTGCGTCTCTGCTAGCTGCGGCGCTGCTGTCGCCCTCTCCGGTCGCGGCAGCTCCAGCGCGCGGCCAGACGGTCGCAGTCAAGTCAAGCTCAGGCGCCACAGCGGGCCTCTTGCACGCAGCAGCAGCGCGCGCTGGTTGATTGGAGCGTGGCCACCTCGGCTTCGCTGAGGCTCATGGCTCCACAGGTTGGCGGGAGGGGCTGCGAAGGTGAAGCTTGAACAGTCTCACCTGAGGCTGAGCGATTCATAGCTGCGCCCTGGCTGACGGCTTTTCACGCCCCTCGCCCGTCGCCTCTCCGCGCTCAACGCACTCGTCCCGCCCATGCCTCGGGCGGCGCTCTTCAGCAGCTCTCGCATTCCGCCGTTCCGCGGCCAGCGGGCTACTCACCGACGCTCGAGCGCCGCCTTAATAAGTCCGATACAGTGGGGAAGGTCGACAGACTGGGATCCGGGCCACGGGCCGACGCCTTAGGATGGAATGGTACATGGTAAAGAATCACCCTTTGCACGCATCAGGGGGCCGTTTCCACTGCGCGGATCATGGCTTAATGCTAAGGCCGAGACTAGTACCGCTACCAAAATGTGCCCTCCTCCCAGCTACAGCGCCCCAGAACCGCTGCCGCAGACGACCTGGAGGGCCTGTTGAGTCGAAATTCCACCGTCGCATCCAGCAACGTGAGCTCATCATTGGCCGCCATGGAGGTCGCGCGCGGCTCCACTTCCAGCTCCCAGTCCACTCACAGCAGCGGCGAAAGCCACCAGCCGCTGCTGTCCCCCTTCGTTATCCGCCATGGCCGCCGCTATCTCAAAGACCTGCCCTATCCGCTCCCTTGCGACCTCCCTGAGCTGCAACGCCAGAACCTGTCCACGCTGCTCGCCGTCTCCGCCGTCGGCAAGCCGATATGCACCCCGCGCATCAAGAAGATAGCCCCGAAGAAGGTGCTGGAGATCGCCTGCGGGAGCGCATACTGGACGTCGCTGGCCCACGAGTATCTCTCTGGGCTGGGTATGACCGACGTCGAGTTTACCGGCATCGACATTGTCCCTATGGCTGCCGACTTGAACAAGCAGGGGATCAAGTGGCGTTTCATCCAGCATGACCTGCGCAGATTCCCCCTGCCTTTTGAGGACGAAGAATTCGACGTCGTGGTGTGCAAGGATCTCGGGCTTGTGATTCCCACCGGCGTTCCCTCACAAAAGGCGCTGGAAGAGTTCATCCGGATCGTCAGAAAGGGTGGCGACCTGGAGTGCTGGGACGTCGACTCTGTCATCCGCTCTCTCCTGCCCCATCCTCCCCCGCCGCTGCGCCACAATCAGGGGGATGAAGATCAGTGCGCGAAGACTGCGACGTTCTTGATTTCGCCCTCAACGCCATTCGCCAGTTGTCAAAACAAGTACCTACAAGACGCGAGCGACTGGATACAGGATGCTGTCGAGAAGCGGCAGCTATACACGATGCCATGCTCGCGTATTCTGCAGTTGCTCTTGCAGGAGACAGAGACGTTAAAGGATGTCGACTATCGCCGAGTCGCCATTCCCTTGGGGGAGATGCGCTGGGAAAGAGAAATGAGCGGTGAAAAGAGGCCGTTAAAGCGCAGGGACAGCGAGCTAGCAGCGAAATTGAAATCGGGAGAGGACTCTATTCTCACCGAGGAGCAAGCTGCTTTGAGAAGCACAGCGCTCACCGTCGTCATTCAGTTCATTGAAAGCTTGGAACCGTTGTTGAAGGAAGCCAGTGGAAAGAACCAAGAGGAATGGCAGCGGTGGTGGGGTTGGATGATGGACGATCTTCTTCAACAGAAAGGCGCCTCGAGTGGAGAGTGCCTGGAACTCGGTGCCTGGTGGGCTGAGAAGATCTGAGAAGCCTTATACCCATTATACTTTTTCCGCTTGCTTGCTTTTCCTCGTGCCCTTTGGCAGCTTTGATGGGCCGAGAAACTGAGGTCGCTTAAGCCTTCTTATACCGCTGGCGTAGTGTTCGGTATCTCTTCAAATAGTATCTGTACGTTCGTCAGCCATTGAGCCACTGATAAGATGCAAGTATCGGTATATATGTTGTCCCCGGTTCAGAGTCAACCTACAAGGTTTCGATTTCTGCACGTCGGCCGTCAGCTGGCTATGTAGGTTCAGAGGTGACACAGTGGTTTGCAAAATTAATTGATGCTTCAGGGCACCGCTACGTTCTTCCTACGTGGGCAACAGAAGCAAATGCCCGAACGTGGATGCGAGTTGTAAAACTGTACAAGCACATCCAGACACAGAATTCCACTACCCACGTGATTGTATCTCTGAGAGGCAGATGTGGGTGGGTTCAATTCTTTTTGCAACCTGCTGTGGCAGTAGTTCATACCTTTTTTCACGAATTCGGCCCTCTCGATTCCCCGCTTGATCTTCTCTTCGTCCCTCAGCCCCGATTGGCTTGCAAAGGCTTTGTGGAGGCGTGTCCGGAAGAAGTCGTAACCCTGGGGGTACTCCCTGCCGAGGTACAGCAACTCTACTTTGGATCAGCACCTGGCCGCTCATCGTGCCGGTTGTAGAGTTCAATCCACCTTTGTAGATCCGGATGACCTGATGGCGCAATCCCGGGTTGATGGAAGACATTTTTGGGCGGCTGCAGATGGATTAGGAAAGTAGCGCAGCCAGCTCGAAGAGAATGCGAGCGGGTGCAGGAGGTTTGGTGGATGAAGTTGCTTTTTCGGAAGAGGGCTGACGTCGTGGACGCCGCGCGGGGCCGAGGAAGCGTGGCTGGCGGGTCCTGCCCGTTCCTTGCGCCATCCTGCGCGACTTCCCCGCGGGACGTGTCCATCAGTCTGCCCCTAGTATCACTGCTTGCCGGCAGTTGGCCCCATCTCCGTTCGTGTCGCCTGACCCTCGCCTTTCGCCATTGGCACTCCTCCCCGACGATGAGACACTCTGCCGCCCGCCCGCTGTTTGCGCATCTCGCGCCGCTTCTTCCGGTATACCGAAGGCTTCCTTGTGCATACTACTCTTCCGCATCTGGCGGTCCATCTGCACCTCCTGCCGCTTCATTGAGCCCGCGATGGCTCTCGGACGTCAAATCCCGTATCGGAAAGTGTATTACTTTTGGGTTGAAGCCTGAACAGACCCATTCTGCTGGCAATATGCTGAAGGAGCTGGCTCGCGATTGGAGGGAGCTTGTCGCAGGGAGCGAGGGGTTCTTGACAGAGAGGAGCAGGAGGGGACTCTATCGGCAGGAGGTCGTGTGGGGAGAAATGGTCCGCAGCGCTCCCCGTCACAGCAAGCAAATGCAGAACATAGGCTGATGAGTATTATTCGGGCGGTGCGCAGGATAGCATGGTGAGTAACGATAATCCTGAGCTCTAACGGCAGTCAATCCAAAACAGATAGCGCTGACTGGGGTTCGCAAAGGGTATGCGCCGACGCCATTGTACGTGTCCAACTTATTGACATGCTGCAGGCCATGTCAACAATGTCGTCTACAACCGGTACGCAGAGTCAGCGCGCGTCAATTGGGGGCTCAATTTCGCCAATATTCACGACCCAGCCCACCGGAAAGAATGGGGTGAAATCATGACCCCGAAGGCAGACGGACTCATCCTACGAAGCATCCGAACTGACTACAAGTTTGTGCGTACTTCTGCTTCAGGCGCATGCTTGCGCGTTGTTCTTATCTTCGGCCGATGGGCATCTGCGTGCTGACTGCACTGGACCTCTCAGCCGATGACTTATCCAGATCGTGTAACCGTGTTGCACAAGCTGCGCTCTGAGCCTACGGATGAAACAGACTCATTCATTCTGGATGTCGTCATCCTTTCCGAGCGGCACCGCAGGCCAGCCGCACGCTGCGTAGAGGACATTGTCGTGTATGACTACCAGCAGGGCAAGAAGACGCCTCTTAAGCCGTTCATGCTGAGGCAATTCTGGGAGACGTTTGCGCTGCAGGAAGCCGCCAAGAAGAAGTACAGCGCGAGGGTGGGTTTCTTGTTAGAGCAGGTCAGGGCGCTGGAGACGTCCAGCTGGGACCGGCCAGATGCAAAGGAGGACTTCGGCAGCGCCAGCGCTTGAACGGTACCAAAGCCTTACAAAGCAGTCACTTCGCTATAGTCATCGGCGCGGGCACAGGAATAGCGATTGGGCAGATCCCTAAGCAGCTATATCGGGCATAGATTATGAGAGCTCTGTGCGTGGGATGACTTCAGTTCAACGGCTCGCGTGCGATGGCGTCGAAACAACACGGCGGGGCGGGAGAGGATTGCGGAGAAGAGCCACAGGCCCAAGCCGGCGCCACAGGACGAAGCACTTTCGCGCGTGATCAAGAAGTCTTGACTGTTCACACTGCAGGACCCACTGCGGGCTGACAGTCGCGCGGAAGGGCAGACGCAGACAGGCCATTTGTGAACTTTCGCGGTGATCTTTACCCAAGAGCCCGTTTAAGCATCTAGGATCAAGGGGCAGCAGGGCCAGCAGCTAGTCCCGTTCGGCGGCAGTCGGCGTCCTGGCAAACCGGGGCCGGGCTCCTATTCGACGGGCAATCTCACGATAGACGGCCGCTCTTGGTGCTCTGCACTGGGCGGGGCAACCTCTGCGCGCGAATCGCCGGCAGCGCAGGTCTCTCCAGGCCCGGCCGCAACAGTCACGATCGTCTGACGGAGGCCGCCGATGTGCTGGAGGTGATCCGCCTTGGTCGGCCGCGTGCAACAGGGCGCTGCTAGGCCGTATCCGTCTGGCAAGCCTTCCGCGATCGACGCTGCGCCGGCGACTCGTTAGGCGCCATGTGCTGCCGAGCGGCGGCCGGGAATTTCTGCGCTGGCCGTGGAGCGAGGGCGACAGCGTCGCACGCGAGCGCCCTCAGCTGCTGCGAGCGTGGGCGCTGCAGGCATGGGCCGGCGGGTGCGGGCGGCGAGCTTGTTTCGCGGTGGTGCAAACCTAGTCTTTGGGGGCGCTAGGCCTTGGATGCGCTTGTATGCAAATCGCCAGGCCTGTAGCGCAGCCTAGCGCAGTCATGGCCCTCCGCTGTCTCGTTTCAAAAACCTTCCACTCCATCGCTCCCACGGCACTGCTCTCTGTCAGCGACACCCACGCTCCGCCCACCCACCGTCCCCCCACCGGACCCTGTTTCTTCTCTTCCTGCGGTTCTGTTCCTGCGCCGGGCTCAGAGGGCACCTCGTCGAGCCGGCCCTGGGACCTGAAGCCGTCACCGCGGCCCGCTGATGCCACCGAAGGGCAAGAGGAACGCGGCGAACACACACGACAAGCGGCATGAGAACGGCCTCGCGGCGCCCGGAAAGCGCATCCCCAAGCAGCGCTCCAATCCCGCTCTCAACGGCCACGCAAATGGAAAGCCCCCGCAGAGCTCTCCGCCGCCGCCGCCGCCAGACCTAAGCACCAACCCCAGCTACCCGGCTCCTGGCAATGCCCCAGTGCACGCGACTCTCCCGGACACACAGATGCCAGACGACCAGCGCCCGCCGCCCGCGAGGGGCCGCGCCGTCTCCGAGGCCTCCCACGATGCGTCCGACGCTGGCTCTGTTGAGCCCCAGAACGGCTCCGCCGATGGACACTCGCGCCTGTCGCTGCACCGCGCCGCCGTGCACCAGCACCGCAGCCAGGTGGGCCACAAGGGCAGCTCCGCTTCCACGGCCATGACCATCATCTCCTCGTGCCCCGTGTGGGATGTCGTCGCCATCCTCATCATCCTTCTGCAGCTACCCTCGACCGTTCTCACCGTCATTCATTTGCTTTTCGCTACACTCACATTCGTGCCTCCGAGCAGCACCGCTTCGCTATCCAGCCTCCCTAGCTTCAGCGAAGTCTTCAAGGGATCTCAAGGCATGCCGTCTCTGGGCACTATCGTGCTCTGTGATCTGTTTGCCTTGATCATATGGGGTTTCCTTCCCATGTTCGCCCAAGGCGTCGCCTTCGACCTTGCTCAGGCCGTCATCGCAATTTCGCTGGGAGGCGCCGCCGCCGGAAAAGGCGGCGTCTCGCAGAGCGTACTCGTTTGCGGAGGCATCATCTTCTTTTCTCACGCATATCGTCACCGTACCATCCGCACCTACGTCCTCCGCTACCTCCATTTCGTATTGTCCAGGGGCGGATTCGATATCTTTACCCCTCCCTCCTCCGATTCGATTTATCCGGAGTCCGCACACGTATCCCACGGCTGGCCGCGCTCCGTGCTGGGATTGCATATTTTGTCGCAGGGGATACTCCGCCTTGGTCGGCGTTGGTTTATAGCCAAGCAAGACCGGCTCCCGACAACAACGTCGAATAGAAGGACCGATGTCGACACAGCGGCAGCTCCCCAGCTGCCCCGGTCCATTCCGGACTCCGGGATAGATAGCAGCATAGGGGCGGCAGCCGATGGACGGCATCCAGGGCCTTCCCCTTCAGGCGTTGATGGTCGGGAGAGATCTTTCAGTTCTGTTTCGAAGAAAAAGAAAAGGCAGGCGACTCAGGTTCGGAGTCAACAACCTTTTTGGGCCGCTATTGCGAGCACAAAAGTTACTTTTTGGAAGGAGGTGCAGCAGAGCAGCGAGTCTGCTGACAGCCATGAGGCGAATTCAACGGATGTTAATCACATTGGCAACGCTCATTTCAAGTTTGGGGAGGATAGGGTATGGATTTTAGATGTCGGCGCAACGGAGATCTCGTTTGGTGCTAGCGTGGTCGAAAAGAGCACGGCGAAGGGAAATGGAGGAGAGGAGCAGGAATCAAGCCTTGGAGCAGGCATTGACAAGTCGAAGCCATTCTACGTACGTCTCAATGGCACTAATTGGGCGTCCACGTACATCGCTTCGGCTGGTCAGGACCAAAAGGCGGGTGATGGGGCACCTAGAATGTGGTCGGGCAAGATATTCGGTCTCACGTCGCAGCAAAACTACAAGTGCGAGTTCGTCAGGACGGATGATCGGACCACCATACATTCCACCAGTCTTATCACCCAGGCTGCTCCAAGCGCCGAGCAAGGTATGTCTTCCTTACAGGCTATCCGTGATTGTCCGTCTGATCTCTCTTGGCTAGCCTCGGCTGTGTCTCCTCCAGCGCATCAGACCCTACGGCCGCAGTCTCCCAGGACTCTGCTTCGGAACAATGTCACCAACCTTGAACACGAGCTCCAGGAATTGAAGATGCAGCAAAAGCGTAACCAGAGATCCCACGGCAAGGCTCTTGCAGCGGCCAAAAAAGAAGTCGACGCGGTGGAGGGCAAGATACAGACCTCGGGTGGCAACGATGACCGGTTGAAGCAGAAGAAAAGGCAGCTGTCCGAGGCGATTCGTCAAGCAGAAGAAGCAGCTTCAGACATGTCTTCTCAGAACTCAAACCTAGCCAACATTCCAGAGGAAGACCTGACGGAGTTCAAGACCGAGGAACATAAATGGCGTCGGGAGAAGGGCCGCTTGATAGCTTCTACCGAGGAGTACGAGCGCTGCAAAGCTGAGGTTGACAAGGAGGTTGCCAATGCCGAGTCCGAGTACGCTTCGATCGTGAAGAAACGCGAACGTCTCCAGGCCAGACAATCGAAGCTCAATGAGCAGCACGAGCGCCTCAGTTCGCTTAACGCGCAGGATCAGGACGCGCAGGCCCGGAAACTCAATGAACGCGCGGCTTTGATGGCTACACGAGCTCAGCACGAGTCGCAATACCTCGGCCAAATCATCCACAACGAGCAGAACGCCATGGACATCCAAAGCAAGACCATGTACATCAACCAGCAGATTCAGCATCTGCAGGCGATGCTCCAGCAGCCGCAGAATCCCAGCCCTCCGTCCGTTCCGACTACGCCTGAAGGCCCGCTCCCTGGTACAACCGGAACCGCCTCGCACAACTACACGCCGATGTTCCAGTTCCCGCCACTTGCCGCACAGATCAACGGCACGCCCAGCTCTGTCCCTCGCGAAGGCCGAGGCCGATCGAGTTCCATGCTCTCTGACATGTCTGGTTTCACTGATCACAATGTCGACCCTCCGCCGGCCTATGCGTCTATTGCTGCTCCTAACTTTTCCTTTGCCCCCAGCGCGCTTGGCAACGGTCATTTCGGTGTGTTCAACGCGCCGATGGCGAACGGTACCAAGGCACGTAAGGGCAGCAGCGGTAGCAGTGGCGGCAGCGGCACCGGGTCAGGAAGTGGCAGTGCGCCAGGCAGCCAGAGAGATCCGACCAGCCCGGTGAACAAGACGTCTAGTCCGGTTGGTTCCGCGACTGTGCCTGTAGGTCCTGGTGTTGTCGGTGGTCCCTAACGCGCGTGCGCTTTTTCCATCTTTGCACCATGCGCCGGATAGCTTTGACTTGAGTAGATAGCCTTTGGGGAAATGCATCCGTTGTTTCCGTTTCCTTTCTAAATGACGTATATGCATGTGACGTTAGTGTTGAAGTTCACAATTAGGGGCTATACGTCATCTGCCGGCGATTCCGACGCTGGTGGTGAGGAAGAATTTATAGGGTGATGAGGCTCCGCCGCCAATAGGTAAGTGTGTAAGTATTTTCCAAGTAGCTTATGGCATTTGGAGAGTAGGCTGCAGTATGTATGTATGATTGTTTGCCTAATTACCACAATCGTGTTGGTTTACGATCAACAATCTTCAGCCGCACATTAATAGCATGTTTACTACACTACAGGCTCCTATTTAGTGTGCATGACATTTCTAGTGGGAGGTCTCATATCAAAGAAGTTGCTACTATCCCAACCCCGGAGTGCGTGACGTAGATAAGCTTACAGGAACCTTGGTTGCTTTTTCCGCCGGCGTCCTGTAAGCTGATTCTGGTAGTCGTGGTCCGCTAGCTCATCGCAACGTACGGACCCTGCTAGTTTGTTCCATTTCTGAAACCTCATCAGCATGGCTCAGTAAAACCGTCGATCCTCAAGAAACAGTTGAATTCTCCGTTGGAAGCGAATCTATAGTAACTCTACATTAGTTCAAAAGCGGCTGCCTGGAAAGCGTCTCTGCGAAACGGTACGACAGCCTTTAGAAAAGTCATTAGTTCTATAGCAACGAGACTAGTGGTTATATTCCGCACTAAAGTCGATTCAAGAGCGAGCCAGCAATTCGTTGATTTGTGGTGCGGAAACCGTCGGCCTTGGGCGCTCGGCAGCTTCTCCGCATTGCCTCGCATCAGAGCTTCAGCCGAGCTTGAGCTTCCAACACCTCCACAACATGCCGCCAGTACTCAACCGCGCGCCGCTCTTCGCACGCACTCTCCTGCGCAATGTGCCTGTCAACTTTCGGGCAAGCTCCAGCTCTGCTCAGCCCCTGATTAAGCTCACCAATATCCCCGCACCCCACAGCGGCATCATTCGCGTGCTCTCGCTGAACCGTCCCGAGACCCGCAATGCCATCTCGAAGGCTCTGCTCTCAGAGCTCATCCAGCATGTCAACGCCATCCACAACGAGGGCACCAAGCCCACCACGCGCGCCCTCGTCATCGCCAGCGAGATCGATACCAGTTTCTGCGCCGGCGCGGACCTGAAGGAGCGCGCGACCTTCACCCAGGACGAGTAACGCCAGCCCCCGCCATGGATCCAGCAAGGATAATCATGCTGACTGACAATCATCACCAGGACGGCCGGTTTCCTGTCGAAGCTGCGCGGCGCCTTCAACTCGCTCTCGCAACTGCCCGTGCCGACCATCTCGGCCGTCTCGTCGCTGGCCTTCGGCGGCGGCCTCGAGCTCGCCCTCACCACGCACCTGCGCGTCTTCAGCAGCAACGCCGTCGTCGCGCTGCCGGAGACGCGGCTCGGCATCATACCCGGGGCCGGCGGCACCTATCGGCTGCCAGCGCTGGTCGGGCTGAACCGCGCGCGCGACCTCGTCTTGACCGGGCGGCGCGTCGGCGGCCCGGAAGCGTACTTCATAGGCCTGTGCGACCGGCTCGTGCAGGTGTTGCCGGAGGAGATTGGTCAGGAGGGGGTTGCGCGGAAGAAGGTGCTGGACGAGGCCGTGAGGGTGGCCATGGAGATCTGCGAAGGCGCGCCCATTGCCATCAGGGCCGGGTTGGCGGCGGTTGAGGGCTGCGCTGGTGGGGAGGCGGTGGAGAATGAGATGTATGGGGCCGTCGTGGACACGGAGGATAGGTACGAGGCTCTTGCGGCATTCAGAGAGAAGAGGAAACCGGTCTTCAAGGGCAGGTGATTAAGCTTGAGAGTTGCAAATGCGTGTAAATAAACGAAGTCATCAATTGGCACCAGCTTCGCATGGCGTGTTTATAATCCAAGCCATTTGAGCACGAACGAACAAAGCTGGGCCCCTGCGCTTAGCGGTACCTGGCGGCAGCTGCCGGTTTAGGCAAGCTTCAAGGCAGAAGAGACATGGTCGCAAGGCTGGGGCCAGAAGACGGGTCAAGAACAGCCGAGAAGGAGTTTATGCCACGGCGGCGAGCAAGACGCAAAGGCCGGGCGAGCCGGTGGGGTTCTGAGGTGGCCCCGTGGCGGGGTCGCAAGCGGCGGGCAGGGATGTGACGTGGGATGGACGAAGGCCCCGAGATAATCAGCGACCAAGCCTCACCGCGCGACTTCTTCCTTACTCCCGCCCCTCGCGCCCGCCATGTCCACCCGTCTGCTGCTGTATTCATAATGCTTTGCTGAACAAATCCTCGCCACGCCTCCGCCATGTCAGGCAACCCCTTCCGCCGCTCCCAACCGCCGCCTGCGCTGCATCCCGCCAGCGCCGACGCATCCCGCGCACCCGCCAAACACTGGCCTGCTGCTGACCAGAAGCGTAGGGCTTGCCCAATCCAACTGCCCTGCCTCCCAGCATCATGTTGACCCAATGTTCACAGCCCTCGCGCGGACAAAGAAGCACGTTCGTGTAGCATCCCCTCCGCCCTCTCCGCCGGAACCGTCGAGTCCGGAAATAGACAGCAACCTCGCAAGACGCCTGGGCGCCTCTCACCATTCCGGTTCTCCGCCGCCGCCCGTGAACACCAGAGACGGTCCTGCCGATATTGCACATGAGCTGTCCGACGACAGCACCCTCGACCAAGACTCCCCAGACGACGATGCGCCGCTGAAGCCTGCCGCTCCCGGACAGCTTGCGAGCCGCGAGACGCTACCGCGCTCCTCAGGCATACCCAATCCGTTTGAGCGGACATTGGCAAACATCGAACCTTCCACACACCAGAAGGACGTCGAGTCGGAAAGGACCAGTTCGAGTGGAGAGAAGAGGGCGGATCGGCCGGCCGGTCACAAGACGAAGGGATCCATGGATGTGGACTCATTCAAAAAGCTGCTCATGACTGGCAGCGCTGACATGACTGCTTCCGACGCATCTATAACCGCCGAAGCACAGCCAAGGGCAAACATCCACATGGGCGGTGATACCAGTAGTGGGACTGATGCCTCCTCCGCTTCCAGGAACTCCATGCTTGATTCAGTCCTTCGAGCCCACGATGACTCTCGCCGGAGTTCCTACGAGAGGACCTCGTTTGATGGCGGCAACCACGACGACCCCTCGACGCTCATCGGCGCAGAGCAAACGCGGGTGAAGCCGAAGCCGCCACCTCCGAAACACAGACATGGCAAATCCATAACACGAGCACCACAAACCGTATCATTCTCTGATTTTTCTCCGTCGCTCGCCTCTCCAACCACGAAGCCCGATGCCCCGAAGCGAACACCGTCGAATGGACAGAAGCCGCTTCCTCCGCGGCCCCGCGTCCCTTCAGGACAGAAGCAAAGGGATCTCCCTTCACCACCACTACCACCACCAGAGTCTGTGCCTGCCAAGGATGCTGCTGAGTCACCGACATCCTCGGATGAAGCGACAGAGAATTCTCCACCTGTTAAGACCCCGGAGCTCTCTGCGCCACAGCGGCGCAAGCCCCCAACCCCGCCTCTGGCCCGGCGGCAGAGCCAGCTCAAGTCGTCCGATGCCCGTTCGCGCAGCAATTCGGCCGCAACAAGGTCGTTACAACCTGAGACACCCCTCTCATCCGCAGAGCAAGTTCCCACGACATCATTCAACAAACCGCCGCCGCCCCCACCTACCCGCCGCTCCGGCGCTACCTCTTCATCCACTGCGGATCTCAATGTCAGCGCGATGAGCCGATCCTCATCCCGCCGCTCCACCGCAAGCTCCATGCATAATCCCTCCCTGAACATACGCACCAATCGTCTATCTAGCTCTGCGCTCGACATGACTAGTCCGACCGTTGGTGGCCCTCCTCCTCCCCCTCCCCGCCGTGGCAGCAGCAAGAGCAGTTTCGAGATGCAGCGCCCCAGCGCTAGTGTGCTGGCGGCCGCCGCGGGTGAGGGCAGACGAACGAGCGGCGAGTTCAAGAGCAGGAGTCGGACGGCGAGCGGCGCAAGTGAGAGGGCGTTGGGCGAGTACGCTGTGAAGGAGGACGGCCTGACGAACCCGAACGGTGCAATTGGCGCGAAGGCTGCGGGCGGTGCTGGAGGGATTGATATGCTGAGTGAGTTGGACAAGCTGCAGCAAGAAATCGAGGCCCTGCGGCAGAAGTCGACCACCACGAAGGCGTAGTTCAGCGACTCGAGAGTTTGAGCAATCGGCATTGGAATGGATCGGCTTGGCTTGGTTAAAGGGATAGCGCTGATCATGGTACAGCGCGTGTGGTTATGTCATTGGGTATAGCCTTCTGGAAGTGTCAAGTCCCACTGCATTGTCCCATCGTCTCTCTCGGTACGTGTGTCCCTATGTTTCATATTGTTTCTCTTCATTACAAAACACCCCTCTCCGTCATCGCTTGACCTTGTGATTCTTGCTGTTCCAAGCTACGCCGAAAGAGAGTGTGTGTAGGTGCATCGGATTGGCTGTCCCCTTTTGTAGGCGTTAGAAAGAGCACCGTCATAGGAAAGGGAAAGAGGATGGCGGCGTGCATCCATCTTCCCTTCACTCGTTCCTGCTTTAACCCCTTCGATTCAATTCCAATTGTTTTTTCTTCGTCCCTTAGTGGTACGAATTGCGCATATCCATGATGCGTGGTGTCAATGTGATGAAGGTTTTCCTTCATCCTTCTTTTCTGTTGTGCAAATGAACGTGAACTTTTTTGTGTCATGCAATAGCTCAAGCGCAATAGTCTGTGATAAGTAGCAGCACGTCTACAATTTGCTGTAAATCCTTTTGTTTGATGCAAGATGTGAGAGCCGATGGACGTGAGAACAAATTGTTGAATGTCTCGTTTCCTGCGACGTTTTGCGTCCCATGTCTATGTCTATTTCTCTCTTTCTGGTCTTTCATTGATCGTCAGCTCTCCGCCAGTCCTCTTCGTTTCCCTCGTACTCATTGACACTCGTAACCATACCATTGGCCCTCTCTAGCCTTTCCCTTCACTATACAACAACGATGTCACAGATAGACAACGCGATTCTCAGAACAAACCAACCCCCATTCCCTCTTCGCAATCCCATCGATTTCACGTGTAAACGCCCCACCCCGTCTCCGCACCGAACCACCTCCGCGCCAGCCGGGCTCCACCGTCCGTAGGTTGGCTGAAAGCGATGCGCTCTTTGGGCGGGCGCTTGCCGTTTTCACCGCCACTACTGTCGTATTCTTCACAACGATAGGCGCAGAAATCGCGGGCGGCGGCGTCTAGGAGCGCGAGCGCGATGCCGTGCCGTCGGTGCGAGGATGAGACCCAGATACGCGAGATGCCGAGGTCAGCCGGGTGCGTGGTGGACGAGGTTGTAAGTGTCCCAGGCGTAATTGTTGGCGTGATGGTGGTTGATGTTGTTGTTGATGTTGATGAGGAGAGGTGAGTTGAGGCGTCAGTAGAAGATTGGTTGGTGTCCTTCGAGCTTGTCTGGTCCTCTGGTGCTTTCGTGCTCGCCACAGTTGTCGTTTGCGATTGGTTCGGGCCGTCCTTGGGTGCAGCTACGACATAGTATGCTTCGGTGATGCGCTCCGCAAGGCAGAGACCAATGCATTTTGAGCTTCTGATGTAGAGATATGCTTTGAAGCGGTCCGCGCGCATCACAGCCTCCCCACGCGCTCTGTTCCCGCCGGATCCATTGGGCCCGCCACTCCTCTGCGGTTTGGGCTCGATTTTCTCGTCGACGTTATTCCTCGCCTCCTCCTCTTTTCGTACACGCTTGTACCCTGTTTCTTCGTCCATAACAACCTGGCCCCATAGCTCATCCTCCGGAATCTCCACCGCTCCCAACTCCCTCTCCACAACCTCCAACACCCTCCTCACCCTTGTTCTCGCCGCCGCGTTTCCCCTCCTCCCCACAACAACCACAAAATCCCCATCCACACCCTTCTCCCAAACTACCTCCCCTCCCGCTGCGCCCCTTCCCGCACTCTTCGCAAAGAAGCCTTTGCCCACATCCACCCCACCAACGTTCATCGCATGGAAGCGCTTGTGCAGCGCCGCATCCTCCGCGTTCGACGGCACATATGCCATTCCGCACGTCTCGCACGTGCGCTGGATGGGGGCAATACCAAGGTCGAGCTGGAGCTGCGTTAGGCGTCGTTGCCGCTGCTGCGGGGGTTTCCCCTTGCTTCTCGTCTTGTCATCTGAGGGTGCCGCCGCTTGGATTGCTGACGGCAACACCGTTTTGGTTCTGGCATTGCTGGCGTTGCGCTGCTCGGCTAGTGGCTGCGGACCGGATACTGCTACTGCTGCTGCTGTTGCTGCTGATCTGCGCGCGAAGAACGAGAAGGTCGTTTTGCGCTTTGGCAGCGTTAGCGGAGATGTAGGCTCGGGGGTCGCTTGAACTGATGTAGGTGGTGGGGAGGAAGGCGGCGTTGATGAGGGCAGTGCGGTACCGCTGCTGGTTTTGGGGGGTGGGCTAGTGCGAGGTGGTGAACAGGCGGCATCGCTGCGGAGGAGGGCAGGGTCGCTGGATGGTGATAAGGCGTCGTCGTCATCGAGGATGCGACACTTTTTAGCGGGCGGCTCGGAGGAAAGACGGTTTGCTCGCTTGAGTCGCGAGTAGGTTTTCATTGTGTAGCGGGCGTACGGTGCAATGCGCGGAAGCGATGCGGCTTGGAAGGGTAGGAGGGATGAGGAAGACGCGTCGGGGAGACGCGTTGCGGACGGGAAACGCGTTGCGAGGGAAGGTGGGCCGACCAATGGCTGGCCCGAGCTCTCCCGCGGCAACCACTATCTGCGCTCCACAAGTCCGCCTTTCGCCCTACGACGCCTGTCACTCTTTACGCTCATTGCAGTAACTAGTGGTGGCATCGTCGCAAATGCCTCAGGCAAAGTACCGTCCCAAACGAGTGTGATGTTGCTATCCCCCCACTGAAGCTTACTCTACTGCAGACCTTGTGACTCAGCCACGGATGACTGGCCGCTTCGGCACCTTCCTTTTCCATCACCCCAGTCCAGTTACTCTGTTCCTCCGCCAGATCTTGGTGATTCATAGAGCCGTTGACCTCCCTCAGACCTTTCAGCAACCCCACTAAGATGAACGAGAAAGACACCACAAGCAGCACCTCGGCGATGGACAACGCAGCCCCTCCATTTCCGCCCCCTCCCCTCCTCAGTCTCAAAACATGCATCATCCGCCCCTACCACCCTGCCGACGCCCCTAACATCTCTAGACACGCCAACAACCCGCTCATCGCCCAATGGATGACGGACATGTTCCCGCACCCCTACACGCTGGAAAAAGCCCACGGCTGGATCGCCATGAACCTGCCCAAGATGGATGCCAAAGACGACCCGCACACCCCTTTCGCGCAACAGCCCACACCAACGGTCTCGTCACTGCCACCTCATGCTTCCTCCTCCGAGCAACCACCAACAATCACCTGGCCCGCGACCATCCACTACGCCATCTGCATCGGCAACGAATGCGTCGGCAGCATCGGCGTCAAGCCGGGCGTCGGCGAGCATGCCCGCTCCGCCGAGCTGGGCTACTGGCTGGGCGAGGAGGCGTGGGGCCGCGGCATCGCGACCGAGGCCGCCGCGGCATACACGGCCTGGGTGTTCGAGACGGTGCCGGCCCTGGAGCGCTTGGACGGGCGCGTGTACAGTGGCAACGCGGCGAGCGCGCGGGTGTTGGAGAAAATCGGGTTCCGCCGCGAGGGGTCGTTGAGGAAGGCGGTGTGGAAGGGTGGTGTGTGGCGGGATTTGGAGATGTCTGGGCTTTTGAGGGAGGAGTGGGCGGAGGGGAGGAAGTGAGGAGAGGTGGGGAGTATGAGTTGAGAACCGAAATGGGTGATGAGAGAATGTATCATGTGCCACAAAAGATGAAGAGCAACGAAAGAGGGGTACGGATGTAGAGAAAGCTCGGACTAAAGCCGGAACACGGTAAAACCAGCTCTTGAAGCTTCAGTTTTGCGATCCAGATTAAGCAGTCTCTGGAGCGTTTGGTGAACTGATGTGCTCGTGTTGATCAGAGCGCGTCCTTTAGAACCCATCGAGCACCTTCTAAGAATTAGCTTTCAGCGCGTGGCAAAATATTCTCTGATTGAGAGAAGGAGAAAGGGCGTTACTGCTATCATCCACGCCGGTCATCTCTGGCGTTGATTGACCTCGCTTGAGTAATGAAGATCGTTCCGTGATTCAGTATCGGCCTCCCTTGTGCGGCGCGGTTGTCGCTTGTTGAAATGACTGGGTCGGGCGGCAAAGCAGCTGAGAAAACCAATTACAGGTCTTCGTCCAAACCCACAGTCGCCAGCTGAATGATACTCGCGCCTATCGGTGGGCTAGCTCTCGGTGCTTATTGGACGGTATGGTCTCTGTTACTCTGACTTCCCATGCGGCACAGCCGTCACATTATCACACTCCAGACACCCGGATAGTTCTTTTATTTTTATCTACAGCGCTCTATCTTTAAAATCCCCGCAAGTGGCGCGCGGGAATCGTCCATGCTGCCGACGAAATGCCCACACCTTCTCTCCACCTACGAAGTGCATTGGCAGGCGCAGGTAGCCTTGCCATACTGCTCTTCCTTTTCTTTAGATTCAAACAAACTGATACATCTTCTCAAACTTTGAATGCCACTCCGGTCTCTTCCAACAATACTGAAAACCTGCAAGATGTCTTTAATCGAACACTTGGAGTCAGTGTATCGACCACCTGTACATGCCAGCGCATTGACTGACATCGATACAGTTTCAAAAGATTTTTGTTATCAATTTACCATCACGGACAGACCATCGAGATTCTATGTCTCTCGCCGCCGCCCTGTCCGACTTGGAAATTGAGTACGTCGACGGTGTCACCGAAGTCCTGGAGAAGTCATTGCCCCCCGGAGGCAGGGAGGCAAATCTCAACAAAGGAGCTCTGGGCAACTGGCGCGCACATATGGACGTGATGAGAAAGTGAGCAACATCGGCAATTTCAACTACGACGGTGAACACTGACCACAAGACAAGGATCGTCGAACAAAACCTCACTTCTGCGCTCGTCCTCGAGGACGATGCCGACTGGGACCTGCGGATCAAATCACAGCTGCGCGACTTCGCAAGAGCGTCACGGATGCTCGTCCAGCCTCTCTCCGGCACGTCCGACCAGCTCCTGGATCCCACACACCCCGCGCCCGCCGCGGGACAGGAGCCGCGGAACTTCACGCTCGGCGGCATCGACGAAGAGATGACCACAAAGCCTACCACCTCCCCCTATGGCGACATCGACCGCTGGGACCTCCTCTGGCTCGGCCACTGCGGCGTGCAGTTCCCACGTGCGGCCGACCACCCCGGCGCGCCGCCGCCGCCGCTGCCGCTCGGCCGGGTGGTCATCGCCAACGACTCGACGGTGCCGGAGCCGCAGCACATCGACGGGCTGTTCGGCACGGACGAGCTGCAGCGTGAATACCCCGCGCACACACGCGTCGTGTCCCGCGCCCGCACCGGCACCTGCACGCTGGGCTACGGGCTGTCGCGGCCCGGCGCCCGGCGCCTGCTGTACGAGATGGGCGTGCGCCGCTTGACGGGCAACTCCGACTTGATGCTTCGCTCGGCGTGCGATGGCGATGGCGATGGAGATGGCGTTCGCACCACTTGCCTTACGGTGCAGCCCCAGCTGTTCCAGCACCATCGCCCTGTCGGCTCCAAGCTCGCCTTTAGCGATATCTCTGACCATGGAGACGGCTACAACACCCAGGCGTTCACGCGTAATGTGCGCTGGAGCACGCGGTTGAACTTTCCGAGGCTGGTGGATGGCAGGACGGATTACATCGACTTGTGGAAGGACGGAGAGGAGAATCCTTTAGATGGCCTCTAGAGAGTGTGGGGTACAGGATCGTGATAAGATTCTGATCTTCTTCTGGGTTGGGGGAAACGGAGTAATCAAGTCGATGATGTACCCATGGATACTTTTGGTTTGTGTTCAAGCTTCGAAGTGACGGCTCCACCTTTTCCCATCCTCATGCTCTCGTACAGACCAGGAAACCATCGGTTACCCAGCGCAAAGTGCCTTGTGTTATGGGCCAAGTCATCGGCAAAACGGATGCTCAGAAAGTCCAGATCGCCGGTTGTGCATGGTTTCGAACTGTAGGGGCCGAAATTGACAGAGCGCATAACGTCTGACGCAACATCACTCCTGTTGCGCAAGTCAGTCGAGTGGAAGCTCGCCGTGTAGTCATATGCCTGGTAAGCGGGACCCGCTTTTGCAATGACGCGCTGCCAGGCAATAGCATCCTTTTGGAAAGCGCGAGCTTCCCACAAAATACGCGTAGTGACAGGGTCCGTGATGAATACTGATGGATAGTGGGGAAGATGCCATAGTCCGAGGTCGATGGTTTCTACATGGGCGGCAATGGCGTTGAAGACAGTAACAGGAGTGCGGTCCTGCTTGTGTGGGAGTGGCTGATGGACAAGAGGCAACCCAAGTACGTCAGACAAGGCCAGGTACACAAAATCGACATGCTGACTCGAATCAAGCGCGCCAAGGATATGCGAAAGTTTTGAGTGACAGCTTGGATGATGAGGCTTTGCGTCAGGATCCCATTTAGGCCAGTCTGTGTCTGCCAGGGTGAGCTGGACGTTTCGGCAGCCAGCGAGGATTTGCGGTTCAGCCACCGAGCGTGAGGCTTCAGCAAGACCAACAGAGACAGTGTCGCTGAGCGAGGCGTAGGAACGGATCTGTCCAAATGCGGTTGATGGCCATGTGTTCTTATGAGAGTGGTTGACGCCGGTCGTTGACGGCAAGGTGAAGAACAGCGACCCTCTGTTTGCAGAATTTCGGATGGTACGTGAGCCGCACCCAACGATTCTGTAGTTGAATGTTAGCGGGCATGGAATGACCAGTGTATGCTGCATGCGGATAAACAGGTGGAGATGGCAGGCAGCAGCAGCACTCACTTGTAGATGGTCATGGCGTCATGGGTGCAGAGGCGGCACTTGAAAGACCGGGGCTGGTTGGTGACACCGGAGGTGTAGGTGTAGGTGTCGGGAAGAAGGTCGCAGCGGTGTTGGATCGACGCTAGCGAGAGATCGACGCAGGGATGCGGTCGTGAGTGCTGCCTGGCGTGCCTGTCACCCTTTCTCTGACATCCTGTCGCTCGCAGTACCTACTGCTTCGTCCTTGCGCCGTTTACCGTCGCCTTAGCTCTGCTGCACAGAAAGGAGCAGGCGCATTGCCATTGACCAGGCAGGCAGCACGGCACGGCGCAGGCAGCAAACAGATGTGGGGAAGGCGCGGCGCACTGACTCATGATGGTGTCCGTCTTAGTTTGCCGCAGCCTCTGCGGTGTGTCTGCCGCCTTCCCCTCCACCAGCTTCGCAGCTTCCTCGGCCTATAAAGCCCGCTGTAGCTGCCGCCAGCTGTCTTTTCCTCGCCATCACTGCATCCTCTCCTCATCCCCAACCCAATCTCCTAGGTCAGCCCAGCTACCTACCTACCTCAACCCGCACCCACCCATTAACATGGATCCCAGAGAAAGCCGCCGAGGAAGGGCTAGTGTCCGGGCAAGAGGCTTACTCAGAGGACGAGGCAGAGGCAGAGGTTTCCCCCCTGGCTCCGCTCCCCCAGTCCCAAGCTCCACTCCCTTTGGCAACCATTCCAACCGCCCCTTCTCAGCCGTCACCAGACCCGTCACCATGTCTGGAGGTGCCGTCACGTCTACCTTGCGCCATGTCACCGACCGCAAGCTCGCCAAGCTGGCTGAGAACCAGCGTGCCTTCGAAGCCCAGAAGGCTGCCATGTTGGACGCCTCCAGCAATGCCGACAATGCCGCCGATAAGGTGCGAATCCTGATGGCCGCCTTCAAGGACAACAAAATCAGCTTCAACCAAGGCCAGTCGTCTGTGAATAACATCGAGCGCTTCCTTGACCAGGCCCGTCACGACCCTTCCGTGTCAGCCACTCTATTGGCCGAATGGAGGGACTGGCTTGAACTGAACCTGGACATCCACACAGACAAGTACAACTATGCCGATCTCTTTGGCAGGCTGGTCACTGAGTGGATTGAGAAGCCGAACGACGCCATGACCCAGCTCAATGCTCATTCCTCTGCGACCGAGGAAGACTTGCCTGCAACCGGCTCCGCTTCTTCGAGCAGTTCTTCCGACTCCTTCGACGTGGTTGGCCGCGAGGAGATGCACGAGCAGCGCCAAACACTCGAGCGATTCATCTTCAATGAACCCAAGGTCGACACTGCCGCCATCAAGAAGTACCTCGACGACCTTTTCGTTAATACCAAAAAGTCGAGGCGCATGGAGTTGACCCCCTTGGAACGCTTGCGTGAGGACATTGAGAAGTGGAAGGGCGACATCAGTGTCGGCGAAGACACCATCCGTTGGGCCATCCAAGGCATCTTGAAGGGTGATCTTTTCACTGGTTCAAAGCGCGAAGTTCTTGTCGACTTGAAGTCACGCCCTGAGGTTATCAAGGAGATGGTTGACGTACTCCGCATGGATCTCGACTCGCTAAAGAACTGGGAATGGCCCGGTCCTGTTCCCGTTCTCCTCCGACGCCAACTGAATGGCAAGTATCGAGCCTACATGGATGAAGAGATCCACACCGCGATTCTTGTGCAGGTCATCGGCGCCCATATGGCTGTCATGCTCAAGAATTCCTTCAGAGACCATTACTACTCTGGTGCTTGGGTTCAAGCCCCGTACCGTGCCATGAAAAGGGCTGACAGGCAGCGCCGGCACTACTTCCTGGGCAAGGCCAACATTCAAAGTTCCGACTCGGTGCGTGACATCCGATTCTCGGAGTTCCGGGATGACTTCTTCATGACGCAGCTTCCATCGAAAGTCGACGAAGGCGGCCGCGACTACATGGCGGAGGACGCTGAGTCGGATGACGGAGATACGAAGTCTCCACTTGAGATCAAGCAGCAGTTACTCCGCCTGGCCTCCACCGAAATGCTCATCAACACCAAGCTGTATGATGAATTCACAATCTTGGCTAGCGACTTTAAGTGGTTCGGCCCGTCACTTCCTCATGCTACAATCTTTACGGTGCTCGAGTACTTTGGTCTCAAGGACAACTGGCTTGACTTCATCAAGAAGTTCCTTGCGGCTCCGCTCATTTTCACTCAAGACGGCCCCAAGGCCGAGCCCAAAATCCGGAAGAATGGCATTCCAATGGGTCATGTCTTGGCGGATGCTCTCGGCGAGGCGGTTCTGTTCTGTCTTGACTTCGCTGTTCATCGCAAGACCGATGGTGCTGTTCTGTACCGCTTCCATGATGACCTCTGGTTCTGGGGCCAGGAAAGCACCTGCGTCCAGGCGTGGCAGACTTTGCAGGAATTTTCTTCAGTCATGGGTCTGGAACTGAACGAGGAGAAGACGGCGGCAGCTAAGATCGTAAGCTCTGACAAGCAGTCTTTGGCCCCGCTCCATCAAGCACTGCCGACAGGAACGATTCGATGGGGCTTCCTGAAGCTGGACGCCAAGGAAGGCCGTTGGATCATTGACCAGGAGATGGTGGACGTACACGTTCAGGAGCTTCGCCGTCAGCTGAAGTCATGCAACAGCGTCTTCGGGTGGGTCCAAGCCTGGAACGGCTACGTCGGACGTTTCTTCTCAACGAATTTCGGTCAGCCTGCCAACTGTCTGGGCCGCGAGCACGTGGACATGTGCATCGAGACATTTGAACGTATCCAACGCTCCCTCTTCGCTGAGTCGGGCGATGGCAATGTTGTCGAGTACCTCCGCAACATCATCACGGAGCGATTTGGCAACACCGGGGCTATCAGCGGTGGTCGTCCGATTCCGGACGCATTCTTCCACTTCCCGGTCGAGTTGGGTGGCCTCGGCTTGCTGAACCCATTTGTCCAGCTGTATGCGATGCGCCGGCGCTCGGTGCGCAAGCACACAATCGACGAGGTCAATTTCGCCCTGGAGCGGGAGCGGGAGAGCTACGAGGATGCCAAGGAACGCTTCGAAGCTGGCGAAGTTCCGGTCGACCAGACAACGCCCAAGAACCTCGAAGGCGAGCCATTCATGAGCCTGGACGAGTACATGCGCTTCGTTGAGCAGACGTCGGCCGAGCTCAGCGTGGCGTACAAGCGCTACATGGAGCCCATCCAAGAGACCCACGTTGAAGAATCGGACAAGGTGGGCAGTGCCATGGCGCATCTGCCGGGCGATCGGTACAGCACCCCAGGCATGAGTAACCACTGGCACCAGTTGAGCCCCTACTGGAAGTGGATCATCACGCTCTATGCGGGTGAGACGGACAAGAGGTTTGGAGGCTTGGCTATTTGCGACAAGGGCCTGCTGCCGCTTGGACTGATCAGCATCTTGCGGAGCGAGAGGGTGAGGTGGCAGGGCTGAAGCCATTGATAGACATGAAAGATGGATGAATTACGACGTGTATGATTATGGCGTTCGATTTTTTGGGGGGTTTGGAAAACAAAAAAAGATACCACTCCGCTTATGGGCTGACGGGAAGGGGACAACGAAGGAAAAAGGAAAACAGGATTCAGGGGTGTATTATGACGCTCGCCGCTCTCTGTACAGCTTGCAAGGCTTAGGCAGCACTACACTACTCACTGTATGATAGAGATGCGGAAAATGAGAAAAAAAAAGAAACATCTCAGCTCAAACATGGATTGCGTTGTCGATGTGAAATGATTGATATGTTGAATCTCGCCTTTGAACGATGAATATCCCTCATCATTCTTGTTCACGAGCATTTTCTCGCTCGCTCGCCATGTTACAAAAATGCGAAGTAATGGAATAGGGCCCAGCTAATGCAACAAAACCAAACGTCCACCCAAAGAAGGAAAGACCCCCCTTCCATCCCCGCCACGGCAGCTTTTCCCCTTCTGGGGAGCACACGGACGGTCAGCCAAGTGCCTAGGTCCCTTCTACCAAGGAAAAGGCACTACCAACCGCCGAAATGTGGTCGGTCCTTGTCCCACCCGGCAACGGCCCGCCTGTTCGGTCGGCCATGTCTCATTCAGACAAGGCTTGGGAAGAGGCAACCAACGGGTCGGCATTACCGGCTCTCGGGACCCACAATTCGCGATCTCGGGAAAAGAGAGTTCTTGAGGTTTAAGTAAAGAAAACAGAAAGCAAATGGCTCGTTGACGGTCAACAAGGGACGGTGAGCAAATTGAAGGGACGAAGGTGAGTGGGGCGGCGGGAAGGAACACCAGCCTCTCGCCTTTTTCTCTCGCTCATCATCCCAACCCACCAACCCCACTGCGGACGCGGAGAACGCTCTGGGCCGGACCTGGCCAAGTGTGCGCCGATCCGCGTGCAGCCGCGATCCCGCCTTCGTATTCGCGCACATTAGGAAGAAAAAAGCTTGTCTTCACTACTTATCTTCCTTACTTCGCCTCTTCACTTTCCATTCTCGCCTCTGCAAGATGCATTTCTCGCCCCACCCGGACATGCTTGCCGTCGTGCGACACCGCCATCCGAAACACAGCATCAACATCAGCCTCGGTACAACAATGCAGCCAACCGGCGGCCCTGCGGCAAGCGTCCGGGGTTAGCTGCATGCTGTGTTGTTTGCGGCACCTCAAACTCAAATTCAGGATAACAAGAAGAACCCTTGGTGATGCGAGTCCATTTGCATTGATTGTGCTACATTGACTTCTATTTTTTGAATGCATACATCGAAGGTTGGAATTACATAAGGGTGTTGACAAGATGTATCAACAAATGCAGGTGGTGAGTGGTGCAATGCTGAAGCGTGAGAGAAGACATTATTGACATGAGCGAAAAGAACGAGCGAAAAGAACGGATCTTGGTCAGGGAAATATACTGATGAATCATCACACATGGCCCACCAGTCCTAGCAGAAACGAGCGAATTAGAAGAGAGCTGCCATGACAGCGAGGAAGATGGTTGCAACCGAGCCTCCAGCCAAGTGCTTGGTGCCGATTCCCTGGAACACAGACAGTGGTGCTGTCGGAGTAAGGACGATGCTGCTGATGTTTCCGTTTCCGGTTGTGACAGATGCCGCAGTGGTGCTTCCAGCAGTGGCCAAAGCATTGGAGGCGGGCGTTGTGACGCCTGTGGCATTTGGGGTCGATGGGACGTAGGGCGGGACGATTGGGGTCAGCCATACCGATGAGGTCAAAGTGCCGGTGGTGGCTGGGAGCGCCGCCGAGCTGCCACCAGTGTACGTCGGCGCAATCAGGCCGCTGGAAGTCAATGTGCCCACCGAGATGATAGTCACCGGGGTGTACGAGAGCACCGGTGTCAAGGCTGGTCCGGTAGCCGCCGGAAGGTTAGACGAAGCAACCGAAAGGCCAGAAGAAGCAATTGAAAGGCCAGAAGAAGCAACTGGAAGGCCAGAAGAAGCAACCGGAAGAACAGAAGACGCAGTCGTCGCGTCCGAGTAAGGGTTGGTGGTTGACGGGGAGAAGCCCGACGGGAAAACAGTCGTGTCGACAGACAGGATGCTCGAGACCGTAGTGAACGATGGTTCAATGCCTGACGGGTACACAGTCGACACCGGAAGCGCAGAAGTGGAAACCGAAGGATAAGTTGGATTGGGAGAGTATCCCGACACTGGAAGTGCTGAGGTGACGCCAGAAGACACCGGGACCAGTGAAGGAGAAATGGCGCCAGAAGATACCGGGATCAGTGAACGAGAGGAGGTGACGCCCGAAGGATAGGCAACCGACAGAGTCGAAGTGGATGTGGTAGTCACGAGCGTAATTGGTCCTCCCAGGGTGATGGTGTCCGAGTGAGTGTAGACGATGGTCGAAGGCCACACGAACGAAGGGTTGCTGGAAGGCCAGAACAGCGAAAAGGATGAGAAGCCGGTGCCAATGGTTGTCGATGAGGCTGTGCCTGCAATGGGCGAGGTGGGCGAAGGAGGTAAGATGGAGAACGATGTGGAGGAGGAGCTCGTACCGGTGGCCCATGGAAGGACCGTGGTAGAGGGGTATGAAAGAATTGGAACTGAGGGTATGGAGACTGGCGAGATTGTAGGATACCAGGGGTTGGTGATGTTGCTGGTGTACGAGGATGTCAAGGTCACCGGGCACACAGTAGTCGAGACGGCAACGAAAGAGGTGAAGACAGTGGCCGACAAAGTCGGGCAGTCGGTGACGGTGCTGGGGCAGCTCGTGACAGTGACCTCGTAGGTTGCGAAGACGGTGGAAGTGGTAACGGCCGGAATTACATCGACGAAGACGATGCTGGTGGTGTACTCGGGCTCATCTGCAGGTCATCGTCAGCGATGTACTCGGTGGTGAAGAGGTGAATGGCTTCTGGAAGAGGCAACTCACACAGAGGGTCCGAAAGGGGTTGGTCCGGCAGGACGTCTGTTTCTCAGTGAGTACTCTCGCAAACGCAGCTGGAGGTGTGAGGTCTGAGTCTTACAATCTCCACGCTTGACAGCCAGGGTTGCAGACACGAGAGCGGCCAGAGCCAGGAAAAGCTTGAGAAGCTGCATGTTGAGCGTCGTCGATGGAGCGGGGGGAACGAGCAATGAGAGCAGGAGGCCGGAGAGGCAGAAGAGATGGACGAATCGAGCACCAAGGCAAGACAGTTAGCTGGAGAGAGACACGGAACGACAGGCTGAAGTTGGTGGAGAGGAAGAGGAAGAGGAGAAGGCGAGAAGTCTGGCTGAAGTACCCACCTGGGGCTGCTGAGAATGAGGAAGTCGCGAGGCGGAAGTCGCGAGCTCAGCGTCATCGTGACCCCAGTGCAGCAGTCGCGACCGACCCGGCAAGCGCTGGCGAGCACAGCAGGCAAGGCGAACACGCTGAGGGTTCAATGGCAAAGGAAACTGCGTGAGGGTCTATTCATCTGCGACTTGGGCTATGGAAGTAGCTGACATAACTAATGTCACGCAAAACGGCGAAGAATCCCTCAGCACGCGTCGTGGGAGCGCAGCAGGGCACGCGGACAGCACCGCTGCAAAACGGCCGCTTTCTATATGCTTGAGCACCTCAATGGTACTGCAGGGCCATGGCAACGCACCTTCCCGGACTCGCAAATCCAGCCCAGTCAGGTGTTAAAGACCGCGATGGACGCCCACTCACGTGCGAACGCGGTCCTGCATACCGCGCAGCGCCCTTTGCCGGCATACGCGCGCCGATGGGCGCGGGCCTGATCGTCATGCGCAGCGAGGGCGACGGCAATGGCGGGCGCAGGGCGCATGGCGCAGGCAGTCGGTCCAGGCGGGGGCACTGGCGGGTGGAGCAGAAGGCAAACACAGAGGCGAAATGATGGCGGGCTGCAAGACAGAGAGACGGGGTGCTTGGCACTGGGTAGCCGTCTGCAGCGCGGGCGGCACAGGGCGTTTCAGCTGCAGGCGTTGCACAACAAAGCGGCGGCCAGGCTGCGGGCGCCCACGGCGATCAAGGCATGGGCCGATGCGCGCAGGCCCTGCACGGCCGCACACCCGCCCTGCTGCCCATCGTCGGTCTGTGCGCTCGCTTAGCGCCCGCTCTGCTCTCATAAAAGCCATCCTACCCTCCAGCTCCCTCCCTCTCCCTCTTCCACCGAACACCTTCGCAAGGCATCGCTAAGCTAAGGTAAGCCTGAATCGCCTACTCGGACTGGTGCTCGCGCGGCTGCTTCAATTGCGCCTCCGCTTCGAGCTCTGCCTGATCTTCCTCGCAGCGCCAGCTCCAAGCTCACCACCTCACCCGCACCGGCTCCCTGCTCACTTTTTCCCCTCTCCAGACATCGATCCAAAGGGTTCGCTTTACAGCCTCAAGCTCCATCTGCTTTGCGCCGCACATCTTACTTCAATCACCTCGACAACAATCAAGATGCTCGGTCTCAAGGTCCTCCTCACCTTTGGTCTGGTCGCCATGGCTTCGGCCGGTAAGTCGCGCTCTGCGCCTCACTCCACTTGCATGGTCGCATTATAATAACAAGATCTTTCAGGCAACATGCATGGCATGAATGACCTCATCCGCCGTGAAGAGTGCCCCGCCGCCTCCACTGTTACCGTCACCGCCACTGTCTGCGGTACTGGCGGTGCTTCCTCTGCGACTGTCCCCGCCACCGTTCCGTCTACCACTGCTCCCGCCGGCGAGACCACTCCCGCTAGCAGTATTCCGGCCTCGTCCGTCCCGGGTAGCCCTGAGACTCCCGCTTCTGGCCCGACCACCACGGCTCCTGGCAGCACCCTCCCCGTCGGTTCTTCGGCTGTTTCCGGCACCGAGACTCCTGCTCCCTCCTCCGGCACTGCTTCTGGCAGCGCCCCGCCCTCGTCCTCGGCCGGTGGCTCTGGTGCATCTAGCTCTGCTGGTGCCTCCGAGAGTGCCAGCGCCAGCGGTAGCTCTCCGGCAGGCACCTCGGCTGCCGCGTCTTCGACTGCCGCCCCTTCCAGCGGTGCAGCGGGCGTCAAGCTTGACAACGCCATGGCCGCCCTCTTCGCCGCCGGCGTCTTCGTCGCCCTTGCTTAAGCAGATGGCTTTCCACAGTCAATCGCGATTGACGGGATCCTCATTTCTTTTCTTCTTTGGTAACGAGCGACATGGGTTTACGGGAGTACAACTGGCGGGTTGACTTATCATGACTGGGAAAACATGACGGAACGGTAATGACAGGTACGGGAGGATCTTGACTATCCAGACAGGGGTCTGTAATTCACATGGGCATAGCGTGGAGGTCATAGTTGGTGGACTCTTTTTGTCGGTAGTTTTGCACAGGCTTTTGAACAAAAGCAATCTGAGTCGCCGTTGACCTCACTTGACCCCAAGCTGCGGTGACAGTTGATTGACCCATGTGTGCCAACGTGTCGCACATGGTCGCAACAGGCGGAGCACCTTCCACAATGGCGGCTGGCGCGTTGAAGCACTCCACGAATCTTGACGTGCATCCCTGGGCGCATGGATCACTGATTGACTAGCGCCCGGTGTCCCGCTCAGACGAGTCAGGGTGCGACCGGGGTGCTAGTGCCCGCCGGGGCCCACCGACGGTCGCAGCGATAAGGAACAGGCAAGCCTGGGCCAGCGAGCGCCGCCAGCGGCCCAGCCACCCAGCCACCACCGTCACCGCGGGTGCCAGCAAACATGCCCGCCAGCCACCGCTAGCCATCTGCCTTTCTTGACAGTCACCGAAGCAGCATCACAGCAGCAGCAATCAAGCTTCCCTGCCTTTCCATTCCGTCGGCTGACGCCGCTGCCAGGAGCTTTCTGATGCGTCCAGACAGGGGTGCACGCTTTTCTCATGCAGGCAGTCCTAAGCTGGACGGAGGGTTCTGGCTGGCGAAACCTGGGATCGCGCCCTGGAGCAAGGCACGCGGCGCATCGGATTGGCTCAAACGGAGTGTTTCTGTCTCGCTCTACAATTTGTTTGATGAGGGCGCCATCCAGAGCGCGTGGTCGATGATTTCTCCATCTCGCACCCGAAAGTCGCACGCAGCAAAGGGATGACGGGCAGCGATACGCGCGGCGATCACGTAGGCTGCAATCGCTGGAATCAATTGTTTGGACAAGTAGAGGAGGGAGAAAAAAAAAGGAAGATGCGCGCGTCTCGACACAGCGTCGACGCGATCGTCAGCTTGTGCTTCCCGCCACCGGCGTGTATTCTCCATCCCTTCGTTCCGCACCTTTCGCCCTTCCCTTGTGGCTCGTACGTGGTGTGTGCTTCCGTCCACATGGGCACTACGTGGGTACGTAAGTCATGGCGGTGCGTCCCTCTTGCCAGGCTGCGATACCAGCCACCGCGCCGCGCCGCACCCGTTGCACCACGATCGGAGCGAGGACTGGGCCAAGGGAGTGGCCAATTGCAGCATCAAAGCTCCGGCTCCAGCGAAGGGGGCCGACGACACACACGAGGGGAAGATATGACGCTTCGGTCGTGCGACAGGCAGTGCTGTTGGAGAGTTGCACGACGACAGGAGTGGTTACCGCCTTTGTGGTGGCAATCTTCCTCTTTGCCGTCACCAGTCATGCATCGAGAATCAGGTTGAAAGACTCCAGCTCGCCTGTCCTTGGGTTGCCGTGTGCAACATGACAATATCCCGGCCATTAACAGCTGCAACTTATGAGCGTGGGTCCGTTGGGCGGAAGCTTGTCCATGCCGACCGAAAAAGAAGCAGGTAGCTGGCCGGCCGCACCATCCGGACGCGGACTGGCGGGCATGCAACAAATGAGGAGCTGATGCGGGAAACCACATGAACCCACGCGTCGCGCTCCCGATTGCTCTTCGCCTGCTTCCACGGTCCCGTCGCCAGGGCAGGAAGCCGGAGACGGCTGGGTGGAAATGGTAGAAAACAATGGCAGCTGCTGCTGTCGTCACACTTTGGGTTTTTGCTTCCTTTTCCCCCCAGTGTTGCTGGCTGCGCTGCACCTTCAACGGCGCTGCATCCATCGACGACGCTCCCCACATCTTCAGCTGATCCTGGCCTCCGCCCCGGCTTTGCTACGCCACGACAACAATAACAGAACCATCAAACCACTCGCCTCGTCTTTCCTTCCTCAGCCAAGTCTCTCTGCCCCAATAACTCTGTTCTCCACTGCTATGCTAAAGGTGTTCAAGTGTTCCATCCCGTCACGGCAGAAATCCTGGCCACATCCCGGTCCAGCGCCAGTGAAACGCGGTGGCTTGATGATAGGCGCCTGCCCCCGTAGGATAAGAAAACACAAAAAGAAAAGAAAAGAAAGAAAAAAACGTCTCAAACAGCCAACGACCACAAAAACCTTGGCCCATGGCAACCGCTGCGTTCCTAACCTATCAACACCGTGCGCTCCGTATATTAAACCGACCCAAAACTTACACACAAAGAAAAGCATGGCACAGGAACACTTGCCTCGAACCGTCGAGTTCCTCCGCCCGTGCGTGTCCTGGCAGGCGAGGAACGGAGACGCGGCCTGCATGCGAAGCTTTTTATTTTCCAAGGAAGCGCTTCCTCAACCCACGCGTCGTCATGGGTGTGATAAGGGAAACTCCCCCGTACCTGCATGATTGACATCGCCTATTTTTCCCCTCCACAGCCCGCCATTGGCCCGTCTTTGCCGTCCCCGGCTCCGCCCCGACCGTTTTACTCTCGATCTGCCTGCGACCGATGGCCCTGTCCTGCTAACCGACCGAACGTCGGCGGACCGGGGTCCGTCCACGTTTGAAAGGCTGCCAACAAGCGCTGAGGACGTAGGTACTCGGAGCACCCTAACGAGGAGCCCCCAGCCCAACACAAAAGCAGCATGTTGAGTTTGGCCATAGACCAACTACTAACATCCCTGGCCTTTCTTATTGCTTTCTCTTCTCTTTCGCTTCACGAGACAGTAATGAATAGATAGCCCATCACTCGAATGGCAGCAGTATTTCTGGATCCTTTATGTCGTTTATGTGTAGGTACATTCATCTAACAAAAGATGTATAGACTGCACGTTCGAGTGTCCTCGTACAGTGCTTTCTGCTTTTTTTTTCCTTCTCTTTTTCTCTGAGATTCTATACCCCCTTTCAAAAATTCACACACGAAGGTTGTATCTCACCGCCTCACCACCTCCTTGCTACAACATCATACAGCAGCCCTAAAACAAAACGAACCTGACGCAGAATGCTTCGACGGAACACCAATATGCTTTCAAAATCAGAATGTGCTGCCCCTCTTCCGCCACTATACTGTTCTCACTTGAACCCATCAAACCAAACCAAGAACCGAAATGCTACTCCGCCACCTCCGCACAAACAGGACATCCGCCGCTGATGGCGTTGCGGATGAGGTGAGCGTGAGCGACCTTGGCGCCGACGCTGTGGCTCGATGTCTCCGCATCCTCGGCAAACTGCGCCTGCAGCATCGACGCCGCAGACGCGCTGGAGCTCGCACCGGCCGAATCGAGTAGACACGAGAGGTGGTAAACGTGGCCGCAAGCGAATCCGATGAGCGTTTCCCTCTCTGTTCACTGTCAGTAATCCGCCGAAAAAGAAAAGAAAAGAAGAAACAAGTGTTGATGATGGCGTGAACATACCATCTTGAGTGAAGGGCTTGCTGCAGCCCACGCAATGTCCGGGCTTGATTCCCTCAGCAGCCGCGTCGACGCGCTTGGTGACGGCAGCGTCGTCCTTCTCCGCGACCTCCTGTGCCTCCTGCAGCGGCTCGACGAAGACGTCGATGTGGTCGGGCTCCTTGTCCAACACCTCGAACTTGACGCCCTTCTTCCTGCCCGCTCGCAGCGTCTCCATCGCGGAGGCGACTTCGCTCCGCAGGACCTTGGCGACGCCGTCGCTGATGCTGAACTGGATCTCGTACTCTCTGACCATACGCCGGATGCCGTCCCGGAGCCCTTCGATCTCGAGACCCTCAGGGATGCGGCGGACCAATGTGATGGGGTCGATGGCAGTCCCAACTTCCTCGAGGAGCCCGCGGATGAAGTGCGGCTTATCCATGCTGTAGTCGAGCAGGTCATCCCAGAGGTCCGGATCGTCCTGCTCTTTGGCGAAAGAGATGGCGTAGGATACATCACCCATCTTATCGATGATGAGGAAGAGAGCCTTCTTCACTTCACCAGTCTTGGAGAGAATGTAGCTGCATGGTTGTCAGTTCCCGCTGCTTGGGCATGTTAATACAAAAGAGAAGAACTTACACAAGCTCGGGGATGTATTGGCGGGCGTCGCATACGGCGCAAGCCTTTTCGTAGTCGTAGCTTTGCGAGGACTTCACGAACTCCATCAGGAGATCTCTGTCATACTCAGCAAATGATTCCACAGCGAGATCACCAAAATCCTCGACCATTGCCCTCCCTTCATCAACTATGCGGGCATGAGTCGCGCGCAATTCGCTTTCGCTCCCCTTGCCGGTCCACAGAGCGCGCATGTAGAAGAAGAGGAAAGGCTTGAACGAGCCGCCCTTCTCCTGAAGCTGTTCAACAACAGTGTGGGGATTTACCAAGCCTTGGTAGGCGTCTTCGACAAGGAGCTGTACGGCTTCCGAAGAGGCATCTTCCAGCTCTGCTAGTGATGCCAGTTTCATCTGCTCTCTAGAGATTCGGACCATGATGAAGCCTGGAATATCATCGGCAACTTCAGCCATAAGGCGGTACTCGCGAATGAGAGACATAGCGGCGTCAGCATTCTGCACGCGAATGTAGCATTGCAGAGCCTGTTTGGGACGACCGTCGGCAATGTATAGTTTGGCAAGAGCTTCCATGAGAATGCGCCAGTCTCTGCCTCGTTCGCCTCCTTCGATTGTGTCTTCGTTGACGTCGCCGGCATCCAGCTTGCTTTCCAGTGCATTGATGACGCTGCCCACATTGAACAGTTCCGGGTCCCACATCTCCAAAAGCTCCTTCAGGCGGACGCGGTCGCGGATAATGTAGTTTCCGAGGACGACCTCGTATACTAGAGAAGGCAACGGTGGAACCAGCTGCTTTGTAGGGATATATGGGGTGATTGCGTCGAATTGACCCGCTTCAGCGAATGTCCAAACCCAATGCTCCCATCGTGATGAAGTCCCAAGCACTTTACCCGCCACTTTGCCAGCCGTTGTCCAATCTTTTGCGGAGACAAGCTGCTGCATCCAGAGGTCACCGATGCGACGCTTTTCCTTTTCCGCGGTCGAGTTGTGCTGCTTCTCAGCAGAGACGGTTGTTTGCGAAGTATCGTCCGCAAAGAACTCCGCCATGCTCGGTTTCCGTCGGAGTGATGAGACTGGCGTGCCGACGGTGGGGGACATGGGCTCGTCGCTTTGCAGAGACGATGATACGATCTCAGGATGGTTGTTGACAAGCTCCCATGCATCTTCGTAATTCTGATGATCCAGAAGCCACGAGAGATGGTCTGCAAGGTCACGCTTTACGCCGATGACGCAGTCGTAGGGGCTATGAATGAACATCTTCAAGCCGGCCGAGACTGCCAAAGGATGTCCTCCCTTTGTCAAGGCGTGTTTTGCCATGGGTGCTTGCCCAGTCATGCTGCGCGGTAAACTGCCCTTGCCATTGTCACCGCTGCTTCCCAAGCTGGCTATGGAAGCGCCCGAGCTAAAGATCCGCTGAGCCGTTACTCCTGCACCCCAGATGCCTTCGCTAATTGTCTCAAGAGCTCCTCGCTGCGCCACTGGACTCCCTGGTAGCAGGGGCGGAACATAGAGGGTACTGAGATGGTAGTCGGCTGCTGAGAGGGTCTCGAATCGGCTGACGGTCAGAGTGTCCACATCAACCTCTTCAGATGTGTCGGCATCTATTAAGCGGATCTCAGGCTGGATTCCATTGGATCGGTGGTGTATTCCTCGTTTGGTCGTGTCCGTGGTAGTAGCGTTGATAGGGTTATCGTCATCATCGCGGGTGCGATATGCAAGAACAAGAAGTATGGAAGGGGTATAAAGCGATAAACCAGAAATAATACAGTCGTCGAATCGAAGCCTGTTCCGTCAGTCAATGCACGGTCCGTGTTCCAAAGCATAGTTCCTTACTTATGAACAATGTCTGCGCGCCCTGCAGACCTTTCTCCAATATATTTTCCTGTGCCGGCTCCACCTGGATCGACTTGTATAACCCAAGCAGTATCGCCCCAGCCCACCAATAGCTTCTCTTTCTTTGGCTTCAGACGCTTTGTGCCATTCTTCTTTGGCGAACCTTGGACTTCTGTGATATCCGTTCCAGACCGGTCGATGCCATTTTTGGCGGGGGCGTCATCGTCCGGTTCGAGATTCTTCTCATCAATCCACTCTATCCGAGCTTTCCACACAGAGGCCATGTCTTCCCACTGGCCGTGAAAGGGCCGATCCACATGGGCTATCCGCTTCCAGGCAAACTCCGAGTCGACGCTTTCCAGCTTGAGATTGGATCGCATTATCTTGATACCCTGCTCATTTGCCCACGCCACGTATCCGCCGGAGAGAGACCATTTGATTGCACTGATGCTGCCCTCACCAGAGTGCAGGATGGTATCTCTCCCAGTATTCGCACCGAGTCCAATGGAGCCTAACCATCCAGAAGCCGCGGCAGCTGCACTGTTGGTGTTCGCCTCAGAACTGACACCAGGACGTCCTCCCTGCGTTAAGATCAGGTTTCCAGACAATCCTCCCGAAAGATAAGTTCTGTCGCTCTTGTATTCCGGAGACAGTGCAACAGAATTGATGGGCCTGCGGAAATTCCTAAGGGTGACATCTTTCTGATCCACAAGTGAGGATACGCAGACGTGGCCATCAATTGAAGAGGTTGCGACGTAAATCGAGTTGGAGGGAGTGGCCGGCAGCGGAGGCTGCCTTGGAGTTCTCGACGGCGGGCTTGACACAGTAGACGCGGCAGTACTGCGGCGTTCCGGTGGAGGGACGGGCTCCGTAGCGGTTCTTGTCACAGGGTCCCCTCTCAAATCCGGCAGAGGAGGGGGGAACGGGGAGATTGACACTGAAGTGACCGAGGCAGAGTGGGCGTGGTAGAAGCGCAACGACTGGAAAGAGGGCATGGAGAGCACATTCTGGTGGGGGTCAGCTGCAGGCGGGCTTGCTGATGGCAGCGAATACGTACAATGTTTCCATTGTGGGTCCCTATGATCTATACAAGCTTAGCAGAGCTCAAAGTGGGCGGCGCAGCTGGTGCGCACTTGGTCGGTTCATACCATCTTGTCCCCTCCAACAATAAAGCTGCTAGTGGCGTCGCCATTGCGGTAGACGGAGCCCAGGGTGCTGGTAAGGCGATCGTACTTCAGCTTGGGCTCGTCGTCGTCGTCGTCGTCCTCATCCTCGTCGCGGTCCGACTCAACACCGGCAGCAGTGCTGGGCTCGTCTGTGGCGGTTGAATGATGGTGATGGGTGACGAGCTCATCGTCGTGAAGTCCATTTGGTTGCGCAGCCATGCTGGGGCATGGTCCGCGGTGAAAGGAGGCAGCGCGGGATTGATGAGCTGTCGGGCGCGCGTGTGGTGGTGTTGGCGTCCCGGCTCATGACGCTGCCGGGCATCGGCTGCTGATCCCGGCCGCCAAGTCCCGCTGGCCACCAATTACTTCTTCGCCCATCACCAGAGCTCCAACTCTTCCCGCAAAGTCCGCCAGCACTCGGAGCTCGTCTCTCCTTCGAACCCCGATGCGTCAAACCCATCAGATCCGGCGATGAATGCTCTTCGCTTCAATGCCTTCTCCTCACGCGCGGCTCGCGCATTAGCCGCCACGCCCACGCCTTTCCCGCCGTCTTGTTGCCGCGCGCCGCTTGCCGGTCTCGCGCCATCAGCCAACTCTCTCCGTCCTCGCCCTCTGTCCAACTCTGCCTGGCGACTGCACGGTCAGGCGAAGGATGAGGTCCCAGCAGACAATCCGCCTGCTGAGGAGGCGAAGCAGGAAAATATGAAGCGTGCCAGGACTTCGGCGAATACTTCTCCGACTCTACGAAAAGTCGCTGTTGAAGCTCAGCGGAAGAGAATGAGGGCGAAATCCGAGCTTCCCAACACCGATGATGCGAAGGTACGTCTCTGGAAGTACCTACGTACTGCTCGTGCTAACATACGCCTAGAAAATTACCGCCTACTGCGCCACAGACAGATACGATATTTTTGACGTTTCTCGTCTTCTTCGCCTCGAGGGCTTCGAGACCGATCCTTTCAACACCGGCTTATACCCACAGGTTGTTCACATCCAAGTCAATAACGCCCTCGAGAGCAAGGAGACGGGCGACATTTTCATATTTCCGTCAGGCACCGTGGTGGCTTGGAACGTGCCCGAGAAGATATCTTTTCGGCTGGTCCATCATACGCTGGTGGGTGCCGCGGTAGGCTCTCACCTGAGGAACGTTGAAACAGAAGACCTGGCATATGTTGAGGACCCGAGCAGGAGCTCAAGTGATGTCTTCGGAGATACCATCATTCTGGGAACTGGTAACCTTGAGTTTGATCCTTCAAGACAAATCAACCAACCAAGCGGACAAGACATGTCCAGCTACGAAGTGGATACTGTACTGGCTAAAATCGCCTTCTCCTCTGGGCTAGCACGCTCGACCAAGCTCGCTGTTCTCGAAGGTCTCCTGGACAGATATTTCGACTCTACCCGCTCCATTCCCACTGTCCTGTCCAAAGGCGCGCGGTTACGGTTCAGCCGGAAGTTCATCCTCATGAAAACGGGCGAGCTTCTCAACATCCGGGCTCAACTCAACTTGTATTCCGAGCTTACTGATGCTTTGCCGGATATCTTCTGGGACAGCAGACACGAGCTTGGCCTTGAGGACTACTACACCAAAGTCGGTCGCGCTTTGGATGTATCCGTGCGCATCAAAGCACTGAACGACAAATTGACCTACGCGCAAGAGATCGCCCAGGTCCTCAGTGATCGACTAGAAGAGAAGCATGGCCATTTCTTGGAGTGGATCATCATCTATTTGATCTTCTTCGAGATTTTGTTGGAGATCAACCGACTATTCAAGGAATGGGAAGAAGCCTCGAATCCAGAAAGTACCTCCAATCTGTTGAAGTTGTACCTGGAGGAAGAGCTTGCCAAGGACAAAAGGATCGAAGAACAAGGATCTTGAGATTCCAAACTTTTATCTCATGTCTCATGGTCCGAGAAGCCCTCCCGACGATTTGTACCAAAAGTTCTGTGGCATACCAACTGGCGTTCAGCGCGACCGCGCTATATTTTGATACCCCCCTCTGCTCGCAAAATGCAGTGCTGTTAAGAATGTCAACAAATTATCAAGTTCTCAATGATCCAATTCCAACTCTGCAACCCTATTGAATGTAAAGTGGATTCTGCAGGGAAAAGAAGAAAGATATAGCTCGGAGTCCCTATGCCCCTCTTTCAACACGCTAGTCCTACTCAACCTCTGCCTTCATCAAAGCCTTGCACTCCTTCGCAAATAATGTCCACTTCTCCTCCCCGACTTTCCAGTCATCTCCCCACGCCCGAATTCCCGCCGATAAGACCTCCAACACGCCGTCAAACCCATCTTCCTTTTCTCTCGCCATCGCCTCCAACCACCGCCACCCCAACCGACAAATCTTCCTCGCCTCCCACCGCGACTCCTTCGCCGAGTACGACCCGCTCTCAAACCTGAACGCCCTCAACCCCGTCACTCCCTCGGCCAGCAGCTCAAACACGGCCTTGTCGAACCCCTGGCACAAGCTCCGCCGGTACTGCCACTGCAGCAGCCTCACGTCCCGCAGAAGCCCGCGAGTGTCGCGCGACAGTCGCCCCACAAACGTCAGCAGCGCGACCGAGTCGACGAACTGGAAGCGCGCGCCGCCGTAGAGCACGCGCGCGGCCTCGGCGCGCAGCTGGCGGCTCACGCCCAGCAGGCCCGTCGCGAGCGGCGCCGGCTCGTGCTTGCACAGGCGGCAGAGGATGCCGTCGTCGCCCGTGTTGAAGCGCAGCGCGGTGACGCCGTCCGCTGCGAGCAGGCGCCTGGTGCTGTGGCCGACGCGCATCGTGTCCCGGCGGAAGCCGGCGGTGGTTTCCTGCAGGCGGATGACGTTGCTGGCGGCGGTCGTCGTCGTCGTCGTCCTGGACCGGGAAGAGTCGGAGTTGGGGTCGGCGTCGAAGTCGGCGGTGGCGGGGAAGGTGGTCGTGGTGACGGTGGACGGGCAGCCGAGCGCGTAGTCGTAGATGATGTCGCGCAGCTCGCGGGGGAGGGAGAGGAAAGGGAAGATTTTGCGCCTGGGGAGCGGCCGGTCTTGCTTGGGTCGCGGTACCTGCGGCGACGGATAAGAATCGCATGGCAGATGAGAAGATGGTGAAGGTGGATATGTACCTTTCGTGTTGTGACGCCTTCTCCGTCTTCGTCTGTCTCGTAGAATGCGCTGTCGTCGGAATCCTCTGGGTCCGCGTAGGAGACTGGTGCGCGACGCGGCCGTTTGGAATATTCTCGCCCCTGGGATGGTGCCTTGCGCTTTTGCCTTGCGGCTCCCTTTTCCCGAGGCATTGTTCAAGGCTATGTGAAGTGGAACTGGATGGCGATTGACACAAAAGGCAGTGAACAGCTCGATGTTTCGAGAAGACGGTCGAAGTTAAGGGTTTGACGCGCATTGACTTGAGTCCGCAGACGCGTCTCTCTGCCGCGGAATCAGGTGTTCTTAAGTGGATTGTCTCGGGTTCGAGGGTTGGTGGCGCAGCTGTTAGGGTAGGCGGCAGCCAGGCAACACCACCAAAAGCGGTAAGGCGTGAGGCATCCATCACCCCCACAGCCTAGATGAGGATGACATCTCGTGTTGGCGACCGCCCCATGATCACCCTGAGCGACGCACCCTAATCATAGCATGGATTGAGTGTCTGCGGTGTAGCCCAAATCCTCACAAGGAGAAGCCGGTAATAAGATGCAGAAAGAAACAGCTACTGTTCGAGAAATCGTTTGATATGGAGAAGTAAGCTTCCTCTTGGTATTCTACTCCGATTAAAGACCATCCAGACTGAGGCCAGCAGTGACTCAAATCGATTAACTACACCTTTGATAGTCGTTTAGGCTTTTCGTTCCCTAATGCCCTAAGAGCAACAGGATCCCGGCTCACGTTGTACATATATCGAATATCATTGAGCATTTTGGTGATTATAAGTCTCATTGGGCAATGATTTGTTATTCTCAGCTGCTTGATTAGTCGCTTGCGCAGGAACCTGCGTCGAAACCAGCAAAGCTGTGGTCGAAGTTGAACAAGCGGTCTCTGCCGCAGATACTGGGTATAGACAGTCCTATCTACCATCCAAACGCCTACGCTTTGCCATACTGAATCACCAACTTTCTTCTATATCTTATGTCCAACACTCATTCTCTTTTCCCCTTCTTCTTCCCGCCACCACCGGCCACCTTCGTCTGAATGACGGGTGCGGCATGCCCATTGTCCTTGATGTGTTGGAACAGCCTTGTCTTAGAAGGGAATCCGGCTTGACATCTGGCACACTTGAACTTCAGCTCTTCTTCGTCCACAGTGGCTTGCTTTGCAGCTTTCTTTGCCCGTTTTTGTGCTGCTTTCCCCTTCTTTGGTGCGGCCGCTGTTGCCGGTTTTTCGTCGTCTGAATCAAAGCCAAGCTTCAGCTTCGAGTCCTCATCTTCCTTATCCGAATCGGCATCCCCTGCCAGCCTAGACTCTAGCTTCGACCGTGGAACATAGTCATCATCCTCTTCCTCTTCCTCGGATTCGGATGGTGTTGGCTTATTGCTGTTCGCAGAAGGCTTCTTCCCCTTCGGTTTCTCCTCTTCGGATTGGCCTTCATCTTCCAGATCAACATCCCCCATTGCTTCTGTCGTCTCCTCCAATTCCGGTCCATCTTCCTTCTCTTCAATAACTTCCTCCTCCTCAGCAGCATCAGGGGTCCCTACACCACTACTAGGTACCTCATCGTCCAGGTTGAGGTTTTTGTTTTCCTTCCGCATCTTCTTCTGCAGAGCCCACACCGCCTTTTGATGCTTCTTACTCTTCTCGTGCGCTTGCCATTGGTTCTCACTCTTGAAGGTCTTATTGCAAGCCACGCACTCAAAGTGCTCCTCCACAATCTCCTCTTCCTCGCTCTCCTCGACTTCCTCCGGCTCCCGCGCCTTCGTCCACTCCGGCACCTCCTCGTGCATCAACGCTTCACGTTCCGCCCTAGCCCGCGCCGCCTGGGCATCACGCATCTCCTTCAGAGCCTTCTGCCTCTCGGCCTCGGTCTGGGTGTTGGGTGCCCAGCGAGGGTCCCGCTTCCGCACGAACGCCACCAGCTGGCGAACGGCGTCGTTGAACTCGCGCACGCCCTCCTCGCGCAACCGCGCGTTCTCCTTCTCCATGTACCGCCTCGTGCGCCGGTCCGGCGCGTCCGAGTAGCGGTAGATGTCCTTCCACGCAAACGACTTCCTCGTCGAGAAGCTCATCCACACGGCGTAGAACTGCCGCACCACGTCCTCGTACGGCGAGTCTCTGCGACCAAACGTGGGGTATTCCGGCGCCTCCAGCCCGTCCCAGATGGCCGCGACCACCTCCTCCTTGGCCAAGGTGTCGAACGTGTCGCGCAGGAAGCCGAAGAAGCCGTCGGGCTCGTCCGAGTACTCGACGCGGCTGTTGAAGCGGCGCAGCATGCGCGTGACGTCGTCGGTGGTGGTGACTTTCACGTCGTGCTCGAAGTGCGCGTCTGCCGGGTCTGCGCCGCTGAGGATTGCGGCCTCGTGAGAGTCGTACCAGGCGCGCTCCTGCGGGTCCGACAACACCTCGTGCGCCGACTGCACCTCGGCGAACATCTCCGTCGCCCATTCTTCGTTGCCGTGGTTGCGGTCCGGGTGCAGCTCGAGCGCTTTCCGACGGTAGGCTTTCTTGATCCTGCGGCGGGGAGAGAGCGGCGTTAGCAGAAATCCGTGGCGGGGGAAAGGGCGCAGCGGGGTGCGGTTCTGCGTACTCGTCCTCGGTGGCCTGGCGCTCGACGCCCAGTAGCTCGTAGTAGCTCGTCTTCACGGCGGCATTTGCGGCCTGCTGCGACGCTCCGCCACCGTTCGCGGAGCTCTGGCCGGACCCCATGGTGAAATGCTACGTTGTCTCGGGCTCGGGCAGGGTAAAACGCGTCGATATATGTCGGTGGAGTGTGGGAGAGAAGCAAACAAAATCCCCCGCGAAAAAGAAAAAAAAAAAGAGGGTAGTGGGGTTGCGGCGGACGGCTGAGCGGAGTTTGTGTGAAGTCATGCTCGGCAGGCGTCAGCGTGCCTGGATCGAGTCGTCGAGTCATCCGCGCCGGGCACCTCTCAGCCTTACAATTCGACTAGGTATGGCTAGCACAAGCCTTGAGCCAGAGACACACCAAAAGACGGTTTCGAGACATCCAACTGTGCCCTGAACTACTTACAATTGTTCCATCTGACCTCTCCCGGTCGCCGAAATACCTTGGATGCCGACACCATCTCGCCGCGCCACAACCAGCCAGCAAGGCCCGGCTGCGGTCAATTTTGCAAGCGGCAGCTTCACCGCGCCTGCGCCACGCCCATGTGATGCCATCAAATCTTCGGAAGTTCAACTCCTTGTCACCGCCAGCGATGCCTGCCAGCTCATCAGACGTGCTTTGAATGAAGATCATCACCGGTGTAGCCTTGCGCTAGCCTACCGGCCACGACATCGGCGATGAAGTTCGGCCACGTTTTCCAGGACCACCTCCAGCACGACGGCTTCCCCGCCCACTGGGTCGCCTCTGCCATCTCCTACCGCCAACTGAAAAAATGCATCAAGAGAGTGGAACGCGAGCTCGCCGGCCTGGGTCTTGACGCAGCCACGCTGGGGCAGCTGCTGAGGACGGCAGAGCGAGAAAGGGACGAAAGGTTTGCCGAGTATCTCCTCTCCAATCCGCAGTCTTCACTCGGAGATGCAGCCGCACCCGTCCTCTTCCAGCCCAAGCTGTTCATTGCCGTGGATGACGAGACTGGGGAACCGCTAGATGCTCACCTGTCCCCTCTGACCAGGGAATATCTACAGCAACTTGCTCTTGCCCAGCAGCTCTCTCATTTGACCACCTTGGACACCCATGTCTCGCCGTCAGCAGCGGAGCAGAACTCGGGAGCATCTTCACGGGGGACCTCATCGGGCGGGGCCGGCAGCTCCGATGAACAGCGGCAGGAGACTCGCCCTCATCGCATGGTGGAACTTCCCTTGACCTCGGACTTGGAGTTCTTCAGCATCCTCCAGAACGAGTTGTCCGGGCTGGCCGCTCTGCAAGCTCAAGAGCAGGAAAAGCTGAGCAAGGAGGTGACGGCGTTGGGATCGGCTGTGACCAAGGTGACAGAACCAAACCGGAAATCGGCTTCGAAGACGGACATGGCCAAGTGGCGCAAGATATTCGAGCTCTACCTGGAATCGAGGATCTTCTTCTCAACGACCGAACTCGACTACGGCAAGCATGACTCCGTGAAAGCACAGGCGCTCCTTCAGACGTTTTCGGATGAACTCCAACGGCAGCGTGTCGCGTCAACCTTCAAGAAAAAAGAAAGCGGTGTCGCTCTGGAGCAGTTTCTGCGGTTGAATATGGCAGTCCTCCAAAGCCTCCGGTTCCAAGAGATCAATGATCTCGCCATGCAGAAGATCCTCAAGAGTGAGCGCTGCCATCCATGTCATTCTTGTGAAACCGACTGACAGGCTGCAGAGTTCGACAAGCGTACAGCGCTCGGCGTGAAGTCAACTTTCCCAGCGGTCCTGCAGCAGAGCATGCCGCGCGACATTGCGAAAGCCATCTGCTACCAGGTTTCCACCGAGCTACTACCCATAGTGCCTCAACTGGACGACTACCTCTGCCCCGTCTGCTTCGGCATCTCGTACCGTCCGGTGCGCTTACGCTGCCAGCACATCTTCTGCATCCGTTGCTTGGTCGTCCTGCAGAGAGCACAGGAGAAGCACTGCCCGTTGTGTCGAGGAGAGGTGGTCATGGAGGCAGATAGTGGAAACCTGGACCCCGCCTTGGCTAACTTCCTCCTCAAATATTTCCCGGACGAGGTGAAAGTCAAGCAAAAAGAAAATGTGAAGGCGGCCGGTGTGGATCAGTATGGTGAGGCGTACAATGACAAATGCGTTGTCATGTAAGGGAACAGCGTCCTGCGCATTCTTTTCATTGCGGGTAAGTGGACCTGTACTCGCAAGGCAACTTAATGCTGATTCAGGGCGGACTTATTCAGACGGGAGGCGGAGCATGATACCCAAACTATGCAGATATTCCAATCTTTCTTATTATTCTATTACTTTGCTTTGAGTGAGTCGGGTTCTTCCATTCAATGTGCTTGAGCCCTTGCAACGTGGTTGCATCTATATGACAGTTTGGGGGTATGGCTCTCTACGTACCTCTCTTTCTATTCTGTAAACAAACGCCCGTCTCCTTTCCCCCAAAAAAAAATCATTAACCATTTTCTTTTACCTTCGTGACAAGATTTAACGCATCAAACAATCATCCACTCGATCCCGAGCCTCTTCAGCTTTTGCAGCCAGCCCTCTTTCGCCCCCGGCACACCGTTAACAGCCGGGCAGACGACATCGTCAGTGCTCCAGAGGGCCTGCAGCGTCTCGAGCGCGGTGGGCAGATAGCCCCAAAGCATGATACGCCACAGCATGACCAGCCGATCCGCGACCCAAGCGCGTCGCTCCGGTTCTACGCTCTCGGCGCCAGCAACAAAGGTGGGCCAGGCGGTGCCTTTGATGAGGCTGTCGTCGCGGCCGATGAGGGCGAGGTGGTGGATGACGTCGGCGACGAGCGCCTCGATCTGGATCTCGTCGAGCAGGTTCGCGGCCGGCTGCACGGCGCGGTGGATGTACAGGCAGATGGCCGACTTGTGCGCCGACGCGACGTGCACGCGCGACTCGAAGTCGTCGGCGTGCTGCGACGAGATGCCCTGCACGCCTTGCGCCCACGCGTGGATGTCGAAGGATTGCGCGCGCAAAAGGAGGGAGGCCGCTTCTTCCGCCAGGGACGACGACGCTTCGGTCGTTGCGGATGGTGTCGACTGCACACCGCTGCTCAGGTAAGAGGCTGAGAGCATGATTTGCAGGAGCACGGATGGGCATGACAGGTAGCTGTTGGATTCCGCGCGTTCCAGCAGCGGGAGCACGTACTGGAAGTGCCGGTTCGCGTTCGTTCGTGAGCGTGAAGACGCGACCATGGAGCCGAGGATGTAGAAGCTGGGAAGCTTCGTATCAACCGGAGAAACGAATGGGGAGGGACGGGTCGAGACTTACGTTAAGCAATCGGAAACGACGTAATCGCGTAGCTTGCCCATCATCGGGGAGCTCTCCGAGCCGAAGCATTCAATCAGCCTCCTGGCGCCTTCGACGTGCACGATGCAATCGCCCTTGCCGGAGGTGATGAGCTCGAAGTTGGCGAAGAGGTGGATGGCGGCGAGGAGGACGTCGCGGTTGCCCGTGTTGACGTGCTGCAGCGCGTGGCGCAGGAGCCGCAGCGCCTTCTGCTTCGCGACGAGGGCATCGTGGTAGAAGCGGGCCGCCTGGCCGCTTAGTTCGTGGAGGGGTTGCGAGTGGATGACGCTGATCTGTCCGGGAGCGATGCCCTTCAGCGACTGGGCCGCCACGGCCGCGCTCTGGGTTTCCATGGCGTAGCGGTTGGCCATGTGCACGGCCGAGTTGGCGATGGCCATGTGCAGCAGCACCGCGTGCTCTCTGGTCAGCGGGATGAGGTCGCGGAAGGGGTTCAGGTTGGGCATGTCGTATGTCACGAGAGACTTGCAAAATTCGTCGGCGACTAGACGGCTGCGTCAGAACTCGATTCGACGACAGGCAGCGAAGAGTACTCTTACAGTGAGAAAGATAGAGTCGAGACGAGTGGCCCAGGTCTTGGAAGATGGGATCTATTAGAGGTGGTTGAAGTGGCTCCATCCACGTATTGCTACTGCTTAAAACAACTGCCTGGGATATTTTGTCGTCATCTTGGTGAGACGGCGACTTTGGGGTTTGGACCGGGATGGTCTTGCCCATCATCTTCCCCCGGCTGGCCACGCCCTGGTCCCACAAGAACAGCTTCCCGTAGCCGAGACATTCCTGGCCGGTCTTGGAGCATTTGCGGCAACCCGGAAGGGTGCGGTCACACTTGAGTCGGCGACGGCGACAGTTGTGGCAGGGCTTCGAGGGCGGCTCGTCCTGGCCGGACGACATCCGGTCCGTGCGGGCTGCTTGGTAAGAAGAAAAGTAGGCTTCGACCGGGCGGAAGGGAAAAAGAAACAAGGGCCGGCAGGCTGGAATCCGGAGAACGCAGCAGCAGATCGGCTTGGCTTTGCAGACTAGCGGTTAGATTTCTGATAACAGCGGTTCTATTATGCGGGCCGGCGTGCGGTGGGGTCCCTGGGCGGAGAGGGGAAAGGATGATGATGGAAGGAGTCGGGGAAGGCAACGCACGTCGGTCATTGAGGCTTGGCTGCCTGTTCGGGTTTAGCGCCATGCACGCCGTTGAGTTCCCCTCTGCAACGTCTCTGTCAGTCAACGACAGAAAATGGGTAAACCAAATTCCAATCAAGACCTCCGTCGCTGCCGCCGGAAGGCGGAAATCGATCTTTCCTCTGGAAAATATTGTGGCTTCACCGTTGAAGTGACGGTCAGGGCCGGAACGGCTGGCATTTCGCCTATTCAACAGCGGCGACTAACCCGCTACATTACACATGTAAAAGGCCGCATACGGCAGCCAAGCCTCCAGTTGGCCACAATGGATGACTGGGTCCCTCGCTGTCGCCTTCCAACACGTGGGCCTCCTTACAACAAAACAACTGCGCAGTTCCCCTCGTCCTGAAGAATGCATCTGCAGTCCTCCTGAACCCTTCCAGGCGAAGCCATGGCAGTGCAAGCCTCTTCTAAGGCCGACATGCGGTGCAGCTCTCCCGTCGCGATCGACGTCGAAAAACTCGGAAGACGGAGACCGGCCATCTTCACGACCAAGGTTGCCGAATACTGCTTCTGCTTTTCACTCCTGGCTTCCATGTTCATGGCGGTGAGCTCTTTTTTACTTCATCCTCTCCACGACTTAAGTGGCTTACTGACAGAACACAGGAATACTTCATAAGCGGATTCCACATCATCCTGCCCGCCTTGACAACTTCCCTCGACATCCCCACCGCCGCGCGGAGTTGGCCCGCCAGCGTCTTCTCCCTCGTCACGGGCTCTCTCATCCTACCATGCGGTCGTCTAGCGGATATATTCGGAGCACGAATGCTGTTCGTTTGTGGGCTGGTGTGGTTCGCCATCTGGTCTCTAATTGCCGGCTTCAGCCAGAACTACATCATGCTCATTCTCTGCCGTGCTTTGAGTGGCCTTGGTCCGGCTGCTTTCTTGCCCGCTGGAATCATGCTGCTCGGCACCGTGTACAGGCCAGGACCTCGGAAAAACCTTATCTTCAGTCTGTACGGTGCTTTCGCCCCCATCGGATTCTTCACCGGCATCTTCTTCGGTGGGATCAGTGGCCAGCTCCTAAGCTGGGGCTGGTACTTCTACTTCGGCACCATCTTCCTCGCAATCGTCATCGTCATTTCGATCTTCTTCGTCCCCAACGACCGCCCGGATGGGAGGGATCCAGGCATCAAGATGGATTGGTGGGGTCTCGTCACCATTGTGCCCGGCCTCATTTTGGTCGTCTTCGCAATCACTGACTGCTCCCACGCCGACCACGGTTGGGCTAACCCGTACATTGTTGTCACATTCGTCGTTGGCGTACTGTGTCTCCTTGCAGCCTTCTATGTCGAGGGCTGGGTTGCGGATCAGCCGTTGCTCCCATTTGACATTTTCGCACCAAAGTCCATCAAGCCTCTCGTCATCGGCTTGTTCTTCTCGTACGGTGTGTACGGAGTCTACCTTTTCTACGCCAGCTTCTAGTAAGTGAAAGCCTCCATGACATCCGAACTGACAAAAACTAATCACAACCGCAGCATCGAACTCGTCCTCGGCATCGGGACGCTGCAAACCACCGCGTGGTTCGCGCCCATGGCCGCCGGCGGCCTCATCCTCTCCACCGTCGGCGGGCTGGTCATGCACCTGCTGCCAGGCAAGGCGCTGATCGTGCTCGCGGCGGCGGTGCAGGTCGTCTGCTGCCTGCTCTTCGCGCTCATGCCCGACCGCCCCAACTACTGGGCGTGGGTCTTCCCGGCCATGGTGTGCGCCACCCTCGGCGTCGACGTCACCTTCTCCGTCACCAACGTCTTCATCACCACCAGCATGCCGCGCCACCGCCAGGGGCTCGCCGGCGCCCTCATCAACACCACGCTCTTCCTCGGCATTGGCTTCTTCCTGGGCGTCGCCGACCTGGCCGTGAGCAGTACCGAGGACTTGGGTCGTAAGGGGAGCTACAAGGTCGCTTTCTGGTTCGGTGTTGCGTGCTCCGGTGTCGCGTGTTTTGCGTTCTTGTTCGTGAAGATGGGCAGAGCAAAGGGCGAGCTTACGCATGAGGAAAGGGCGCAGTTGGAGGTGGAAGAGGCGGGATGAACTATGAGTTATGGCCTTTTGTTTTTATTTATGTGGGTTTGCTGCGCCACAAAATCTCATCTACATGTTGACGGCAGGTTCCACGAGTGCTTGGATCGGGGTTTGATTCCAGGTGCTATCCGCTTCAAGCGCACTTCAAACATGGCTGAGAGAGTCGGCCTCATGATTTACGAGCGCCGTAGATAGCTAACCGATTGGTTAAGGTAACGAATTAGGTTGGCGTTGTTTAAATGTGCATACGAATCTATTTTTTGGGTCCTTGGTCAAACTCAGAACCCGAGAACGGCTCTCGCTATTTTTGACCAATCGTCTCGGGGCTAATTTCCCGTGCTCCCGCGCGCATCTTTTCTTATACGTATTCACTGCTTATTTTTGCCAATCTCTGGGCATTGACTCTATCCGAGCAGATTGTGCAGTAATCCGAACAGTTCGGATTTCCCAATGCGGGCGCTGTGCGAATACGACACCACCCTTTTGCAATCCGAGAAGCAGCTCGGTAGTCGCGTCCTATCCACGATGCCCATTGCCGGAATTCCTGGATTGACGCGTGTAGCAGAATCAAGGTATATAACCTTGTCGTTGGGTGCAACGTTGAGCACCTTCATATCTCTAACCACTTCTTTTCTCACGCCACCACCATGACACTTAACAGTAGCGAAACCGATGTTCTTGCTCCGGGGGTGCGGTATCCTGTGTTGGTTGCCGTTGCTGTCATCGTCATCACCACCACATTTTACAATGCAATTGCCGGATTCCTCGGTCCACGAGCCTGGAGCGGATTCCCCATGGTCGGCAAAGAGCCGGGAGAGTGGACGAACAAGCCGGCGCAGAAGCGTTGGTACACGCAAAGCAAGCAATTGTTGAAGCAAGGACTGGAAAAGGTAAGTGACACTAAGCCCGCCGCAAAGGACTTGTATCGCTCACCCCTCGGCTTTCTCTTGTAGTTCAGCGGCCCTTTCCAAATGTTCAACCCCTCTGGAGTGCTTCTGGTCATCCCCCCAAAGTATGCCGACGAGATTCGCAACGACGAGCGCCTCAGCTTCAACGCCTTTATGGAGAAGGTGAGTCACCCTAGACTCAAACACTAGACGATTCCCCCACTGACACCGTAGCAGACTTTCTTCGTGGGGTACCCGGAGTTCTCGGCTTTCCACGCGGTGACGCAGGGCGAGATCATGCAGGAGACAGTCCGCACGAAGCTGACGCAAGCCTTGGGCCACATAACCACCGACCTCTCGAAGGAGATGGCCTTGATCTGCAACGACCTGCTCCCGTCCGGCTCCGAATGGAGCAAAACCACCTTCTCCAGCCTCGCCACCGAGATCGCCGCGCGCATGTCGGCCAAGGTCTTCCTCGGCGAGCCGCTCTGCCGCAACCGCGCCCTCGTCGACATCTCCATCGCCTTCACGCACGACGCCTTCAAGGCCAAGATGGCGCTCGAGCGCGTGCCCGCCCCGCTGCGCCCGCTCGCCCGCCACTGGCTGCCCGAGATGGCGCGCGTGCGCGCGATCCAGAAGACGATGGCGACGCTGATCGAGCCCGAGATCCGGGCGCGGCGCGCGCGCAAAGCCAAGCTGGAGGCGGCGGGCGAGCCGGTGCCCAAGCCGGCCGATTCGCTCGAGTGGATGGACGCCGTGGCGCGCGGCCGTCCATGGGACTTCGCCGCCGCGCAGCTGCTGCTCAACTTCAACGCCATCCACACCACCTCGTTGACGCTGACGCACCTCATGTTCGACCTGGTCGCCGACGCCGGGTGCGTGGAGCAGCTGCGGCAGGAGATCGTCGAGGTGCTGCGCGAGGACGGCGGCTGGAAGAAGACGAGCTTGTACAAGATGAAGTTGTTGGATAGCTGCATGAAGGAGAGCCAGCGCATCAACGTCCAGAGTCCTCGTAAGTCCCCCCCCTGTTTCCACCATTCCCCCCCCTCCCATCTGCAAGTACTCACGCGGAATCTCTTATCTTTAGTCTTCATGAACCGCGTAGCCACCGCCCCCGTCAAGCTCTCCGACGGCACCGTCATCCCCAAGGGCGCCACCGTCGCCGTGCCCACGCTGCACATGCAGGACGCCGAGAACTGGGGCCCCAAGACCGCCACCTTTGACGGCGCGCGCTTCCTGCGCATGCGCCAGCAGCCCGGCAACGAAAACCGCTGGCAGTTCGTCACCACCAGCGTCGAGCACCTCGGCTTCGGCCACGGCAAGCACGCCTGCCCCGGCCGCTTCTTCGCCTCCAACGAGATCAAGATCGCCGTCGCCCACCTGCTGCTCAAGTACGACTGGCAGTTCGAGGAAGGCCGCACCCGCCCCAAGACCGTCAACGACGGCTCCGGCCAGAACCTGCCCGACGCCAAGGCCGCCGTCGAGTTCAGGGCGCGGACGCCCGAGATCGATATCGATTCGCTTTGACTCTGAGCGTGAAGAAACGGATTTCCGTGTATTCTGGGCTATATAGGAGTTAACCTGTCAAGGAATATCTGTGGAGTTATTTTTGTTGGTGGGAATAGGATATAGATCAATATCTACAACCGGACATCGAGTGATATACATCGAAACCCCCTTTTCTACGACGACAAACCAGTTGCCGTCCATCCCTCAGCCGTGAAGCAGTTCCCCCAAAGATGCAAGCCTCTAAAAGGACAAGACCTCCCGATGCTTCTACGAAACCTCTTACAGATGCATTCATCTAATCATGTACACCCCACTTACCCACCTCCTTCATCGCCTCCGCGCCACCCTCGGCCAGCTCCTCCCGTCCCAGAACGCCAGCAACGCACCTCCACCCGTCCCTACCACCACCCCACCGTAGCACCTCCTCCCTGTACCGCGCACCGGCCTCTCTATCGACGCTCTTCTTGCCCTCCTGGAAGACGTCCTTCCAGAGCTTGCCGGCAATCGCCCTGTCGAACAGATACGAGTAGTACGTGGCGCCGTACCCGAACAGGTGGCCGAAGAAGCCTTGCCACGCGGTGCCCGCCGGCTCCGGGACGGTCTGGTGCGTGTTGTAGATGTCGTGGTACGTCTTGGTGCTGTCGAAGCCGGGCTCGAGCGGCAGGGCCGAGTGGTACGCCTGGTCGAGCATGGCGAGCAGGATCTGCGCCTCGATCTCGGCGCCGCTCATGCGCCGGTCGATGGCGACGCGCTCCTCGACCATGCGGTACGGCAGCGGCGCGTCCGTCTCAAAGTGCCGCGCGAACAGCGAGAGCACCTCGGGCGCCGCCGCGAAGTGCTCCATCAACACCGACGGTAGCTCGGCGAAGTCGGTCGCGCACCGCGTGCCGCTGACGTTTTGCAACTTCGTACGCCCGCAGATCGAGTGCAAGGCGTGGCCCATTTCGTGGAACAGCGTTTGCACTTCGCGGAAGGAGAGGAGGGTCGGGCGTGCGCTGTGCAGGCTCTGGCCAGCAGTGTCGAAGTCGCAAATCAGCGCAATGGTAGGAAGTTGGTAGTAAGAGTTGCCCGTCTTGTCATCACGGTTAACTGCGGAAGCCATGCCGTCGGTGGCGGCATCAATGGGAGAGGAGAAAGGATGGGAAGTTTGGGCGGCCTCCATGATTTCGTCACCGGAAATCAGGCGAGAACAGCGGAGGGTGAAGTGCGCCGGATTCGGATTTTTGCCGGGACGGGAGAAAAGATCACAGTACACCACAGCGATGTGCCCCTCGTTCTCATCAATCACATCCAACCGTCTGACATCAGAGTTCCAAGTCTCTCCAGGCAGTGTCTCGTGGGGGACTAGCCGGATGCCATAGAGCCTTGTGAAGAGTCGAGAGAGTCCTTGGATGACAGTACCGAGGGAAAAGAAAGACGAAAGGAAGTCGGGGGACCGAATGCGAGTGCGAAGAGACGAGAGAAGTTGCTGCGCGTAGTAATCCCGATCCCAAGCGTTCAGACTACCGGGGAAATTGTCACTCCTCGCATCCGACTTCTTGAATTCCAGGAGCTCTTGGAGTTCGTTGTTGACTTGGACGTGGTTATCCTCGACCAACGCCCCCAGGAATTGATTCACAGCCTCCGGGGTGCTTGCCATCTTGTCACTTAATGCCATGTGTCCAAAGGTATCATAACCGGAGAGTTTTGCGAGCTCTGCTCTCTTCTTCAGCATCTCTTCCAGCCTAGAGATGTTTGCCTTTGACGCTGTTCGGTTCGCCACGTAAACATCTCTCCTAACATCGGGGTCCTCGACAGTCCTCAAGGCCATCAAGGCAGGCAAGCCGACGGTAGGAATCGTAATTTTGCCCCACCTGGTCAAGCTCTTCGCCAAGTTGGGGTCCATGCCTTTCAACCTGCTACTGTCGAACTTGAGGTACGGCTTCTCCGGGGCCATGCCATCGACGAAGTCATTCCCGGTGTGGGTGATGTCGTTGGAGAGGTCGACAAAGCGGTGCCTCGTTTCCTCCGGTAGGTCAATGGCAGACTTGGAGAAGTCTCTCATCAAGATCTGAGCTACAACCTGCTCTTCCTCGCCCCACGATTCCCAGACCTCGGGGATCGCCGCCGCCTTTTTCAGCTGGTCATTCAGGCCCGTTGTGGTGTTCAGCCGGTTCATGTACTCAAACATGATAGCATAGGCTTGCGTGGCAGCGGCCTGGATCTTCGGGTCGGGATGAGTCGAGCGCACGAAGTCGGACAGGTCTATGACGCGACAGAGCAAGTCGCTCAGACGGTCGAGATCCCTCGCTAGCGTCCTGTACTCCTCGACGGTGCTGGCCGTCAGCACCTTGTCCACGATCTTCATGCATTTCTGTAGCGTGACTTCGGCGAAGTGTTGGAAACCTTCCGGGCGGGTAAGATAGCGGTTCTGGAAGAGGCCGGCGGAAGCGCCCTGGAGCTGGTTCTTGGAGCGACCGGAGTATTCCTTCCAGAATCGCGGCGAGTCAAAGATGCGGCGCAGCACGCGATCGTCGTGGTCGGCGTCGGGGGCGGAGCGGGTTGCGGGCGAGAAGTCAGCGGCGGTTGCGGCAATGGAGGATCCGTATGCCCGCTGCTGCAGGCGCAGGCATTGCGAGCAGGTCCAGGCGCGTCGGCCGGTGCGCCGCAGCATGGTAGCGCGATTTGCGGCGGCGAGGAGGGATGGGAGAGAGGTAGAGAGAGGTGTGGTGGTGGAGAGGTGGAGAAGCTCGGTCGCGGGCTGGACGGGCGGAGAGATGACGCGCGCGGTCTCGGCTTGTTGCTGGAAAGCGACGTCCTCGTCCTAATTCAACACCTCGCGTGCAACTTCCCGTCCGTCGACAACCCATTGCCTCCACCCCCAGCCCCCAATGGCCTTCCGACCGCTCCTCCGGCAGGTGAGCTCTCCCGCCCATCCGCACCATTGATCGTTCCGCTGCTCACCCTCGCCAGCGCGCCGTCGTGCCTGCGACGTCCGCAATCCTTGCCGCCGGCCTCTCGCTCTACCCGATCCGCAACGTCCACGCCGAGGCCCCCCAGGCATCGCAAAGCCAATTCGAGAGGGTACGATCCGCCTCGCTCGCCCCGCTGCGCCCGGCTAACCTCCGCCCAGGACCTCCGCAAGCCCATCTACGACGACTTTGCCGCGGTGCCCGCTGAGCCCGTCAGCCCACCCAAGGCCGCTCCCACGCCGTCAACACCCACCTACACGGACCGCCTGGCCGCTCAGGTTGCCCAGGCCCGCCTGTTCCTTCACGGTTATGCCGCCAAGTCCGAGGACAAGGTCAACGCGGGATTGACGGAGGCGCTGCGCTTGGAGAACTCTTTCACGGGCACCATCGCCTCGCTGGCCCCACCCAAGGAGTCGGGCGAGAAGGTCATGCCCGGCGCCATCTACGTGCTCGTGTCCGCCATGGCCGGCAGCATCGTCACCCGCAACCGCAACATCCTGCTCCGCTCCACCGTGCCCGTCGCCGTCGGCATCGTCGCTTCGTGGGCCATTCTGCCCCTCACCACCCGCAACGTCGGCGACCTGGTCTGGACCTATGAGGAGCGCTACCCGGTCATCGCCGAGAACCACCTCCGGGCCAAGGAGCGCGCCACCAGATTCGTGCAGACGGGCATTGCGCACAGCAAGATGACGGCCGCCATGCTGGAGGAGAAGATTGGCGATGCAAGGGAAGCCGTCGAGGACTGGGTGAGGAAAGGCAAATAAACAGACAAAAGCGGTAGAATAATCTTTTCTCAAGAGCGGTGTGCTGGTGAGACAGACAGCCAAAGACCCATTCGGCATCCACCTAGTGTTTCATTTGTTGCGCGCAGAAAACTTTTTTTTTTCAAGCGTAGAGCATGGGTGTTCTAGAACAGTGTACCATCAGCTAAACCTTCGTAAATACAGTTCTCGGAACATTCCCATCGCGAAGCAGACAAATCCGTTTCACGTGCCACAGCGGGTTTCAAAACAGTTGAGCCCCATCCACATCTGCATCACAGAGATATTGCACCATACTTATGTAGGTAGTCGAATCCATCATTCGGACGTAGATGTGAGTTTTAAACAGGCCCAAATCCGTCCAGATATTGGATTTAATTGCCCGTAGGGACAGTGTAGCATCAACGGTGGGGCTCAGAGTGCTCAAATATTCAAATCTTCTGTCTTCTGAACTGCTCAGGCCCTTCGGTGCGGCGGTGATTGGGCAGCCGTGGAGCATTGAAAAGAAAAAAAATCATTGGGCGAGGAGGCTAAAGCATGGTAGCCCCAATATAAACCCGAGAACGCCGCGCCATAGGCCCCAACTCAAGCTCACGTCGTCAAAAACAAGAGCCATCCAGCCGCCCGCCCTCCTGTTTGCTACCCCGCAGCCGATGCGGGCGTCGAAGACTCACTGCTGTACTAGTATTTCGTCGGTCAGTGCGACAATGTTCGCCGACACGGTAGGTGAAGGAAGATTTAAGCCCTCTGAGCACGCTACACTCTTCCTACGTAGGTAATTGGGTCCGGTATCCGGACGTAGATGTGAGTCTTGAATGCAGACAATCGCGCCTGGATGTTGGATTCAAGTACCCGCGTAAGAAGAGGGCTCAAATTTTCTGTCCCCTGCTGTGCTAGCTGAATCAAAAACGGACGTGGATTGAACTGATACTAGCTGAGTTAAGAACAGACGTTGATCGAACTACACTTGAGTAAGCGCCAATTGCTTCTCCAACCACCCTTCCCCTTCACCAACACTTTCCCAACCTTTGATGCCTCCAACCCGACCAGCGACTGGTTTTCTACACGGGGTACGACGTGTCGACTTACGCTGAGTCTCTTTCCGGCCGTGGCGATCCTCCCTTCACCGTGTCTGATCCCGAGGAATCTCCTTCCGTGGTGCCTCCTTCCGGCGGCGTATCAGTTTCCGTTTGGTCCATCGTAGCTGCGGCGTGAGGCGTGGAGCCACCACACTGCTGGTGCGGTGACGCCGACGCCGACCCCGACGGACCCAGACCCACATGAAGCGCAGCTTGCGGTGCCGTATAGTTGCGTGTAGAAGTCGTCGCTTCGTTACTTGGAGGAGAATGCCCGCGGCGGGTACGCGAAGAGGTCGCCGTCTCAAGAAGTACAGGAAAACCCCCCTCCGGGCGCGCTGGTGTCGGGCGCAGACCCCGGCGGGCCCTGGCCTGGGCCTGCATCAATATCAATTCGATTTCTTCCAGGATTCTCAAGAGGGCGCCGCGGCGGGTTGTGGCGTTTTGCACCCTGAAGATCGGCCTTGATGGGGGGTGTGATGTGGTGACCGGTCTTGATTCGGCTATGCTGCCGTCTTCAGTATCAATGAACTGGTGTGCTACGGTTTCCATTTGCGGCCAGTCGACCTGGGTTACCGTTGCGGTGTATGTGACGGCTGTTGTTGTTGTTGGGTGTGCGGCCACGGAGCTGGAGTGGCCGGCGGCGGCGGCGGCGGTGGTGGTGGTGGTGGTGGTGGTGGTTTCTTCAAAGTCGACCTCGTGGCGGAGATGGTGTGTGTAGAGGGCGGCCATCCCCTGTGTGATGCCCAGGATCATGTTCTGGACTTCTTCTTCCGTGGCTTCTCCGAGTTCCGCCATGGCTGGGAAGATGGTATTGAATAGCGAAATACGATGCTGAAGATGCTGACAATGTTGACGATGCTATCGATGTTGACGATGCTATCGATGTTGACGATGCTATCGATGTTGGTGATCTTTCAAGATTGAGATGCGTGAGAGAAGAGCAACAAGCTCTGGGCGCTGGGGTTTAAGAGCTCTGCTCGCCATTTCTGCAGCCTGGAAGGTCCAAGGTAGAAGGTGGAAGGTGCCAGGCGCAACCTTCGCTGCCGAGACCCTCCCTATTAAACCGAGGGTTAGCTCAAAGCCCCACACCAACGAGCAAAACATGCTGAGCATCACTTGCACTTCAAGAAAATGAGTTACGAGAACAAGACTGATTTCATTATGTGCGTGCCGTCATCCCATGGTTTGCTTTCCCAACACTGAGCCCCTGGACTCCTTTCCTTGCCCGTGATGCTGCCGTTCAAGCTGTCAGTAAGCCGGGCGACCCAGGCGGCAGGTGTCGATGACCTGGACTCCGCTCTCGGTGCGAGCCTGGGTCATGGTGACGTTGAGCTCGCGCTCGGCGCGGTCCAGCAGCAGCCAGAGCGCGCTGGTGCGCTTGTTGTAACGGGCGCGCAGGATCGTGATTGCCTCGCGAGGACCGGTGTGCTCGATCAGCTCGGCCATGTAGTCGTTGGGCTGCTCGTGGTTGGGAAGGCGGTACGTGACCACGTCGAGGTAGCGGTTGCTACCGAGGAGGCTGCGACCGATCGCTGGCGAGGAAGGGACGTCAGCGACCGGCCCGTAGAAAGGAGAAGATCTGGAAGAGAACTTACTGAGAATACGCTCGGTCAGCAGCTGCGTGGTGCTCAGTTGCTCCAACTGCTTGGCAGTGGAGTCCGACAGCTCGGCGACGTCACCCATTGTCTCGTATCCGAGGTGGATGCGAAGGGTTGGGTTGCTGAGTTGCAGACAATGCGATCTCCTAAGGGCTATTCAGGTTGTTAATAATTCTTTGCGTGGAAGCCTGATCTGCTTACATGGTGACTAGAAGTGCGCGAAGTTCCCTTGATTTAAGCTTGGATTTGATTTAAGCTTGGCTGCAGAGGGATTTGATTTAAGCTTAGGCGAAGAGAAAGGAAGAGGAGGAGCGGGGGTGGGCGTCGTTAAGTAGTTGGACTCAGGACGGCGTTGCTACGGCAGCATGTGACCAAAGGTGAGGTCGAAGGTGTTGGAAGGCGATGGTACTATCAATCACTCACTGTCTCTGCCATTTTAGGAAGGAGCTCTTTTTTTCTTCTTCTTTCAACAGAAAATGGATCTCTCAAAAGCGTGTGTGAAGCCAGAGGCAAAGAACAATGCTTGCATATGGAGTCTGTCAAAGCAAACAAAGGAGAGTAAATAACCGGAAGAGCTCGACATGTCGTTAGCCGCGGAAAGACAATCAGCGCGGAGATGAGTGAAAGCACTGCATCTATCCGTACGTAGTAATTGCGTATCTTGGAGTGGTCAAATGCTCTCCAGAGTGCATGAGAGATAGCCACTGGAGAACAATCAGGGTAAAACATTGTCATGTCTGTGGCCAATGATTCTGAAATTTGTAGTGAGCATCGCTGATATGTCGTTTGCTTTGGTGTTGAGGCGCTCGGACGTTCAGGCTGGAGCGGAAGCGCCGGCAACGACTTATCCTGCAGGGCTGCAAACCCCAATGTCGCGCGCCTGAATTCTTCCTTCCCTCCCGTCCATCCTCACATCACGTCATCTAACAATTTATTTTCATCCAAGAGGCACCCGACGCTAGGAGATTGCTGGCATGCTCGGATCAAGCTCAACCGGACGAATCCTCAACACCGCCACTCTGTTTCAGCCGGGCAGTGCTGTTACGCGTTCTTCCTGCGACGATCAAGCCGACACAATGGACCCTTGATGATTCTTGCCTTCTCCGCATTCGCTTCGGTTGGCTTTCCGCTTCCCGTTCTGCTGCCGAATGGGGCACAATCCCGTCTACGGGGCCAAGATCGTCTCGATAAGTCCGCTGGCCCAAGCGGGTGAAGATCATGCACGCCTTATAGCAGTGGAATCATTAAACTCCCGCAGCAGCTCGGGAAAAGGGGATGTTGTCAAGCAGAACCCCATCATGACCCCGCTCGCTTCGGCGTTACGGTGCAGCTTTCCTCGTGAGTGGCTTCCGCGCTGTTGTGCCATCCCCAGGATCTATCATCGGAGCATGGGAAAGCTGCTGAGATCGGCAGAGGAGCACACCAACCCTCCTGAATCCCTCGCCATGGCTCCGTTCTTGGCCGCGCTCATCCATTAGGCAGTCACAGTGACCATGCGGAAGGAATCATGCGGCATCTGCTGCGGATTGACCTGCCACAAGGAGACTTAAGCTCACCCCCGCAAGCTCTTGACTGCGCCACGGATCCACCCTTTCCCCCACCACTGTAGCCCCTACGAGGGAGTCCAAATACGAATGCGCACTTCTGAGCCAACTACTGTTCGCTGCAGCTACCGGTTTCATGGAGGAGAATTCCTTCTATCTGGTAGAGCGCCAACCCCAACAGGACCCTTCAGCCCTGTGCATGCAGTGGCCTGTTTCCATTGTCTCAGAAAGGGGCCAAATTTAAGATACCCCACTCCATAGCAGATCTGAATATCTCGCTCGGGACAACGCCGCAGCCCTGCATCCACAATCAGACAATGCCGTTTCACGATATATCTGCTCGCTCGCTGCTTCCCACCGGGCTCGCGGCTTGCTGGTTTTTGTGATCGCGCCTGTCTCTCGTTGAATTTGCGCTTGTCTCTCTTTGAACTCGCGCCTGTCACTCTTTACACTTGTCTATCGTTAAAAACCATGGGTTTCTCCAAGCCATCTTACTTGTCCTACGCCGTATGGCTGCTTGCCTGCCTTCCCGATGGAGTCGTTTCCGCTCGGAGCGCGGCCTCTGCGTCGATGCTTGACTTGAAGGCAGCTACAAAGCGCTCCGACACTCTTCGGCGAAGCGACAAAATCCGGACCACTCCTTTCATCGATTTGCTCTACACGGATGGTGAGCCTCTCCATCTTGTCGGTGTCATTCATACTAACATTGGCGCAGGCGACAACACTGACAGCCAGAAGTCCGTCTTCTACTCACGTGTCCAGGCCCAGTCGAGCAAGCAAGTCCTCGTGCTCGAGGATATTGAAGACCAGCTGAACCATCTTGAATGCACGGGCTCGGGCATTGAGCTTGGCTTCCGCGGAGACGATGTCTTTGCCGATGCTGAGAATGTCATCTCTCGCTTGGAAGGCGGATACGTCGTTGCTTCCCATGCTGGATGCACCGACGAGGGCTCGCGTTCTGTCTTTCTGTAAGCTGGGCGCAGGATTTTCCACGTTCTTTTGACTTACAAGACACAGGGTCGACGACGTGACGGCCTCTGACGACACCAACACCATCACCCTCGCGACGACGAAGCAGCAGTGGAAGCAAGCTTTCAGCCGCTTCAACATCGATTACGGATACTCGCAGGAGCACCATGAGCTGCGCCGTCATCAGATGATGCGTAGGCAGGATGCCACCACCCAGGCTGCCACGACCAGTACCGCTACCCAGACCGTCGTCTCTTCGACGACGTCGACCTCCGCCTTCTTGAGCCACCAGACCCTCATTCCTGCCGGAAACTCCTCTCAGGTTAGCGAGACTTCCGTCGCCCTCAACCTGTTCCACGAGAGCGCCAACACGACCTTTGCTCTGCCTCCTGGATTCGCCATGACTCTTCCAAACCCCCACTTCATCATCGGCTGCAAGCACTGCAAGGTCACCGGCAACTTGAACCTGACGCAGGGTGGCTGGGAGCTTGACTGGCCCGACATGGACGAAATCACTGAGATGGACTCGGTCGCCGATGTCTTCAAGATGGGCTTCGTCGAGCTTGCACTGAACGACTTCTCTGCCTACATCGAACTCCAGGCTACCCCTGCCGAGTCCGGTAGCTTGCAGATTCCGCTCTTCACCGCCCCGACCGCTGGCTTCAGGATCCCCGAACTCGGCAAAGCCGGTGTCATGTTCGAGCCCGCCCTTACTTTCAACTGGGCCCTGAGCGGTGGCGTTCAGATGTCTTACGGCTTCAACATGACCATCCCCCGCGCCATCGCCGCCCTGAACTTCACGGACCTCGAGTCGTCCACCGTGACCGGACTGTCAGTCCCCCGGCAGCCTCTCCCCTAATCCACGCTGACCCGCATCAAACAGGGACAACTACAACCTCACCGCCATCCCCTTCCAGGCCAACGTGTCCGACATCAACCTGCAGCTGCACGTAGCCCTGCGCCCGCGCATCGAGCTCGCCTTCGGCCTCTTCGACGACGACCTCCTCGCCGAGGCCGGCACCTACCTCGACCTGCCCGTCGCCAACGTCAACATCACCCAGCTCGCCTCGGCCCAGCACAACGCCAACTGCGAGTCCGTCGACGCCCCGCCCGCCGACGAGGCCGAGTTCGACAAGAACTTCGCCAACCTCACCCACATCGCCGCCGGTGTCGACATCGGTGCCGGCGCCGACTTCCGCGTCCAGGCCCAGCTGCCCGTCGTGCGCGACCCCTCGTTCGTGACGTCCTGGAGCATCGCGAGCATGCCCGCGACGACCCTGCCGACCGCGTGTTTGGTGTACCAGAGCACCGGCGCGCCGGCCGGTGCCGCGTTCACACCCGCGGCGACCAAGTTCGCGGCCATGAAGCAGCAGGGTGCTGGTGCTGGTGGCGGACTCCTCGGCGGCGGTGACGAGAGTGGAAGCGAGTCTTCCGGAGCAGGTAGGGTACTGTCACTTGTTGTCGTTCGCCTTCTGGGATCCTTGCTAACGGACGCTTTTTGTGATGACAGAGCTGAACGTGACTATTTCGCTGTAACACTGACCTTTGGCTCACTTTTTACCTTCTTTGACATGACTTTGTTCGTTTCGAGGGGATGTCGGGGGTTGCTTGAAGATGCTGGCGCCGGGAGAAGTGCACGTATCAGCGCGCTCAAAGGCGCGTCTCTCCTGCGTGCGCTGTTGACATCACCGGCTTCGTATTTCTCAAAAACTTATGGCAAGAACGGCTGTGGTTGTTCGCGCCATGTGTTACATTTGTAGGGGATAAAGATTTGATGCCATTGGTAGTTGATACCCAAATGATGATTATCCGGAAGCGTATCTCCCACAGAGGGGAAACCGAGTATCACAGCATATGAATTTGTAGTACCTATACTGCTCGTGAAGACCATGTTACATGCCTATCGCTTCCAGCTCTGAGCTTTCTGTGTGACATGCTTGTCGAACATTCGTTGCCTTGCTTCTTTGTTTCCCTTACCTCGACCCTACCTACACTGCTTCGTTTGTTTGTTTGTTTTTAGAAAGAAAAGTACTATGTGGAAGCAAGAAAAGCCATCCTGTTGTCACAATCACATGTCAAAGCTCCTTTCCTCTCAATTCCCAGCTCAACTTCGATGAGAGTCTAAGACTCGTACCGGCCCTGAAACTTGGGAGGAAGTGACTGCGTATTAATCACCGCTTTCCTCTTTATCATTTTTTGCAAACCCAATCCTCTTCCTTCCTCAGTGAGCACCGCAGGTTGCGTGGGGCAAGTGTATGCCCCGGGGACATCACATGGGTTCCTCGACAGCCCGTGAAGCCCCAGACCGAGCTTTAATGTCCCACATCATGCATCGCCTCATTTTTCTCGTCATTGGGCTTGTGCTCCCGGGTGCCCTCAGGGACAAGCAGGTCATTCCCATCTGTCGACAGCTTGTTTGTCTTCTCCGCGCTTGTGTCTTCTTCTGTGGAATCCGTAGCATGAATGTCCTGTTCGACCTCCTTGGCGAAGTCGTCCATCTCCTCATCCTCCGTTGCAGAGTCGCCGTCGTCGCTGTCGTCTGGAATTTCATGATACGCCTTCAGTGATCCTCTGATGTTGTTGCCCTTGGTCTTCAGCTGCGTTACTCGTTCGCTATTCGGCACGAGTCGGTCCATCTCTTGAGAAAGTTCGTCTGCCTCGTCCAAGCGGTTCTGCGCATCTTTCCAAGGCACGACACAGGCCAGCAGTTGAAGCAGCTCACACCTACGCGCGATGGGAACCCTCGCACGCATCAACGCCTCGCGGATAACTTCACTGCACTCCTCGTCTTGGTCGTCAACATAGAGTTGGTAAGCCTGTTACGTGAATTAGTAAGGTGTTCGCTCAAGAGATAACATGCTCTTCCCATATGAGTAGTCGATGCAGATACCCTGATTCAAACTTAACTTGTAGAGCTATATGTTATCATCCGGATATCTGCATCTACCTATACAAGGAAAGTGTGGTCTGTCATGGAAGGCGGTTGGATTACTTACCACATCGAGCCTCGACCAGAAATAGCGTGCAGTATTACTCAGCCTTGGAGCATTATTTTCGTTGTTGTCGTTGCTGTCCTTGTTGTCATCGTTGTCTTCGTTGCCGTCGTCATCGTGGTTGCTGAGCGACAGTGACTCTTCATCTTGAATTGTACCTGTCTCAATGCGTTCCTCCCGATTAGGCTGGTCGCTCTGCCACGGTTGGTCTTCGACAGGAGATGGGGCACTGAATGGCGGGAGTTCCGGCTTGTTCTGAGAGTCGCTGCTGGGTGAGGGAACATCAGGTGAAAGGGTCACTGGAGGGGTCGCGGGTTTGATCGTGGAAGTCTCCTCCGCACTGAGATTCGGGCAACCTCGACTACCTCCACGTTGTCCATACTCGGGCTTGGTCGGTGAGCGGTTGGTGTCCCACGCAGAAGTGTGAGCTGGACTGTAACGCGGGCCTTGAGACACCGCCGACGACGCAGCCTCTGTCCTGGACGCCTCGGTGCCCTTTTCGGGACTCGTGTTCCTATCCATCAGCAGAGCCTGCGATAGGAGAGTGAGATGGTTGCGAAATACGGCAGATGGACGCTGTTTGGCGGAGAGGTAGCGGGTGTTTGAAGAAGGTATGGCGCCAGGTGGGTGGGTGAGCTGAAGAGGAAGACGAGCTGTCAAAGGCATGGGCCTGCGCCGGCCGCAGACGTGATGCCAAGAGCCGGTCTGCAGAGTGTCCCTTTTAGGCAATCACTCTACATGACTACCCTTTTCGGGTTGTCTGCTTGAAAATTTGCTTGCTGGCGGTCACAACTCTTCGCGAAGCCTCTTCCGCTAATTCGCCCACGTGCTTCCCGTATGTTCTCCTGCCTCAAACTGCTGACAATCTACCTCCCTCGATAGCCTTTCTCTTCTTCCAACTCTGTTCCTCTTCCAACCCTCCTCTGCCGCCAACCCTGCTGCCAACACTCAGAAGCCCACCGGACAAACCCGCCTGACATACCACCTCGGGTCCAGTCGCCATGTCTTCCTCTGGTTCTGGTGATTTAACGATGACGGTATCCAGTCGTAGAGCCCTCAAGGCCAAGGCCATCAAGAAGCATCCCGGAGAGACGGTCTACTCAGCCATTCACATCAAGCGCGAAACTCCCCAGGCCGGACATCTCCAGAAAGAATTGGCTCTTAGAGCGAAAAAGGATCCGCGCCCGATAACCTCCGATTCGACAGCTGATTTCAGAGACGCGAGGAAAGGCTTTTCTCCTGCCGGAATCGCGGAAGAGGGCGCGCTACATCTCAACCATCCAGGAGGAAAGGGACAAGACGCTTAATATCGTCACAGGGAGAGTTCGAACGCAAGATATCAGGACGGAAACCCCACAAACGTTTCAAGACATCTTGCCGAAGTACATGGCCCTCCTGGAGAAGGAGAACAAGCGCTCCGAACAACAGGGAGAGCGCACTGTACGCATGGATACCGAATAGAAAAGAGAGGCGGTCAAGAAGCGCGCATTGCTACGACAGCGTATGTCTGATACGCGGACTGAACTCGTCAATGTCTCCAAGCAATTGACTGACAAGCTGATAAGCCTGGAAGCCGATGCAAAGGAGGAGCAAGAACTGTTGGAAGGCATCGAAAAGCAGTGAAAAGACCGCGCTGTTGGTGGTGGTGCGTGGTGGTTTGTGCTCTTTGGAAGAGTGCTGTTGAACACGGTTTCCAGGTTTTCGACGATGGCAGAGAGGTTAATTTCTTTCGTGCTCTGTGAGAGCGAGCGTGATTCCTAGAATTGAGGAGAAACCAGGGCTTCAGCGTCTGACGTTGAGCACCGGCAGCCTTGGGTTTCTTCCTCCCTACGCATCAGTGTGGCGGATCGGCTCTCCCACCGATTTGTTGCCACCACTAGGCAGTAGTTCTTGAATCACATCTAGCTTCCTTTCGATAAAGAGAGTCGATCAAGCAGAGTCGCAGCCGTGGATCGAGACTGAGAGTTCCATTGCGCGCAGGCACTGCTGCCCGCAGCAGTGCCGCAAGTGAGGTTCACCCGTACCGTGACTGCCTAGATATCCCTCCCAGGCCCATTCTTAGTAGCACTCCCACCAGGATAAAGAAGAAGGAAAAGAGGTGTTCAGAGGGGGAGGGGGAGGGTCTCTCTGCGCATCAAAACTCTGGCTATTGCATGCCGCATTGTCATGAGCAACGTACTGGTTGGACAAGGGCAGCGACGGTTTGTTGCGATAATCCACATTTGGCGGTAGCCATGTGATGCAAGATGACTGTACTCGTAGAAGTAATTTGGACCAGGCAACCGCCGAGACTGCTTGCATCGGAAGAATGACGATGGAGTTGGCCCAATCTCGGTTAGCGTCGGCTTTCCCGAGCCTGGAATGGCCCGTGCGGTGCCGGGCCAACGTGGCCCGTGACTCGCTTAGCAAATCATACTCCGAAGGCCTCCAAAAAAAACCTATAAAAGGCCTCCCCCCCCCCTCTGAACACCTCTTTCCCTTCTTTTTTTATCTTGGTGCATGGGCTTGACGCGTGCAAGTGAGGATTCGTCCGATGCCGTGTTTTTGCTAGTTGAAAACTACAACTACTGACCGCTTGTGTTGGCCTTCGGGTCGGCACGGAATATTTGGAACTCAAACTGGCTCAGTCAGACTCCATTTTCGTTACGATGTGCTCGCCTTTGTGCGGGACCGTGAGGAAGATGAAATGGCAGTATTGGGACAGCATCTAATGACAGCGCGGTCCATGCAGGCTCTGCCCCATTCTTCGATACTGTTGCTGAAGATCTTGCATGTTCGTAGATGGACAGTCTGCGCCGTTCGTCGTTTGCAACGTCTATTGATGTCGTTTGATAAAATTTTGCTGCCAGATCTTCACAAGAGAAATGCTTCTAGTTGCGCATCCGCCCGGCGTGCTCTACATCTATGAAAACTCTGTGACCGATCTCATGCTAACTAGTGCTCTAATTCTCATCGTTTCAAACGCTGCTTGGTGCAGACTCGACGCGTCGCGCTGCCGTTTCCATGGCCTGGTCCCGTCCGGCGCGACGCAATACAACGCAACGCATCGTGACAACAGCGTCGATTATGGACCTCTCTAGCCGTGAGCATTCATACAACAAGCTAGCTATGACAGATAGTCCACGACCTCGACGTGTCGTCGTCGCCGTCGTCGCCTCCGCCGCCCCAGCGTAGTGTCGCCTCCGATCGTCGACCGCGACCGCAACCATCGCATGCACGCGCCCGCCACCCCATGCTGTCGCCACCACAGCCCGTCCACAGCCCTTCCTGTACTTTTTCCAGTACCGCGTCCGATCGTGAAGACAATACAATATGTGAAGCGCGATGATACTCTCTGCCCGCGCGCGGCTGTGTGTTGGCAGCCCGACAGCTTAGCAACTAGGCAGCAAAGCACACCCCGCCACCACACCACGACCGCCGTTCATCCCGCCCTCCTATAGTCGAGCCACGCACCCTCTCCATCTCCGTTGCCACCCATACATAACCGCCCGATGCTATCGTCTCCGATGTCAAGCCAAGCAGGCACCAGTCCATCTGCGTCAAGGACGACTGGTTCCGGACCGGCACCACAACCAGCATCGCTGAGTCGATCACAGGCGAAGGAACTGGAGGCCGCCGCACGGCGCTCTCTGCCTCCGGGAGGGCAGGCAGCAGGATAAGGCGTTCGGCTGGCGCGTCCTACAGCCATGGCTGCTGCTGCGACAATCTCTCCCCAAGCGTGAGGAGCACATCCGTAGCTGAGGCTCTGTTCCCCGCCCCGTACCACTGCCTTTGATTTACTCGGTCCATGGAAGGGACACAAAGGCTTTGGCTGGCTGCTACTGCTCATTAGTTGGCAACAAATCAAACGAGAGCCAATGCGCCGCACGTACAAGTGGGCACTGTCGTTGCGCGAGCTTGAGTCGCCATGCCGGCACCCACACGGGATTGAACGTGTTGCATATCGTGGGAATATTCTATACATTGAGCTAATCCAGAGTGGAGGACTCGAAACAAGAAGCCGCCCGTGCCATGCTAAAGAAAAACGAAAAACCAGAACCTCGCTCAGGCGCCGAAAACGGACATTTTCCCCTCTACGCCCCCCTCGCCTCCCTCAACCGCACCTTCACGCCGTCGCCCGGACAGCTCGTCAACGTCAGCCCGTGCAGCGTCCGGCCGTCCATGCCGAAGCCCTCGATCGAGTCGAAGCGCTGCAGCAGGCGCACGACGACGTAGCTCGCCTCGGTCAGGGCGAACTGCTGGCCGATGCAGATGCGCGGGCCGCCGTTGAAGGGCAGATACTCCCATCCCACGCGCCTCGCCTCCCAGCGCTCGGGGCGGAACTCGGCGGCGTCGGGGCCCCAGACGTCCCGGCGGCGCTGCATGACGTGCACGCTGTAGCCAACCTCCATGCCCTCGGCGACGAAGACGGGGCTCTTACCGTCGGGCCCGCCGCCGAGGGGCAGCGTGGTGTCGACGGCGGCGCGGCGCGAGTTGAGCGGGACGACGGGCTGCAGCCGGAGCGTCTCGTTGAGGGCGTGCTGCAGGAAGGTGCAGGCCTTCAGGCGGGCGAAGGTGATGTCGTCGGGGTCGGCGTCGCCGAAGTCGTCGAGGACGGCGCGGCGCAGCTTGGCGAAGGCCTGCGGGTTCTGCGCCAGGAAGCGGAACAGCCACGACAGCAGCGACGCCGTCGTGTCGCGGCCCGCCAGCAGGATGTTGAGCAGCTGGTCGCGCAGCGCCACCGGGTCGCGCGTCTGCGCCGCCAGCGCGTCGAGGAAGACGTACTTCTCCTTCCTTCCCGCGCCCTTCTCGATCGCCGTGTCCTGGGCCTCTTTAGACAACGCCAGCTGTACGAAGTAGTCGACGAAGGCGTGCACGTCGCGGCACTGCTTCTTGAAGTCCGGGGTGTGGGCGAGCCAGTACTTCGTGCCGAAGCGGCCGGCGCGGGCGAGGTGCCACTGGGCCTTGTCGAAGGCGAAGGCGAAGATGCGCTCGTCGCGCTCGGGCGGCACGTCGCCCTTGGGGCCGCGGTAGTTGGGCAGGCTGGCCAGCTGGCTGTCGACGCTCTCGCCGAAGAGGAACTCGGTGGCCGAGTCGAGCGTCAGCCGGAAGAAGAGCACCTGGATGTCCGTCATGTCCGTCCACCCCTCGGCGTTGGCGGGAAGCGCCCGCATCATGTTCTGCACGTGCGTCTCCTCCAGCTTGAGGTCGCTGATCTGCTCGCGCGCGAATTGGGGCCGCAGGAGGGCGCGCGAGTGCTCCCACGCCTTGCCGTCCGAGGCAAACTGGAACAAACGTTAGACATTCCCCAAAGGTAAGCTTGGATGTCACTCACGATGCCATGGCCGAGCAGCGGCTGAAAGTTCCCGTTCCTCCTCTCGCCCAGCTCAAAGTCCTTGAACTGGGTGGCCAGGATGGCCTGGATGTTGCGCGGCTCGATGGTGAAGAAACTCTCCTCGCCGGCGATGACGTTGCGCATGGTGGTGACATGGCGGCCCTCGCGCGCGCTGATGGTGGCCACGCGCTCCTCGCTGTACTCGGGCAGCCGCTTCTCCCTGTCCGCCCGCAGCAGCATCCGCACGTTATGGATGCCCAGCACGTCCCACTTGTTGAACGCGGGCGCCGGCTTGCACCCCCGCTCGCGCGCCATGCGGGCCCGTCGCCGCGACGCCGCCACCGAGGCGATGGCGCGGTAGAGGATGTAGGCGGCGATGGCCCAGAGCCCGAGGAAGGTCGTGGGCTTCATCGTCGTCGACGTGTCGTACACTGTTGGAGGTGACGGGGAAGGAGTTGAAACAGTGTGAATGGGGTGATGGATAAGTCAGAGTTGGATGTGAGGGAAAGACATCGATCTAAAGATATCCAGGCAGTGTAACACCTTTTCTATGTAAAGCTGCAATGTGGGGCAGCCGTTGGCCGGCGGGGGGATCAGCCCGGTCCAAATGCTCTAGAGAGAAGGATGCGTACCAAGGTTTGTTCTACATACCGTTTGCGTGCGTGTCGTTTACCAAATTAAACCCACCTTGCGGGGCGGACATGGACATGGGCGGCAGACGTCTCTAAGCCTCCGGCTAGACCGAGACTGGCAATTTTACCGCGGCGGTGCCGTCTACGCCACAGCAAATGCTGGAGATGGGAGCGGCATTGCAGCCTCCTTTGCTGCTGACTGACGCAATGAAGTTTGTGACAGGCTGCATGCGGAGGTGGTGGTGGAGCTACACCAGCAGCCGAGGTCCTAGAAGGTCGCATTGCCCCCGCCCTGATTGGACTCCAGAGACACTAGCCTTCATCGCCCCGGCGGAACCGGCACGTCCAGTCTTCCCGCTGGGCCTGTGCCTCCGGCGGTGCAACTCTTTCGTCCGGCCCCGCTTGCGACATGCCTGCCGTTTCGAGCGACGCCTTCAATCGCCCCTATAACCTCGATGCAATCTGTCGAGTGTCCGGATACGCCGAATCTCAGATCAACTTTGCTGGCGAGGGAGTCGGCTACAGCACATACCAGATGTGGAAATTTCGAACCATCAAGCACTCCATAAAGCGACAAAGTAAAAGCCTCAAAATCGACCCCAAACCCTGATCCAATGAATGCCGCCATTTACAAGCGATGACAAGGATGTCATCATAAGCTTCGCATCTTGGTTCCTTCTCAGAGTCCATCTCATTCGGCAGAAGATATACTGTGAAAAAGCTCCTATTGGACCAAATGATCAGGTGAGCTACCGATGCCACCCCTACACATGTACCACCGGATAGGCCGGATGTAATTGAAAATGGCTTGCAGGAGCTGTTGTGAAAGAGGCGACAGTTTTTGTGCGACGATAAGCAGCCAGATATGCGGGGTGTAGTCAGATCGAACCCCCCGCTGTCCTTTCGTTCTCGCCTACGAAATACCTTGGAGCATCCACTATATTTGCTAGCGACAGATTCCTCTTCTCACTCCCATTCACCCACGACCTCAGATCCCAGGTAAGGTACGTAAGAAGCGTGATGATAATTCCCTCGCCCAATGACTTCCTAATCCGGCCAGCAACTACACAATTTGGCGACATCAAGCCAAAATCCTTTCGTAATTTGAAACACCAGCCCGAGAAGAAGAATAAGGAGAATGACTGTCCGATATCTCCTACTCACCCGGCATTCCCTTCCTCAAATTCTCAAACTTACTATCCGGATACGCCAGGTTGTTCTCGACGAACTCGGCCTTGCCGCCATCGTATCCTAACATGTTCTTCGCCACCTTTTTGAGAGAAGATAATCCATGGTCAGTCGCTGAACTACTCGTGGTTTCGTGGTTGTGGTGATGGTGGTGTCCATTTGGATGTTGCTGTCGTAGAGCATCACTCACGTTTCCGATGATGCTTTCCCCGCCCTTCTTGTCCGCCGACGACTCCCACCACATGGCGCCGCCCAGCCCGTTCTTGCGGATGTAGTCGGTCTTCTGCACCGCCATCTGCACCGTGTCGTACGACACCATGGTCCGCGACGACGGGTCGTAGCAGTACGTCGCCGCCGAGTCCCGGTCGTAATGCTCGTGCGCACCGGGGCGGGGGAGGTCCTGAATCAAAACGTGAGTATCCACACTTGGAATAACAAAGGGAAAAGAGAAAAGAGATGCAGTACCTTGAAATCCCACACCCCGTTCTCCCAACTCCCCTCGCCCACCCCGCTGTACGGCTTCCCCGGCCCGTCCGTGTTCTGGAACGCGCGGCCGTATAGCGGCATGCCGATGACCATCTTCGAGTGCGGCACACCGTTCTGGCAGTAGTAGCTGATCGCCTGCTCGGCGTTGAACGGCGTGCAGTTCGGGTTGTGGTGGCACGCGTACAGATTCGCCTGGTGGCCCGCGCACGAGTCCCACGAGCCGGCGAAGTCGTACGCCATCAAGTTGATGAAGTCGAGGTGCTTCGCCATGGCGCCGAGGTGCAGCTTGACGTAGTTCTGCGGGCCCGCGGGCGCGGCAATGGACAGCAGGAAGCGCGCGTTCGGGTTCGCGCCGCTGTTGCGCAGCTGCGCGGCATAGGCGTCGAGCTCGCGGCGGGTTTCTTGGAGCAGCAGGTTGAGGTCGCGCGCCTGCGCGTCGTCCTGCGGGTACTCCCAGTCGACGTCGAGCCCGTCGAGGCCGAGGTCCTTGAGCAGCTGCACGGCCGACTGGGCGAAGCGCTGGCGCCCGGCGGGCGTGGAGGCGGGCGCGGCGAAGTTGGAGCTGTAGGTCCAGCCGCCGATGGAGAGGAGGATCTTGAGGTTGCGGTTGCGCTTCTTGAGCAGGTAGAGCTGCTTGATGCAGCCGTAGACGTTGGTGCCGATGTCGTTCCATGAGTCGCTCGGGTAGTGCTTCTCGATGTCGGACCAGCTGTCCGTCATGTATCTATGGAGCGGCGTGAGCTTCTCTTTTCTTCCTTGGAGTTTTGGGCGGCGGGCTGATCGGGATACATACACTTCACCGGTGTCCGGCCGCACGTTGGCAAAGGCATAGAGTACATGGGTCAATTTCTCGGCCGGGAGATCTTGAGGATTGTGCTGACGGCCGTAGATTGCCTGAGGAAGACGATCGTATCAGTTATTTGATGCATCTTGATGTTGTTTCGAGGTTGCACCAACCCAGTTGACAAAGTACGCCACAGTCCTATATCCGTCACCGCCACCCATTGTCGAAGTCGTCGGTTTGGATGCGAAGTAGGGTAGAAATGCAGCTGCAGGAGATGCAAGAGTGTGGAGCAGATGCTGTGTGACGGTAGAGAAGGAGTTCGGCGGGGCGAAATATATGCAAACGGCGAGGAAGGCGATGGCTATGGCAGTAACAGTGGAGAGGGCCGGTGTCCAACGCATCGTCACAACTGTGGCGCAGCAGTCGGTCGAGGGAACGCTGAGCACAAGCTGAAACAGGTTTAACGGGTCGCGGCTGATGATCTTACTCGCTGGCGCCACTCAAAGCCGGTGTCGAAGCGCTACATCGACTCATGCTCCATCGACTGTGTGGGGTTACATCCGCTCGAGGTTGCTGCCGTGGCGTGCTTTTCTTGTTCTCTTTGTGTTGCCGTCGAAAAATGCGAATGACGTGGGACTGAGCGGCAACCCGTATTTTGCCATGGCCGCTGTTATCTTTGACCAGTTGGTGGTCAGTGGTCAGGTGTGGCGACGAGGAGGGCACACGGGCTTAAACGGGGTAGCCAGTCACAACGGATTGAGCTCCATCGGGTTTCTTCAGCTGTGATATGGCGCATTGCTAAGAAAATCAAAGGCAAATACCCCTACAACGCCCTAATCCTTGAGCCCGGGGTAAACCAGCAATCCAAACGCCTCCCGCTCAATTCCGAGTGTCACAAGCCAAAGTTCGACCGGTGAAGACCCTGAGGTGATGGCCCTTAGAACTCGGCACCTTTGACACCCTCGCTGGAGCAGACCTCCTTATACGGAAGAAGCCTTCTGTACGCTTCTTCCGTCTGTGTCGCCGCGTCCCTACTTCTCAAGAAGCTCTGTATCCTCTGCTCGCGATCGCCGCACGCAATGGCAGCTTGCCTGACCCTCTTCAACTCTCTACTTGTCTCCGCGTGCACAATGTCCCTCTGCTCAACCATGGTATTCCCCCACTGACCCGCCCGCGTTGCTTGACCGTACCCACCCAAGGCAGCAGCGAGGACGACCAATCCTACGAAAGCTCCATTGGACAGAAATATGGGGTGCTGGTCGCTCTTCTGGTCGCGGCTGTACCAGCGCTCCCAGTCTTCCCACGTCGCGTTGGCGGTCGGATCTTCCCCAGGCTTCCACTTGTACGGGCGATCGTACGGAGGGGGGCTTATGTCCCTCGCGGCACCCCAGCCGGCGCCCCATCGATCGTATGCGCTGCGTTTCGACGGATCGGAGAGAACGGTGTGGGCAGCGACAATCAAGCGGTAGCGCTCAAGGCGGACGGGGTGTGGGCAGATGTCGGATCGGACATGCGAGGGTAGAGGGCGATCCGGGTGGTAAACCTTGACGAGCTCGTAGAAGGCGCGCTTGTTGTATGGCGAGCCCTTCTTCAGCTGGAAGATTTCATATGGCGTCGGAAGCCTTCCCTGGGTTGCGCTCTGCGGCCATGGGAAGTGTTCGCTGTCGCAAGAGCCATCGGCGGCGACGTGGGCGTAGGTACGGATATGGGGCGGGTGGTGTCGGGTGTGGGCGGGTGATGACGCATTAGAAGACGGCGGCGGGTAGTGGGCGCATTGAACGCCCTGGTAAGAGCAGAGGAGAAGGCTGGGCTTCTTGATGAGCATCTTCGAGTCTGGTTACCGCGGGGCACATGGCTCCAGCAACATTGGGAGGGGAGCGCGAGCGGAGGCGGGGAAAGAGGAGTAGGTATATGAGCAGCAGTAAGAGCGATTGCGGAGGCCGAGTCAAAGGTGCGGGAGCATCGGCTTATCGATAAGGCCCGGTGCCGGCTAGTGCTGCGACTGCGACTCTTCTCCTCTTCCCAACTTTCTCTTATGTGCTCATGCTCACTCCGCGACTGATGCATCAGCCGCAACTCTCTCTTATGTTCTCACCCCGCGCCTGATGCATTCTCGTCCGTGCAGCCGCTCTGCCCGCCTTGCGCGCCGTCACTCCCGTCACCATGGAACACCGCCCGGAGCCTTTTTTGATGCGCCTCATGTCACGCCGCCGCGTCCAGCGCGCACATGAGGCCTTCGACCCGGGAAGTGGTCAGGTCTTTTCTGAGACACACTGCGGCGTGACCTCCATGTTCCCCTCGTGGGTCACTGCAACTACCGGCAGCATCGCCGATCTTATCGATTTTCGGGACCCTGAATCTCTTGGAGCTGCCTGCCTGGAGCAGGTTGCCATTCGCTCTGTGCTTCTGCAACTGAACAATCTGGACTACGAGACCATCTCCTGCGTTCCATGGACCATTGGAAGAAAGATTTGGGCCCAAATCCGCCGTTATCGTCTAGACTCTCTGCGCATTTGGCGCCTCTTCGTCAGAGCATATCCTGACGAGCGCCATGCTTTCCAGGAAACTCGCAAGATCCCTCTGCTGAACTCGACCGCCCATTACGCATTTGATGAAATTGCCAGGCAAATCACTGCGCCGAATTTTGAGTGGGTCACTCATTTGACCCTGCAAGATCCTCAGCTTTCCAAGCACGACTGGGCCAAAATCACCAAGATCCGGAACCTTGGTGCTCTCACTATCCTTGGCCCAAGTTCGGATAGTCTGGACGATCGCGTGGTGAGAGGCTGGAGCGAAGCAGCAAAAGACGGCCATGTTTTCTCAAAACTGCGCGTAGTATTTTTCATCTGTCAGCCGTACATTACCACGCGTTCGTTAGGCTTCCTACGCACTTTTCCAGCTTTGACGCTCTGCAACCTGACTGGATGCCCTGTTAATCCCGATCAAGCAGAGGACCTTGGCTGGAAAGCTTCATTCCTGTAAGTCTTGCTGACAATGACGGAACATACCATGGAATACTGAATTCAGGACCAGTAATACAAAGGCTCACGAGCTCAACATCGAGTGGACCTTTAGCTCGAATGTGCATGACGCCATCCGTGCCTACTATCGACGTGCAGCATCTCCAACTTTGTCTTCACTCGCAGATATCGAAACCGATGAGGAACCGGTCCTCTCTTTATTCAAACGCTCAACAACCGCCATGCTACCTCCAGAAGACATGGCGCTATGGTTCTGGCGAAGCAGTCCCACGGAAGATGGTGGTAGGGTGACCAAGGAGCCTTCAACTACTGCAGAACCTCCGAAGAAGAAACGCAGGCTACGCGCAACGAAGGAGAAGGCCTTGGGGGATGTCTTGGGTAGCTTCGGGATATAATTGCTCCCCTTATGCGCATTAGGAAGCCATGAAGATATTTGTACCCTTTCATTCGTCACGCAGGGTTGCATTTTGTATTTATGATACCCCCTCAGCGCTTCTTGCTATTATTATCTCTCAAAGTAACAGCTATGTTAAAATGCTGGAGAATACCCTAGTGGTTCTTCCATCGTCAAGTGAAGCCCCCAGATATTCACCGGTCCTTGGAATGTAGGATTTTTGACCTGTCAACACATGAAACCGTGACTGTCGCTTTTGTGTGGTAAGGAGGTGAGCGTAGAGTGTAAAGTGGCATCTTCCGGTACAAGCGGTCATGCCTGATATCCTCGCAAACACCATCGAATGCTCACTGGGCTATGCAGGGTGACGACGCGCGAGACACGAGGCAGTATTCGAGATATCAGTGTGGAGCGAGAGGGTGATGCATAAGCATGGGGACGGCACGGGACGGGCGGTGGTGCCTATCGGATCGGTAAGGTTCAGTGTAGATGCGCGTCTGGCACTTGTGCTATCGGTGAGGCAGGGAAGGTCTGGGGGACACTTGCGATGGGTTGACCCGGCTTACGAATGAAGACATTTTCTCCGCTTTCTGACCCGTAGATCAACGTCGGTTGACATAGTTCTGAGTGTATCCAGAAGATCCAGGATTCCGGAATGCGGCGTCTTTGAGTGAGGCTGGCTGACTGCCGAAATGGGAAATATCAAGCTGTGGCGACGCTTCGCGGTGGAACGCCACAGAATGACTGCGCCCGCACAGATGCTCCAGCCACTTGCGCTTACCCCAGGCAACCGGTTAATCATTGGGTGAGGCCGTTGCCTGGCCACCGCGCCGGGGCCCCGGCAGCTGGTGGCGACTACGTTCACAACCGTTCTCCACGTATTTAAGGGCCCCCACCCCCACAACCTTTCCTCTCTTTTTTCTTCTTCATCATCTTTGCCTTTTGGCTTTGATCAAGTGTGGGCACTGGGGAATTTAGTTCTTTTGCCTTTCGGCTTAGAACGAGTGTGGGCACTGCGGGATTCAGTTCTCTTACCTTTCGGTTTAGAACAAATGTGGGCACTGAGGGATGCAGTTCTACTGGCTTTCGGCTTAGAACAAGTGTGAGCTCTGGCGCAAAAGTGGGGACCTGGGGCACGAGTGGGGATTTGGACGGAACAGCACCAGAGGTTACAGACGCTATCCTCTTAAAATATTGCGTGGTCAGGGTCTTCAATGCAGAGCGGCTGAAAAGTCCAGAAGTCACCGGTCGCTCGGATGTAGATGACCAGATGGGTAACCATGTTAGGTCGCATTCAGAGGCGACCAGATGTGCTTGAAGAGATTCAGTCATTCCAACCTCGTTGGGTGCTGGGTAGGTAAAAGACCGGCATGGTCTGCTGTTTCGTCTACTTTGCTTCTCGTATTACACCCACTACTCATAGATGGTGTGTTGGCAGCTATGAATGAATGAAATGATATCCATCACTTGCTCATGATCATGCTTGCTGTGACCCAGCCTATGTCTAACTCTTCACTTGACACGCGTCATAAGTCACTGCTACTTCGCATCCTCGACGCGCCCGCGAGACCTGCTTCCTCATAGGCTAACACAACAATGAGCACGCCCGCTGCTTCAATCCACAGCAGTGACACCATCACCGCCGCCGTCGCAGAAAAGGCCAATTCACGAACTCCACCGCCACGCACCCTCTATCCTCCTCCAAACCCGCGCACCCGCTCGTTCGCTCCCGGAAAAGAAAAAAGCCAATTGAACCTCCGCGCGCACTCCGCCTCTCGCTGACACCATGACTGAAACCAAAGACTCGGCTTTCGAGTCCGATCTCCACGTCTGCTCGCTCATGATCGAGCAAATCAAGGGTAATTGCCTCTTCCTCCACTCCACCCCACCTCACCATCCGCTACCGGCCCATCGCCCTCCATCACCGAACCCAATGGCTAACGGCACGTAACAAAAACACACAGCAAACTCCCGTGTCCTCTTCGGCTGCCGCCTCACCTACGACGTCGCCATCGGCCACGGCGACGACGGCGGCTACCGCGCCGTGCTCTTCCGCCACAACCACGACGAAAACCGCGACGGCTACAAGACATGCGCGGCGGACGGCCCCAAGGGAACCAAGTTCAGCGAGCTGCGTCAGGCGCACGCGCTGCTGCGGCTGGGGTTCGCGCCGACGAGGCGCGCGGCGGTGAGGAGCGTGTTGGATTGGACGGAGGGGTTGGTCAGTGGTGGTGGCGGAGGCGGTGATCGGGATTAGGGTTCGGGCGACCCGAGAGCGAAAGACGGGGGAAGGTGAAATCGAATGGTGTATGTGGATGGATGGAGGTGTGGAGGGGGCGAAGATGCCGTCGCCGCCATGGCCTTCTTTCTTCTTTCCTCTGAAGTGGTCTCACTTTACGTGTCGGCTATCGATCTGCGCATCGGCTTCGGAAACGTAGACGGGAATAATCGAGAAAGGTATCATAATGGACTACGAATGTGTAAACATTGAGCTGGCACTCCGACCCAATGCTGTTGCTGGTCCTGAGCTGGGAGCACCGGTCGCTGGAACAATTGTTCTTGGAGCTGAAGACCCAACCGACCTTGCCAAAGAACTTCATCTGTGCGACTTGATAGAGCTGATTGTAGTTGGTGAGTGGCGCTATACATTCTCAAGGTAACTGACATACTTCGGCGCAAACGAAAATCCCCGTGGGGTCCGATCGAGAGTACAAGTTGACCACCGCGAGCCTCGGTAATGGGAATTTCCAGACGAAAGTGATGGGGCGTAATAAGCCCTACACAGTGCCTCAGCTGCAGAAACAAATTGCAGTGTTTGCACGAGTGTTGGGAGATGAATGAGGAAATCGTGTGGACTTCATCTATAGGGTACCGGAGACGTTGGAGAGGCAAGTCGCCGATGGTGCTTCAATCGGATGGGGGCTAAATGGTAAAGAGAGGGTTTATCCGGCATAGTGGTAGCGAGAAAGAGACTTGAGCTAAAGATGCATGCTTGATCTCGTCGTTCTAGCGTTTGACTCAAGCAAGAAGCTTTGCAATTGGCTCGCAGACTGATGGAAATGCTGCGGGAAGTCATGGTTGCAAGTGCAGGATATGGTCGGCGGAGTTTTCGCCGGTCGTTTCCTGCGGGAGTCGGACAGCAGAAAGGCTCCGAAATTACCCACCAAGCGCAAAACGCAGTCATTGGAGGCAGCGCTTGACGTAAAAGGCAGCTGATCTACTGCGGGATCTATGAGCAGTCGGATCACTCATCACCGACATCCGTTGCAGGTGTCGACCCACACCGGCGGTAACTCTCATGCTCGCCAACTGCCGAAGGTCGCGGGGGCTATAGGGAGAGAGACAGGGATCGGTACTCGTATTACGTTCCTTGCCAGCGATGAGCAGGATTGGCACCGAAAGTGGAGCTGGTCAGTTTTGTGGTGCGTTTCTGAAATTTGCGCGCCTCATCCACCCTGACGATAACCAAGGAAGTTGACATGTGAGTTGGCAAAGCTGGAGTCCGGAGTAGGACCTGAATACAGCGGCGCACTTACATGTAGATGTTTCCTGGGCGGCCTCAAGCTTGGTTAGTGGATGAGGCTCTCGGGCGTAAAGCTTAGCCTGGAAGGGTGGGCGTGCCTGAGTCGTCGAAGGTGGTCAGCCCGGAATAAGGCCACGACATGAGACTGCAAACGGGTCCTGCCGCGTGAAGCCATGAAGACGTTTTCCGGTCGGTAAAGGCGCGCTTGGGGAGGGTGTGGACTGACGGCACCCCTGCACCCCACGGGGCTCAAGCGCGTCCCGGCGCGCATAGGTGCTGCTGCTTGGGTCCAGAAACGGCGGGGGTTGCGGGCCAAGAGTAGGCCAAGAACTGGTGGCCGAAGATCCACCGCATGACGGACAGCATCGACAAATCGGCGGCAGGGAATCGCGCGCTCGTCTTGCGGCTGGCAGGATGGCGTCGCGGCACTTTGCGAGGGCTGCGTTGATGGCTGGTCTTTGGCACTGGGGTACGTAGTAGAGGCGCGGCCTGCAGAAGATCTTAGGGCCCCGGCCATTGCGGGGAGCGTCTCGCTTATTTGGTAAACCCGGGGTGGGTGCAGTTTCCCGACGCGCATTCCCAGCGGCCGTTCTTGCCATCTCCATCTTCTCCCGCCTCCACCTTCGCCCGACCTCAATCAAGTCACTGCCCCGCCCATCCCCGTCCCGCCTTCCGTCTCGTCATCACAATAGCCTAATGACTCGTCCGTGCTACTTGTCCTTCCCTGGGGCACCACTTCGGCCCACTGCAACATGCATGTCCGGCACTACCTTTGCACGCCGGTGATCGTTGCCCTGTGCCTGCCGCTATAAAGCTGCCCAAGCCCAGCCCAGCCCAGCCCAGCCGTTTCTCGAAACACCAGGCGATCTTTCGGCCTTTTCCATCTTTTTCCAAACAAAGATGCGTTACAGCTACAGCGCCATCTTGCTCGCCGCCTCTGAGGCCGCCCTTGCGGCTCCTGCCCACCGCAGATCTGCTGCTCCCACTGCTTCGGTGAAGAACGGCACCATTGAGGGTTTGTACAGCGCCGAGTACAACCAGGACTTCTTTCTCGGACTTCCCTTTGCTCAGCCGCCCGTCGGCGAGCTCAGATTCCGCGTGCCTCAGCCCCTCAACACCAGCTTCGAGGGCACCAAGTCCGCCACCGACTATGCTGCCTCTTGTATCGGTTATGGTGTACGTTATGGTTTCACCTTTGTCGTTGAATAACTCACTGACGACCATAACAGAGTGACCAATTTGGTTACGAAATTTCCGAGGACTGCTTGTACCTCAATGTTGTGAAACCCGCCGGCTACGAGAACCAGTCTCTCCCCGTGGCTTTCTGGATCCATGGCGGCGGTTACACCGAGGTACGTCTCCGACCTTCCATGTCCATACCTTAACTAATCTTCGAACAGGGTGGTGGTGGTGACCATCGGTACAACTTGTCCTTCATCGTCCAGAACGGTGTTGAGATTGGCAAGCCGTTTATTGGTGTCTCAACCAACTACCGCCTTAGTGCCTGGGGTTTCCTGAACGGCGATGCTGTTCAAGAGTCTGGCGACACCAACCTTGGTCTTCGCGATCAACGCCTGGCCCTTCACTGGCTCCAGGAGAACATTGCTGCTTTTGGCGGTAGGCTGTCCCCCCCGTTTTCTTCTGTTCTTCGTCAACATCGCTGATCAACTTTTAGGTGACCCCGACAAGGTTACCATCTTCGGAGAGTCCGCCGGTGGGTCTTCTGTCGGTTTCCAGCTGACTGCCTACAATGGTCGTGATGACAGTCTGTTCCGTGGTGCCATCATGGAATCTGGCTCTCCTATCTACTATTCTGCCCTCAACGACAGCGCTGGCTTCCAGGAGAGATATGACACGCTCCTCTCGCAGACTGGCTGCTCCAACTCCACCAATAGCCTTACCTGCTTGCGCTCTCTATCTTACGACGACTTGAACGCCGTCATCAACCAGACTGCTCTGCAGAGCTGGGGGCCGGCCATTGACTACGACTTTATTGCGGGCAAGACCTCGGAGCAGCTTGTCAAGGGCGATTTCGTCAAGGTTCCCATCATCATCGGAGCAAACTCAGACGAAGGTGTGAGCTTTGGGCCCCAGGGCATCAACTCCACCGAGGACTTTGTGAAGACGCTGGAGTGTACGTCTGCCCGTCCCTCCGCTAATAAGAAGAATAACCCGGACTCATGCGAGCCCACAGCCTCTGGCATTCCCTCCAACTTCACATCCGCCATTCTCGCGGCCTACCCGGACATCCCTGCCGAGGGAATTCCAGGCTCGTCGCCGCTGGGCTTCCTGCCTCCTGACTTCCGCTACGGCGCGCCCGAGGGCCCCCAGTACCGGCGTAGCGCGGCCTATTATGGCGACCAGTACTTCGTTGGCAACCGCCGGCTGACGTGCGAGCGCTGGGCGGAGCACGGCCTCCCGGCGTACTGCTTCCGCTTCAACGCCATCCCCAACGGCGCCTCGGCGGCCGTGCACTTCCAGGAGGTGGCCTTCGTCTTCAACAACATCCTCGGCACCGGCTACAACGAGCCCATCTCGTCCAAGCCCTTCGAGAACCGCGGCCAGAACTACGTCGACCTCGCCAAGTTCATCAGCGCCTCCTGGGCCAGCTTCTTCGTCGACCTCGACCCCAACGGCTACAACCGCCAGGGCAACGCCACCGTCGAGAAGTGGGAGCCTTACGACGTCGCCGACCCCAAGGACATCGTCTTCCACGCCAACGTCACCAGCTACATGGAGCCCGATACCTACAGGGCTGCTGGCATGAAGCTGTTCAAGGATTACGCCACTTCTGTGTACCACAGGTAGAGAGCCGCGGCGAAGATGCATGGAAATGAAGAGGGAACAGGGATATAATGTCTATATGTACTTCTGTAAATATGAATTGATGATGGATATGTATGTTCACCTTTTACTCAAAGAACTGTATGATTGACGTCGCACAGGGTAAGTGATTCGGCCATTGCGTACTATCTGACATTACCGGTTCCTTGGTTTTCGTTGTAGTATTCTCCTCTCATTCTCCTTCCTCCGGGCAAGCCGTATCAACGACTCAATACTTTGATATTCCACCGCGCTACTGTTATAGCCGGAGACGTTTATTAGCGCGACCCGGGACATTTAAGGGCAAACTGGACACTCGTAAACTTTGAATGCAGCAATGAAAAGTAAGGCTCTTTTTCGCTCCTCCTCAGGACTCCTTAGGTCTTACGATTATACTCCAAGCGGTGTAAGGTATCGATCAAGTAGCCTATGACGCGCGAAGTGAAGTTTAAGTCTAAAAATGTGGCCGGCAGCGGTCCACTTCGAATTGGTATCCCCTTCTATTTCTCGCTGTACGAATCCTTTCAACGCTAAGATATTGCCATGCACGAGCTCTCCGTTATGTCCCGCCTATCTCACGGTCATCGCCGTCACCGCCACCATCGCACAGGAGAAGTCGTCCTCGCAAAAGACACCCCACGCCTGCCATCCACGACCCTCCCTCTCTCGGCCAGAAGACCTCCTCCCCTCTTCCTCAATACGCGTCCTCCTGCCGCCACTTCCACGGACTATACGGTCTCCACCACCCGCTCTTCCCGCCCATCCCCCTGTTCAGCCGGGCCCAAACCCTCCACGCCCCCTTCGCCCCCACCGGCTGGAATCTCGCCTTCCTGACCCACTTCGGCGCGCGGAACCCGGCGTTCATGACGAGCTTCCGGTAGCGGCGCCGCCACAGCGGGCGGTCGCCGTCGAACAGCCCGGCGCGCCGCGCCATCGTCACCGTCGACGGGCCGAAGCGCGCGAAGAGGCCGGCGGCGTCCCAACGCGCGCGCGCCTCGCGGATGACGTCGCCGCGCCAGTGCCACACGAGGCGGTCGAGCTTCTCGGCGACCTCGGCGCCCTCGATCTCGCGCACGAGGCGCAGCGTCCAGCGCAGCTTGACGGTCGAGACCCACTCGTGGTTCTCGAGCGGCGCGGTGACGGCGGCGCGGACGAGGGCTTTCGCGAAGAGCGGCCGCAGGGGCGCCTTGCGGTCGCGCAGCCAGAGGTAGCAGAAGTAGACGTTGCGGAAGCGGTGGCGGGTCGGGAAGGCGGTTTGGTTGGCGTAGGCGTGGGCGGCGAGGTGGACGAGGTCGAGGCGGAGGGCGGAGAGGCTGTCGGTGACGGCGTTGCGGTACTCCGGTGGGACGCGGGCGAGTGGGTCGTTGCGGTCGAGCAGGGCGAAGAACTCGTCGCGCGGGAGGGAGCCGTGTTCGATGAGCGCGAAGGGGAGTCGCGGGCAGAGGCTGAGCCACATGTCGGGGATGGCTTTGAAGTACTTCAGCGCTTGTCGAGGGTTTTTGTCGCACATGGCTTCGATCACGGCCGCAGTGGAGCGCTGGTCTATGGAGAGTCGTGCAAGGACTAGTCTCGTGTACAGCTCGTGCGCAACGTCAAGGCCGTACAAGGCCACGATGAGCTCTACGGCCTTGGAAAGTGCTGTCCTGTAAGGCAGCTCTTGATCTTTGAGAGTCATAATGGCATTGAAAAAGCGGGTGACCCTCGGATCCTCGGTTCCATCTAGTTTCTTCATCCGCGAATTCAAGGTACGCTGCAGTTTATTCGCCGAAACCTGCTGCTTCTTGACTCTAACATCTTTGGCAACATATTGCGGCACCCAATAGCGCATCCAGAATCGGCATATTGAGTCAATGGGGAAACGCCGAAGGTAGGGAATGGTCAGAATCGGGTCGATGCGGCGAGCCGTTGCAGGGTCTGACGCAAAGATGTTAAAGCGATTAGTGGTGAGATGTCGAAAATAACAATCTTGGGAGATGAAAGAGAACCAGAGGCGAAGGGTATTCTGCGTCTCTTCACCTAGGGCAACGTCCTTTTCCAAAGGCAGGAGTAGTGCAGTAGTCTTTGCCATGACTTTTCGCGCTTTTATCGAGCTCATGGACTCCAACACGCTTCTGATGACGTGCCAACCCAATCCGTCTGACGTGCAGTTGGAGCCGCATATGTCAAGTTTTGCCAGCAATTGAATCCAGGAGGCGAGGTGTGCTTCAATATTGTCTGGTGTCGCATCATCCCTAGTTGGCCAGAGACGTCGATAAATCTCCAGGCGAAAGAGCATAGCGTCCGTAGGCCCGGTAGCTCGCAGTTCCTCAAACTTTACGACATCCTGGATTTTGGGGGGCGTGTCCAGGGCCAGCAGAGATTCGACCATTTTGCGGACGATGGAAGTGCCGAAATGATCTACTGGTAGGATTCTGCAGGATGCCATGCCCTGCCATATTGCCCAGTATGCTCCAAATTGCCAATCGTTAGCCACGGCAGGATCCGGACAGACCTTGGCGCATAGTTCGGGTATATTGTCCACAATGTCGTGCAGCTCCGAGGGTAACATTGCTCCGAGTTTGAGCGAGTCCCGAATCCTCTTGAGAAGCTGGCCGAGGCAATGGGGCGGCATGCCGTCCTTGATTTTCACATCAATAACCGTTTTGATGTTTCGTGCTTCCGGAATGTTCAACTTTGGGTTCTGCAGAAATTCAAAGAGCGCTTCCATGCTGGATGTTCCAAAGTTGCGTGTTTTGAGCTCGTCCAGGAAATGCGTATTGGCCATTTGGCTGAACAGAACACTGTATTGTGGCTCAACGCCAATATCCGACCAAAGCATTTCCAATTCAATTGCATTGCGGACGTAGGCGAGGCGGCGACTGTATTCGCCAATAGGATTTGAAATGCGAGGTTGCTTGCTCCCAGTGGAACCGTTGTAATCGGACAGCCATTGCGGTAAAGCCGGAGGATTTGGTTCTAGAAAGTACATTAGCAGCGGGGCTTTACAAGGCCAAGTAACCCATGTCTGAACGTACTTTCCCAGATCAACGATTGCTCGGCTTTCTTTGGAGGTTCCCAGCTCCAAGCTTGGTGCCACGATTTGTCCGAACCGAACAGCGCGCCAATGTCAGGGCCAGTTCCCGGGCTTACGGCCGCGAGTCCCATTATACGCCGCTTTGAAGCTCTTCTCCTAGCCTCCAATGGCCCGGGGACGTTGCTGCCATAGCGCTTGCGACTCGCGTTGGAGACGTTGAGGAAACGGTGGAAGGCGTCGGCGAGGACATCATCGGTGATCCAGATTGGCTGCGCGTGTCGAAAGATGGAATGGTGCACTGCGCTGCGGCAGGCGGGTGTTCTGGGGGGCATGAACGGCGAAGGGTGGATTCATGCCTGCACGCGCGAGCTCGTGGACGCCGGCCGATGTTGGAGATCGCTGGCGGACGTAACTTCCGGAGCTTTGTCAGCACGTAAGATAAGATAAGCCAATCACGTCACTTCATTTACACAGCTCATCGCATAAACACTTGAGTGAAACAGGAACAGCACTTTCCTTGACTTTTTCCCTGCACCACCTCCTGCGAATGATACCTCGGTCATGGAATACTACGGTGTCGGGTTGAGGATGCATGTATTGCTATGTATAAGCAACCGTGGTTGTGCGGGCATACTTTTGTACAACGCGCGTGGCTGCTCAATCTATCTGCCGCAGTGGAGCTTGTCGCCGGCAGTGGCTTGTGCCAGTCGATCTGTTTTGTCGTCAGTTTGACAACAGAGGTACACTGCCTGTTCAAGAATCTGAGCCGAGACATGGCGGCCGCAAACCCGATCCAATATCGAGGGAGAAACTACGACACGCGGCTGAGTTGTCCCTGAGCCAAGTGTCTGGAGGTCAGGAAAGCTCAAAAAAGACGCATGTGCTGGGTCCGGGCTGCTGACGACTACGCCTCTGCCACGGGGCATATCCAGCCGACCCGGCGGGACGGTCTGGGGAACCGTATCCCGCGCGCGAGTCCAAGTCAGGGTGGAGAGATGCCTCGGCGTGATCGTCGGGGGATTTTTATAGAACCACTGCGAGCAAAGGAGGACAGAACAGGCAACGCACTCACGGGTGCACTGATTACGCAAGACGATCGGCTCTAGGGTCGAGTCTGGACTCTGGACAGGACGAGGGCCTCCCCGCAGGCGCTGAATCAGGCGTAGTGGAAAAAGGAAGCGCTGCTAAGCGGCCGCCCACTAGCCAGGCAGCCTCGGACGCCCAGGCTCGTGTTTGGAGAGCTAGACGGTTGGCGGCGCAGGCGGCTCGCGGATGGCTCGGCGAAGGCAAGCTGGCAGTTCAACTTTGACCACTTTCGCTCGGGCTCGCGTCGCCGCCAGTTTCCGAGGTCTTGCGGTGCAGGCACATCCACAACGGCGCAGGAGCGGTTGTTCCCCTGCTGGAAACGGCGGGCTTGGATGCCTGGGGCCGTGGACGGAGATCCGGCAGGCGCCTTGCATGAGTGCGTGGAGAAGGCGGCCGCGCTTCCCTACCGTACCGTCCGTTCTGGCCGGCGTGGGCGGGCTGCAACGTGAACGGGCGGCCTAAGGCTGAAGCAGCGGTGCGCGCTCTGACGGCAGATGGACTGCGAGCCTCGCCCGCACGATCTTCAGGGACGGACGGCGTGGACGGCAGCACGATCGCACAGCCGCGGCGGAGGAATGCTGGAGAGGGCGCGATCGTGGTCGCCGGCGGAAGGCCCGGGGCGCAGGCGTATCGCATCACACCTCAGAGCGTCGCCGACGGGAGGGGTGCACAGTTGTATTGTACTCGTACCGGACTCGGGGACTTGTGAGAGTTATGCAGTGTCATCTCACGTGCCGGCACTTGTGCTGTGCAGCCGGTTCCTGCATTAGCTGCCCAGCTGGGGCTGCTGCACCCCGGCGCGCAGCGGCAATCAGCCCCGTTTCGGTGTGGTCAAACAGCAAGCCTGGCAGCCCTGGCGTAACCCTTGGCAGCGCAGCTCCGGCGCGTCGCCGCCTCCCGACCGTTGCGGCTTGATGGGGGAGCGTAACCAGCGACCGCCGGTCTGTCTGCGCACGCAGGCCTAGCCATTGCGCGTGCGATCATAGGGAGCGCGGAGCGCGGAGGATGCGCGTATTAATAGGCACGGCGCGAGGGTGGGCAATAATTCATGCAGGCGGGAGGGTGGTGGGCGCGCTGGGCCGGCTGCTGCGTGACCACAGGGGCGCGCTCTGGCGCGTGCGCGCGCGAAATTGCAACCTCCATGCTGCCGCCGGCGCCCTCTCCTGACGGCCAGTAGCGACACGCCTCGCGCTGCCCGGCTGCTCCACCTTCGCCAGCATCGCCATGTCCACCTTCCGTTAACTTCCCGCCCACGTTCTTTACCCAACCCTCTTGTCGTTGTCCCTCCCACCGCCAACGACACCACGCTCTTTGCCCACCCGCTCCTTGAAACGCGTGTGCCCTCAGTCTGTCCGGGAAAGGGGCCCATCAAACGCCCGCCCGCTGAAACACACATTCCACGCCCACCCGACCGACGTGACCTTCAATTCCAACGCCTGGCGTTTCAGCCTCCGCCGAGCGCTGTGCTGGAACGACACCGTTGATACTCTCGCTCTCAGCTTCAAGTCACCGCGACTTCAGTTCTTCGCATAATACCTCGACGTTCCTGACCAGCCGCGAACCCGACCGTGTGTCACGCGTGACGCCCGAAGCTACCCACACAAACCCGAACCCACGACCCGTCGAGGGCCTCTCCTCACCCAGCGCTCGCAGGCAGGCTGCTGCGGTCACAACGCGGCTTCATCAACAGCAACAAACCCATCCGTACGTCGCCGACCGACTCGCTAGTACTCCAACGGCTTCCGACCGTGCCGCCGTTGTTCCCTGGCTAACCGACCGTCAGATTTTGACGCAGTCTCCTCTACCCTTCGCCAGCGCCCTCGTCCGCTAAAATGGCCTCAAAACTATTCCTCGCCGCCATGGCGGCATCGTCACTTCTCTCTACCGTGGCGGCGGACCCCGGTTCCAAGACGCAGACGGCGACGCCGACCTACACCGGCGCTCTTCACGCCATGTCGACCAAGGGGTGCTTCTCGTCATCTGAGCCTCTCGAAGACCAAGGATCTTACACCTTCCAGACCACGGGTAACTGCCAGCCTATCTGCGTGGGACTGGAGTACGAGGTCATGGCTCTTGTGAACGGCAGTAACTGCTTCTGTGGAAACAAGCTTCCTGCGAAGGACACCCAGGTTGACGACGACAAGTGCAACACGCCTTGCAATGGTTATCCCCAAGACAACTGTGCGTACTATCGCTCTAATATGATGAAATGAAGGCAATACTGATGGATTCCACAGGCGGTGGACGTAACTACTGGCAGGTGGCTCTTACCGGTATCGACAACAACGAGGTCGACTACTTCGACGGCGACTCTTCATCATCCTCATCATCTTCATCCTCTAGCTCCACGCAGGGCACGCCTGTCGTCGTTACTGTTGGCGGTGGCCAAACCATTGTCGTCACCAAGGGCGCCGAAGCCAGCGAGGCCGCTAAGAAGAAGTCCGATGGGCCGAACAAGGCCGGCATCGCCGCAGGCGTCGTTGTCGGTGTCGTTGTCATGACAGCAATTATAGGAGGTGTTATTCTGTTCCTGAGGCACAGGCGCAGAAAGCAGGTCGAGGACGAGTACCGCCAGCGCCAGAGCATGAATAACTTCGTGGCGGGCGGAAAGGGTCCCGGCACCTCTGCCATCAACGACACCATCCTCGACCCTGCGTTCGCAAGGAGAATGAGCAACGGCAGCGTCGCCGACAACCAGGACTACTCGAGAAGGATTCTCCAGGTGCGTGACAGCCGGGGTGAAAATTCTGCTTGAGACTCGGGCTTGCTGACATTTGGACCAGGTGAGAAATCCCGACGACGACTAGACGACTGCGCTGTCACGATTACGAATCTCCCTCGAATCACTTGACTTCTCGCCATATTTCCACCTCCGCGCGCTCTCTGGCCAATATCATCTCCAAATCTAGGAATGACTGGTCGTCGTCTCTTGTATTATGTCCTTGGGTTGTTTGGTTTCACTACCGGCGTAAAACGTACTTGACGAGAGAATCTAACCAGAGGCTGTTCTGGAAGCCTTCCTCGACTCGGAAGCCTTGACGCGCAGAATAGCCCGCAATTCGATACCTCGCTCTCGACGATGATGACGTCGCGTGCTCTTTCTCTGTCAGATATTTTGGGGGACTTGAGATTTCCCCCCAGCCTGGGTAGAAAGGCGTTATGTTCGGGAAGCGGCTCTTTTGACATTCGGCACATGGTCTCTCTTTTCTTCCACTGCTCCCTGCTTTCACTTCTTGGACCGAGGCGGCTGCTCGCTGCCACTTACTCCACCTTGCTCTCCTTGCATGCCGTGTCGGCACCCCCGCTATCAGCCCGGACGCCATCACCCGCGGTCTGATATGGAAGCTCGCGCCAAGCAACGGTGGGCAACCTCAGCTTGGTGCGCAGAAAACTTAAGTCAGCTGGTTTCATTGCTAGTCTTTTCTCTGTACCGGTGGACCGAGTAGTGGTGGAGGAAGTGGCAGGCACACGACTCCGAACGCATCTTCCTCGGCCACTATTTGCGTTTAATTATTTGCTTACAATTCTGAATCATCCCCAGCATGGTGTCGGTAGGGTGGGGGGTTGTCATAGGCTTTTTTTTTTCCCTATTCTACATCTAACCAATACTCGCGAAACTCGGAAGTTAAAGCGCCGGGTACGGTCGGATTCACAATACCCGGAATGTGCTGTAACTACGAAATGGAGAACCTTTGATAGCAATATTTTTTCGATGTTTTCTTTCGACGGCAGGACGTCTGGCATGTGAGGATAAAGTGCAGTGCGATGAGGCCGTGATTGGTTTGGCAGATGGGCGCACCCGGTAGCGTACCGGAGTCTGGGATTTACTGGGAGCCAGTCGTCGGGCAACGGTACGTACAATAGCCGCCTCGTTAGGCGGATTGCGGATGGGAATGTTCGGTCTCACCGACGAGCAAGGGCGGGGTAACATTGGATCGGCCGCATGTCATTGATCCGTCTTCGTGTGGTCAGCACGCCGCGACAGAGGGGGCAGAGTCGAGGAAAGCCAAGCGCAATGCGTGCGTTCGAAAAATCGGGCGAATGATATGCACAGCCATTATTCTTTCTGGGACCACTTGGCAACAGTCACACGCGACGGAGGAGGTCCCTGCCCAGCTGGACGATGGGAGAGAGGAGCCCTTCTTGTCTCAAAGATTGTCCGTGTGTCAACCACCATAAGCATCCAGGCCGGTCTTATTTTCCTTCTCCTCTTAAATCTCTTCGTCTTGGTATTCTTCTTTCTCCCGTCGGACTGCTTTGCCCCCACTCTTTGCCTATCTGCTCGTCTTTCCCTTTCTACGGGGCAAGGATCGCGATGAGACGCTGGTGCTGCCGGAGATGTGCAGGAGATCTAATAGAATACCCATAGCGGTCGTGGCCCATCTCGCTTCCCGAGTAAGAGCAACGCAAGGGATCCACGCCCTTCTCGTCCAAACCTTTGTGAGGAAGTAGAGGGAGGGGATGCGGTATAATGTCAGACGAGGAGCGAGGAGGCGGCGACTCGAGTATCAGCCACATGCAAAGAAAAAGCCTTGGTGCCGAGGAATACCGGTGAGCGAGGCGCCGCTGCGCCCGCAAGAGATTGGCGGCGCATTTTTTTTTTTTTGTGCGCAGCGCCCGCTTGGCGCCACGGTCGGGGTTCACAATTCTTGCGGAGACGATTTGGGCGGATTTTTATACAGCGGGCTTTGGAGATTTGGACTGTGGCTGGTGCGGGTTTGGGGATGCCAACAACACATGGGGAAGGGGACGAAAAAGGGTTGGTCGACGGGAAAAAGTGGCCGAAACGTGGTGAAATGACGATGATCAGGCACACGGATTTGCAGATGCACATTACACTTCTCTTCCCGTGCGTACAGACGTTGACGTTGGGAAAGCGTGAGATTGGATTGCAAGTTTCTCCTAAATTACTATTGATCGCGCCCGGTGACGGGCGGCCTGTGTTGTGCGTGCGCTTATCATTACAACAGGTGGGTGTATCTCGTTAACGTCGTGCCTTATTACAATTGGAGATTTGGGCTTCCCCTCTCTCTAGTTGGAGAACTTGTCGGGAACGTCCTTGCCGGTGGCGCTCTCGAACTTGTCGCGGACGCCATCGGTCTGCGCATGGAAATGTTAGCATTGTGGTCGAGGGGGAAGATGAGGTTTGGTTGGAGGACGTACGATCTTCTCGTTCATCGCCCTGTTCTTCTGGGTGTTCTGACCCATCGAGCCGCCGTACTTCTTCTCAGCAGCATCAAGGCCTACGATTGAGCGAAGGGTTAGCGTCTTGATAATGAATATCAAGGAGTGGTTGATGTGTACGCACCCTTGTCGAGGTAGTCCTCCTGCTGGTTGTTGGAGGCCTGGTTGCCGGTAGAGGAGCCACCACCGAGCTTGTTCGTGAGCTTGTCCATGATGAACGTGTTGGAGAGATTTGTGTTTTTGGATGGAAAAGTGTTTGTAGATGGTGCGTTGATGATTTCTGTCAACCGTGGAATCCGGTCGTCTTATATACACCACCCGCCCTAGTACGACGTTACTATTCTTTGACCACGCATCCCGCTATTCTGGGTTCGTCCTTCTAGAAAACTTGGCACAAGTGTAGCGAGAACCGGTTGATAGGAGCAAGCCAGAGTTGGGGGAATGGAAAGCTGGAGGATAACGTAGCATGACATCATCGGGCGCCGGATTCCAGGACCCTGATCCTCGAACACTTCTACCGCGATCCGGCTAACGTTAGCTGCTGCAGCGTGACGGAACTCTTCTGCCCCGCTTGTTCAGGAACAGTTGGCCGGATGCCGGCACAGCCGCCCCGGATTTCTTCAACAGGAGGCATCATCGCGACTCATGGGGTGGTACGCCGGCGCCGACATGACGCCACTGGTGAGGTCACTTGTTATCGTGGGCCATGTGCTTGCTGTACTGTACATAGGATTCTTCATGGGTGGTATGCACGACTGATTGGTGTATGCCGCCGTCGATGACGACTAGTCAGGATCTGGTCCAATGTTAATGGCTCATCAGCTGGGCTTACTCACAGCTCGCCGCAAACGCTACATCTTGACTAGTAGACGGTCCTGGGGAAAGGCGATTCCGTTGCCAGTCTGGCTTTGCGTGTCATCGAAGCCATCACGCCCCTCGCTCAAGGCTCGGCATCAACAACCATCAAGTCGCCCTTGCTTGCGACTGTTCGTGTGTGATGGAACCTCCCTGGTATAATGTCTTCCAAGAATTATTTGCTTCCGTTGTGCATGCTTTCCGGTAACTTTGACATTCTTTATCATCCCCTGGTTTCGGCGGGCAATATTTGGCTTCAATATATCGAGTGGATCTATTTTCAGATGCTTGCGATCGCCCTTTTTTCCCATCATGTCGACGGCCGTTGCGCCACCTCGTCTGAGAGGCACGTGCCTTGCTTCGCGGCGCGCCTAAGACGTGGACGCGTCTCCCTTTGTCTCCTCGCAGGCTTGGATGACTTCAATGGCTTGCGCATAAATGACAATGGCCCCGCTTGCCATAATTATAACAGACCAAACTGGGATGTGTTGTCACGGTTCAGGCACGGCTGGCCGTTAGATGCCTGAGGCACATCTGCCAAGACATCCAGCTTGTATGCTACCGCCGCCCGCACCCTCTTCCCCTCCTCGTAGTACCCTTTACCATAGTCCCAATACGAGTAGAGGTTCCCCTTGACTGCCTGAAATATGCACACCAAGGAGTCACCTGCATTTCGAGGTGCCATAGTAGACTACAACGTTGTGTCCTTTCGTACATACATTGAGGACTAGTTTCATTTGTGATTTGCAAACTGAGAACCATGTCAGCCAAGATTTGCCTAGTATATATATATCAGTGGGTGCTGCCTTCTCAATAATAAGTGAAGATCTCGCTTGGCCAATAAGCGATGGTGGTGTAGTTGGTTATCACGTCAGTCTAACAAAAGCTGTTTCAGCTCTTGTTGCACACTGAAGGTCCCGAGTTCAAACCTCGGCCGTCGTATATTTTTTTGTTGGCGTTCGAAGGAACTAGATATAGGCGGACAAGTCCCGGCCGTCGTACAGGTTATCTTTTTGCCTTTTGGCAGTCCGGAAGGACGTCGTAATACTAGGATTCAGGTGTGGAGGTTTCGGGGGTCGAAAATTTTTCATTTCCGTTTTTTGCATTTTACCCGCAAACTAGAAAGGAAAACGAAAACAATATATAGGTACAGCAACTTCGAGGCCTCAGCTAGCTTCTAGTTAATCTCGCTGGGCCTACTAATAAAGAGGCACGTGCGTGGTGAAATTAAGGGCCTTTTTTTCTGCCGGCAGTATGCAATACAAAAGAGTCGAGCGGGGCCCGATAACTTGACGTGGGGGTGTATTCTTTTTGCTTTCCTTTGTTGATGAGAGGTGCAGCTGGCGGTGTGATTTCCTGCAGCGCTGGCACCGTGGCACCATTCGACCGTTGTCGAAACTGGGACAGAAATTTTTCGACCCTTGCTCCCGGCAAGGCTCTCGGGCCCTGCAGCTTCTTAAGCGAACACTGGGTAACTGGGCTTCTATTTTGAAGACTCTCGTACTATATCCGTCTCTTTTGAATAATTCCAAGCCTCTCCAGCATAAGATAGAGGTTATAGTAGCAACAAGCCGGTGACCCCTCCACGACTAGGGTGTCTCTGGCATCCTAACAGAGAAGGTCGCAGGCCTTCACACAGTCTCTGTGGTCTAGTCGGTTATGACGTCGGTCTCATACTATGACAGTGTGACTTCCTCTCAGAGGTAGTGATCCGAAGGTCCGCAGTTCGATTCTGCGTAGGGACATTTCTTTTGCTCTTCGCCGGGGCTGGCATTCGTTTTGCTGTTCTGTTGTATGGTTGTTGGGATGGAGGGCGGAAATCAAGCGGGCAGTGCGGGAAGTCAAAAGCGGGGCAAAGGTATGAAAGGGCGTGGGCGGGCAAGGCGATGCCACTTTGACTAAATCATCAAATCTAACTTAACTACGATGTCTGGATTGTGGTGGGTGGTTCCGGAAGACACAAGCTTCTGGTTGAGCGCAGATCCGGAACCGGCTATAGAAGCAATATCTCTTTTGCCCTCGCGTGTGTCAGGAAGCGTCGCCAAGGCTTAGGCGATCGGCCGCCCTTATCCTCCACAGAATTTCACTCTCGCACAGCTCCTCAACCTCCTCCGCCACATCTACACGCCATGGCCAAGCCAATCTGCCTGCCCTCTCTCCCACGCCGACGATCAAACACACCTTCTTTGCTGAACGCCGTCATCCATCACAGCCCCAACCGCCGCTCATGGCGTGCCGGCGGTACTGAGCTGCGGTGCAGCGGCTCAGCTTGCTAACGACCGTTGAGCAGAGCGCGCTGACGTGGTCTCGGCCCAGCAAGAGCCAGGTTGACTCGTACAACAAGGCCACGGCACTCACGTCGCAGATCTCGAGTCAATGAAGCGAGATCGTCACCGAGCCAAGAGCACCGCCCATCCTCATACGGGAAGTCATGCGGACGCACCGAAGACAAAAAGACCTCGGATATGTCGGCTCCACGTGAGGCAGCCTTTCGGCAGATTGTCATGGGCATTGTCATAACCGCCCGCCCCTCCCCACATCGCCAGCCTCAGCGCATAACCAGTCGTCCGCAACACCTGCCGCAAACCACCAACCGCCGCCGTTGCAGATGGACGCCCTTCCGCCGATCTCGCAGCCAGCGGTAGCGGAGGCACGCGCCGCTGCGAGGTCGCCCCGCAAACCACCGCAGCCGCCACTATCGTATGTCCGACCCCGTCACCGACACCGACACGCTGACGCCCCGTGTCGTATGGCCATCAAGGCATCAAATCAGCTCCGGTGTGTCGTAATGACCGGCGATCAGGCGCCCGTTGTCACCACAGCGCCGGGTTTTTGCATTTCATCATCAATCACCACCAGCCTGCCACGTGGATACACTTTCACGATGCGGTCTTCGGTGCGACGCGCGCGGTATGAACTGCGCAAGAGTCCAGTGATGACAGTTGTTGCTGCGACGGCCTCGAAGCTAAGGCCATCGTATCCTGGCCAATGACCTTCGCCGAGGCACCACAAAAAACCACCAGTCTCTGCCCTACAGCACAGCCTTGCTCCACGATGGCAGGTAGGTCATTCTGAAACGTGGAGAAAAAGACCGAATGATCCGAATTATGCCGTTCTGCTCTCTTGGCATCCTGCACCATGGCATCATTTTATTCACTGTATAACTTTCACACTTGTCCTTTGTGCCGCACCACGCACAATGCGAGTTGGCTCTGTACATCGTTTAACCAAGGTTCGTAAGACCGAGGAATTTGCCAACAGTAGGTCGTCTGCCTGGCTCGATACAGCAACCGCAAAGATTGGTTGCTTCGAGTTGCCGTTCAGTCATTCTCGCGAGTTGACTCATTTTCCTGCTTTCTTGCTCATCCAGCATTTTCACCATCTCCATCATCGTCTCCTTTCAAACACCACGATTTGCCTGCATCTTGCGTCTTTTCCATGGCCCTGAAGCATACTTCATCAATCAGTGGAAGAGCAAAACATGGCTTTTAGCAGGGCCGCGTCTACTCCACCCTACTGTTCTTGCTTAGTGGAGCTGTAGGACTAAATCACTGACGAACATTTCCCATCCTTTCTCACTCTTGGTCCGAACTCAAGTAGTTAGTAAATAACAAAGTATCATTTGAGAAGTGTTCAGAGTTCTGTTCATCCCGTCATAGGTAGTGATGCTACTTCAGTCGACACTAGTCCTAGCTACCTGTCGTCTTCCCTCTACGCTTCCCTGCTTCATGTTTCGGCGACAGAAGTACCGGGCTGCCGCTTCCTGACCGATAAACTTTGCTGTAAAATCAGCAGATGGCGAGCGAGTAAAGCGATTCTTACTACTTGAATTAAGATATTCTGAGCCGTTCTGGAAATTCGGCATCTGTTCAATTGCCGTAAATGGTGTTTCTCGATCTGAATAATCTATGGCGGCAAAATGGTCAGTAACTTCACTCGGCTCCTGACAGCTGTCAGGCTTCCAATTTTGTTTATGGTCCTGACGTACACTGCTTTGTTCAAAGGTCACGACACGATGCAGCTACAAGACGCAAAAACTACTAACCCGCCACCCCCCAGATAAACACCACAACAAACCCCAAAATCTTCAAGCCACACAAACCACATTCCTCCCCAAATAGAACCATGAGTTCCACGATGAATGCAAGTCCGGTTGAAGCCCGGAGTGCAGTACGGAGGTGTACCAAACGAGAAGAATGCCGCTCGGCCTGAGGCGGGACCCACGGAAGGGCAAAAAAAAAAAAGAATTGCAAAACGTACAACAGCCGGGATTCCCCAATGGTCACCCACTTGAGTACTAATCGGCCGGTTCGCAGCTTGAGTACGGCTGAGCGGACGGGAAGCCCTATATTCTGCGACCTATGATCGTACGTGGAAGTGGTGGTTGCGTGGTGTGGCTATATCACACAGTGTTTGGATGGGTTGGACGCAATCGGCGCAGGCGCGCAGCAGAACTCCGGACTGGATCTGTATTGAGAAACAGCATTGTTAAGGAACCCGCGTCCTTTGCTGTTGCTTCTCTTTCTCAAGGGCTTTGGGCGAAAAATCCATGGCGATTCGCATACGATGGTATTCTTCTCCGTTACATGGCGCGAGTGCGGAACAGAGATTTGGAAGCTAGCAATGACTTGCTTGGCTATCAGATATAGAATTGGTATAGTATGAATGGAATCCTTGGACGTGAAGGATTACTTGAGGAAAACACGATCGCAATGTGACTTAGTTGGCACTGCCTCTCCAAACATGATACCTTGAACGTAACAATCCCCGACGACGACGTGATATTTCTTGGCACCATCTTGCACCGCCTCATGGTCGTAATGTATCTGAGCCGACAAAGGCCGCAAAACAAATGGGACACTGCCTCCAGAGAGAACCCATACCTCATCGCCTGGCTGCATCCATTCCGGCCCGAATCCAATGCGTCCGCGCTGTGTTGTAAACAGTTTTCTTCCAGCAGTCGAAGTTTTCAGCTCTTGGGCCAATGATGTTTCTATGAGATCATGTCTCGGCTTTTTCTTCAGCAAAGACTGCACGAAGCATTTCATTTTCTCTTCGTTGAGACCAGAACGATTCGGGCGCAATCTATGCACATCTCCGCTCAGGGCGCTCGTGAAGGCGTCGAGCCAGGTCACGGCGTTGCTGTCGCCACATTGACGTTCGGTCGATTTCAGAAATTGGGCCCATTCGCGGAAAGTCGAGAACTGACAACCAGAATAAGTAGAAGCGGAGTGAGCATTCGTCGTTACTTTAGAGAGGACGTCCACTCTTGTCCCGAGGAATGAGAGGATACCCTTGTTATGGAGCCGTAGTTGAGTTGATCCACCATTGGATGCGTTGTAATGCTCGCTTCGAGCCCGTCGATTGAGCGCCGTTGTCTCCCTGTTGAATTCTTTGACCCATGAAGGATGTAGGTCCGTGGGCTCTGATTCTCGCCACAAGACAGAGAGTGACCGGTCTGGGTATGAGCGCAGCAGATGAAAACTGATATCTTGGTACAGCTGTTGCTCATCGACTTCGTAATTCGCATCAAGACCGAAATTCGAGGGGTGAAGACCCAGACACGCAAATATCTTGTCCCGCGGGTGCTTTGATTTCCTGTCATGGAAACTATACAAGCAATCCATGAGATTGATGTTCGTCTCAGGCTTCTCTATCCATCTTCGAGTCAAGTCCAGGGTGTGCACGTGTTTCTGGAAATTGAAAAGGGCGTTGACGGTTGCCTCCCCACATGACAACTTGTCCAGCCTTTGGATGAGTTTGGCAAAGAACTCGGAACAGCAGTTCTGCGAATGGAAGAAGAGCTTCTCGGCCGATCGAGCCATCTCCACCAGAGGATAAGTGTACTTTCCCCAGCATAGAGTCGAAATGGGTGGTAAAGCTGCTTCTTGGACCGTCCACATGCGTGTCCACCAACTTCGACTCATCAACGCCCCCAGTGCTATGAGCGGCTCCATGATTTTGAATTCCAGCTTTTCTCGAGGCTGAAGTGTATGGCTCAGCGCCGGGATCTCATGAAGATGGCTGCCCTTGAGTGATTCCATCAGTTTTCGAGCTGCTGATATGGCTGGTCGTCGTCCATGCCATCTGCAACTCAGATGTTTGCATTTGGCCTGGCCGTGGGAACCAGAAGAAAGACTTAGGCGGCGAGCGGTATCCACACGTGTTGATCTTTGCTTTCCGGTTGGGGACTGACCATCCTGCGACTGATGTGTGTTATAGGAACAACAGACATCAGCGCAGTGGTTGCAGTGACTTTGATTTCTGGCAGGGCACCAGGCATCGCTTGGCTCCCACTCTTCTCCAACCCATAAAAGCCCTTCCGTGCACTTCTTGTAGACCATGCCCATCATTTGCACCTGCCATTCCTTCTCCTCGCGGTTTTGCTGGTCGATGCAAAGAGTATCGATCCAAAGCATGCGGGGTCTGTATCCGTGTCGAATATTTCGGAGAGCAGACAGTAACCTAGTCGAGATGGTAAAACTTTGCCTGTCAAGCTGGATCGCAGCCTCTCCACCTGGATCGCCCCATGCGTACGACAGTGCCTCGTATCCCGGGCTGTCATTCAAAGACTGCACATGGATCGTGCACTGAATAAGCTCTTCCAGGAACCCGGGATGTAGCTCGATTAGACGAATCTCATTACGGCGCCGATCTAGAGACGGGTAGTTGAATGGAGAAGACATGAAGGTTGAGGATGATCCAAACGTGTGGAGCTGGTCGGGCGGATTGAGAGAAATGTTCGTCGTGTTTACATTCATTTTAGGTGACACAAGGCTGAGGATTCGGGAACTGATTCAAGCAACTCCGCCTCCAGGCAGCAGACACCTATACTACAGCCCTGTTCACCGAAATACGACCATTTCCTTACTCGTCAAGCGGGATCATTCGAGCCCGGTCAATGGCTCCCGTCCCTGTGATTGCTCTTGTACGCGGAACACCATAATGTAAAACAGTTTGCCCGCGGATGGGTGCATGGTTTTACGGTTCGTATGCGTGTCCAGTGGATTCTTCTCTCGAATACCATGATTTGGAGCAAAAGCTATTAAAGTGTTTCCCGTGCGGAAACGATGGCCACGAACGAGGCGTTCTCTGCCTGCGTGGGTATGCGCCATTGGCCCCGCGCGCTCGGTAACCCCAGCCGGACGATGATGACGTACTGCGCCTATTTTCCCGCATGTGAAGGCCAGGCTGCGGTCTTATTACCCGCACTACCCCACCCTTATGTGCTTCTCCTCCTGCCGGCACCATCCGCCATAGAGTTTACCACCTCGTTGCTGTCAACGTAGGGGTTTCCCGCATGCGACATTGTCCAACCGGACCTCAACCCGAATTACGTGCAGTATTGAGCCTTTCCCGCTTTTCCCGGGCGTCGCGCATCAGCTGTTCCAGGCTCTCGGTCGCTGCTACTCAGTGCGATTCTTCCTACCACGCGAAGCGGCTGCCATACGGCTCCACGTAGTCACTCAAGTCTTCCGCTTTTGGAAATTCTCAGTCGGAATTCCTTCCATTCGGGTGCGGGAGCATTGTCCCATCAAAGCCATGTCGTAAACTTTTGAAGTTGGCAAATTTGTGCCTTGTTGACAGACCAATATTTAAATTCCCCAACCCCCGATAAAACGATGCCAAGTGTACACCTCACTCATCAGTCACTGAAAGAATCGTCCTTTTCTCTGAAGGCATAACCATCAAGAGTAGGATATGTATGTCTTGAGCCCGAGGTAACGAACAAGCCCCATCATCACTTTCAGGGGTATTTCTGACATCCTTTCCGCTGCAGCACAATCCTCCCAAACTTCAAAATGCTACTGGGCACCCTCAAACGTCTTTTTTCTCAGCAATACGCACAATGCTACTGCGCCACCCATTCGACCCCGCCAATCAAACGAGAGACTGTGTTCGGGGAATTCTTCAACAGCATGGATGGTACGAAGGCAGGAACCCCCGGCCAATGAGAGGGGAGACTTGTTTAGCTTTATCAACGAAAGAGAGACCATGAGCTCGGATCCTACTACGGCAGTGAAGCGGTGGCATTAGCGCATGGGATCGTCTTACCTGCAGCATGTGCTTTTGGGAGTGCGCTTTTTCCGCTTTCATTTTTGATATACTTCGTCTATCACAATCGTTGGAGCCTCTCCGTGGGTATGCCATGGTTTATTATAGCGAAAAAAAAAATAAGGCGTCTTGCCAACCTGGGCGGGAAGGATGAGCACCAAAGAACCGTATCTAACATTGCACGTTTGTTCAGATGTGTGCAGCATTACTATCCAGGCAATTTTTCTTCTTCTTCCTCTGAACTGCATTGCATGCGATGCCCTTTCAAGCTTGAGTAGGCGCGATATTGTGTTGAAAGAGGATTCCGACCGCCTGCAGTGGAAACTACCTATGAGGCGATCGTTAACTTGACACGCGATTACACACCCTTCCTGCCGAGAAAATCATACGTCGGGAGAAGAGAGCGAAGTAGGTGTTCACGAGACGATGCTGCGGGAAACAGGAACACATGCAGTGCTCCGATCTGACAGCATGCATGCATGCCGGGTTTTCCTTCAAATGAAGCAGGAATATGCCCATTCAGGAGACGCAGCTGCGGGAGACAGTGGTGTGCGGCGCAAATGCGCGTCTATCCCGCATCACTAGCCCTGGTCGCTGATCCGGCTCAACCAACGAAGATGCGGGCGAAAGATGACAAACGCCACAAACTGCAGCTGATTGATCAATCCTCGCTGCTGGTATCAAGCCGCCCTGTCTCAGCCTCTGTGGGATAATTATTTGCCAGCCTCATCAGCTAAGCGATGATGCCACTTCGCGAGGCAGGCTGCAAGGCTGCTTAGTTGCATTCACCGGCGCCGATCGGCGAGGGGCACTCCTCCCAACTGTGTGAGCCCTTGGAGTGCGAGCACACAGCCATGACTATCTGTACAACAAACCGGAGGTGCATGCTGGAGCCTGAGGTTGGCGGCTCCATGAGGCAGCCTTGTGGTCCTCCGCCGGGCATATATCTCGAGAGTCGCACTGTCTTTTTCTGGAAAGGCTGAGAGATCCAGGCTGCCTCAAACCGCTCGAGAAACCTTCGTCAAAGTCCGTTCTACAAGGGCGGCTCCTCTTCTGTCGCTGTCGACGCAAAAACGCGTGCGCGGCTTCTTTCCCCACATATCCGTTGCCAAGGATGATTCCATGGACAAAAACACCGGTTCACACATGAAAACGAGCTAGCGAGCTTCTTTAATGCGACGTGGTGCCGTCAGGAGCTTGCTATGGAGCTCATGTGTGGCCATCCCACATCACAAAAGCTGGATGGCATGTGGGAAAGATGGTGATGCGGGAAAGGCAATGCGGGATAACTCCCTGATACCGTCATCCGATTGGGCACTCGCCAACTTTTCCCACAGGTATCCCACATCTTACGAGGAACACCCACGCTGAGGATGGTTTAGGTGCTATCCCAAAGATGCAGGAAGCTTTTCCCACGTCCACAACAACGCGCCTGGATCGTCTGGTCTGCTCTGACCAGACCTGAGGGAATATTTCCACTTGTTACCTCCACATCTGCTCCAACTATATAAAACTTTACCATGGTGTTGAACAAAAATGCATTCCGCAGGTGGTTTTGTTCGGCATCTCCGCCGTGAAAATGGTCGGCACCGAAGTAAGCACTCGCTTGCTCCTTTCCAAATCTGCAAGCATGACTAAGTACTATGCGTAGGGCTCCAACATTCCATTCGACCTTGAGTCCCCTGGCCCGTTGTTTGAGGAGCCGGAGCAATTGGACTTAGCTCAGCTTTCCGATCTCGAGTTTGAACAGCTGGTCGAACTCGAGGTTTACTGCTCGCAATGCCAAGGCTCGACGCTGTGGTTCACGGATTCTGCCAGTCCAGTCTCGATCCAGTCCTCGACGGACTCTTACACTCTTTCCTCGACACCGTCACCAGGCTCTAGCCTCTCTACTAGCTCCGGTGATATGATGATCGGTCGGGCTGGTCAAGGCGAGCACCATCAGGGAGCAGCAGTGCATACTCCACATGAGTGCCCGCAGGGACAGATGGAGGAGTCTGGCACTACACCAGAAACAGTTCTCTTCAAAATCACGACTGCTCGCCGGAAGTCCAGTTCACCTTTCCGTTGCGAGTTGCACAATTTGGAATTCACAACCAAAGGCAATTTTCAACGCCATCAGAACTGTGAAGGCTGCGGGCCGGGAACGGGTAAAGAGTGGCCATGCCCATGCCCAGGTTGTGGCCAAGTCTTCAAGCGCGGCGACAAGCTCAAGGACCACCAGGCGAGGGAACACGCTCATTCTGACAATTAAGCTCGGCATCCGCACCGTATCGGTCATCCGGGGTCGTCTGAGTGGGTTGGGAAGTTTGTATCGCTGGACGCAATCCAGTCGCTGGCAGGCAAATGTTGGGGCTGGTACTCACATTTTCCTACCTGTCTTGTCTCAGTATTGACGAATTGATGGTTTACACTTATGAACTTGCCTCTATTCATTTCACAGCCCAAGAGATGGAGCTATGTCTTTCCTGTTGCTGTAAGTGTGTGGCCAAAGTCCACTCCAAGGCTTGCTTCGCCAGCAGTCAACTCAACCTGGCCATCAAAGTTGAAGACTTCCCATCCTGACTACGGCGCAACGTTGACTTATTGTATGTCGAGAGACATGCCAAGCCATAGTTTCATGCCGCGACGCATATGTGAGGTGGTGCAGTAAGCAAGGCTGATTTCAATAGGCCTCGAACCTGCCATCTTGTGTGAATGCTGGTCGCGCCAGGCGACATGGGTCCATGACCGTCAGCCAGGTATTGCCGTGGCGGCGCGGCCCGGGGTCTGCAGAATTGTGGAGGCGAATGTTCAGCTGTCTGCAGCAGGGTGGCATCGTAGCACCCGTCGTTGCTTTGCCGACCGGGCAAGGGTGGGGAGCCCCTGCTCTCAACGCATCGAGGAGCGTAAAACATGACCGCGCTTATATGGCGGAGCACAGAAGTTACCACGCGGACTTTGTCTACGCGGAGTGGCAGTGTGCAATTTCAGAAGGAGCGGGACAATGGCGCCCCCCTAAGCTGCGCTGGGGCCAAAATCTGGCGGAGTGAGGAGCGGGTCAGCCACGGCTGCAACCCCCGGTCCCAAATTGCAGCCCTCGCGCCCGATCGCAATGCTGCGTAATCGCCTTTGTTTGCCTTATCAGTCAAACAGTGGTTGCCTTCTTGGCAATCGTACAAAGGATGGCAGAGCAGAGCTTCTTCTCCCGATAGTTGGCAGATTCCCCTGAGCAGTCCGACATGCATTAGCTCATCCCAGGGCGGCTCGAGCAAAATTGAAGTCAGCCAACGAAGACCAGAGAACCTCTCAAGAGAATGCAACTGATCAAGTCTCTTCATACGTAATTCGACCGGCTCTCGAGAGATGATCGTACATTCCCGCGAGATATCGCATGGCGTACATAGGGCTCACGGGTTTGACACCGAGGACTCACCACGTCCTTGTGAGGCGCCTCCCGGCAAAGGTTGTAATAAGCAAATCCCTCCAACGAGAATGATCAAAAATCTTCAACTGGACTGCACCAATTCTTTCCATTCTCAGTACGCTCCCTTTGGGTTGCATGTCAGCCCTCGGCTGTGAAGAGGGTGTCCGGCAAACAGCCACATCTGCGTAAAATCAGAGAGTGCATGAGGCTGGCTTGTCCGTGTATCACGCGCCGCAATCCGCCACGAGCCTCGTGGCATTTATGTAGAGACCTTCCGCTGTGTCTGTGATGCCTTTTCCCTCTCGCCCGCTTCTCTCCTTCCCTCCCTTCTTGCCGAGCAACACATGTCCGTTGTAACCACCCGTACCCGAACAGCGCGTCGGATGGGCACGCTTACAGTTACCTAAGGCGTACTAGACACTTTTACGTTGACTTGGGTACTTTAGGACTGGCTTACCTACTTGCAGGCTCTGTTTCACTCTTTCAACCCCGTTGTCATCGCCCGGTCCCATCGTCTTCCTCGAGCTAGCCGCCCGCGTCACCAGAACCATATTCTGAGACGGAAGGATTGTGATGATAGATGAAGGGGCATGCACTTCATGGTGGTCATCGCAGGTCCGATATTGCGGAGAGCCAGTCGTCCTGAGGCCCGAGCCACCATGTCGACGAGTCCGGGCAAGCGTTGATGCAAGCACGCCCCGACCAGCGGGGAGCAACGCCTATCATTAGGAATTAGTGAGACGTATCAAGTCGGGGGGGTGAGATCTTTCCCATCTTCTCTCCACGATGGCTTGCCAAGCACTCTCCCCCCCATCGACGTTGTCCACGACTGGCTCCTACCCCTTTGTTTCGCCATCTGGTAACGGCGTCAACACCACATCAATGCGCTTACATCACGCTTCCAGCTGGGATCGCACCCCCAACGGCAAGAATATAAAATTCTTGTCGTTTGACCAACAGAGTATGCAATGCATGCTTCTCTCTCATCCGTCCTTACGCCCAACACTCCGCAGCGCAGACCGCTTCAAGGAGTAGTTCCTTCTCTTTGACCGTCCAAATAAGACGACCTCCGAGTTGTTTCTGTCATCGCTTTGATGGGAGGTGGAGAGCCACGGTCGTCCACTATCCCTCGCGACCTCCCTCGAAGTCCCGTTGACCGGCACCTTTCGACTTGGGTATTCTTTCTGTAAGTGGGACATGCTAATCCATCGCATTCCTGACCATCGCTTACCCCTTTACAAGAGTAGCATCAACGAAAGGCTATTGTTATCGCCGACAGGTTCCAAGCACATCTCTTAGCCTTCAACATGGATGAGCCCTTCTCGCAGTCGAGTGAATGGCTGTGCTGTTCCACCTCAGAGATCCAGTACTGGAACAATCATTTGACCCATCCTGAGGACATCGTTGGGCTCACCGATGCTCAAGGGATCCTGGACTATTCGGTAGATCCGGCTTGGGAGTCGTTAAGCTCAACGGCTCCTGAGGACGTCACCTTGAGCTCAGGCCAGTCCGCCTGGCTCAGTCCTGGCCAAACTTCTCTGGACGCCTCTGACTTTGCTCAAGAGGCCAATATGGTCCAGGCACCTTTTGAGACGTTCCAGGCCGGCAGTGTCTCCAGTTCTCCATATTCTTCGGGCTCGTATATCACCATGAACTCGTACACCTCTTCTGATGCGCCATACTACGCATCACGGACGGTTGATTCACCAGAACCGATCGAGCCGGAAAGACCCTTCTATGGCGATGGTGGATCCTATTTCGAAGGCCACCCACCGGCAAACCTGCCTCACCCCTCGTCCGAAATGATGAGCAATTGCGAGCAAACAGCCGATGCGGAAACCCGGCAGATCAGAACACCGGGAGCCAGAGGGAAGAAGTCCAAGGGCAAGTCAACCGCCGTCCCAAGCCAAGCCCGGGCATCCGAGGACGAAGTATACATCGCATGTCTGTCTTGCCTGCGTAAGTTCTCGTGCAGCTCGTCGCTCCATCGGCACCGGAAAGAGAGCTGTGGAAGTGAGAGCGAGCCGGGACGTTTCCAGTGCGACCCACGTTACCACCCCGGCTGCCAGAGAAGCTTCCAGCGCCGATGCCACCTCAAGGACCATTACAAGAAGCTGGGCTTCACTGGGAACCAGGCGGATGCGAAGGTGAGGGAGCGATACTCGAAGGGCATGCACCATCGTCGCAATTAGCTTTTCAGCCTTCTTCTTTGCCGGCGCATGCTGTTTGGTCATCGGTGGGCTCCAATGGGGGGGGGGGGGGGGGGGCTGGGAAAACCCCCACTATCGGTACTGCCTCCCGGGGGTCCTTTTTCTCCTTTAGGGAGAGTCCGGGCGGGGGCGGGGGGTGTTGGGGGGGGG
>JAFISB010000091.1:110160-149612 GCA_022560015.1 Diplodia mutila
TCTCCCCTCTGCTCGTTTCTGCTGTCGCCCTGCGGGCGGGGGGGGGGGCGGGGGGGGGGGGGGGGGGGGGGGGGGGGGGGGGGGGGGGGGGGGAAGCTGTGAAACGCTCCAAATTCGGTACTGTCTGCAGGGGATACTGTTTCGGCTTTCAGGAACGTCCGGACGGGAGACTGGGATTATGAGTCGGTGGTTTTTCTTTTCCTTGCATCATTAGCTTGGTATGTTCCTCTTTCGTTTTATTCTGCACTTTATTCTTACCCCATCTATATTTCAAAGTGCAGCCGGGTGTTGCCTTGTCCCGTTTTCCATGTTTCTACTTGGCTCTTGCGTTCTTTCGCCCGTTTTTTCGATCGTAGTTTCGTCTCGGCGAGGTCGCCGGATGGATCCTGCTCGCATGTCTTGTTCGGGTGCATGTGGGGTTTTATCTATCCGCTGTCAGGGGCAAGCAGCATGTAGGCGCCCGTATCCTGTCATATTCCTGCGTGCTGCATTGGTCCATGTTAAACAGCACATGCGAGTTGTTTCAATCAGCTGTGAGGGTGGCAGGCCACTTCTCAAATACAGATCTCGTGTGTTCAAGAGCACAGACGATTGATTGGTGAACAATGCGCAGATGCTATGCGGCAGTGTGATGGCGGTAACCGTGGCGAGCCAGTCACCACCTCCGCCTGGTGTTTCTCAACAGACGAGGCTGGAGCAACCCTCCATCAATTGAAGAAACAAGAGCGAATGAATGTATAGGGGCACCCATATGCAGAAGAGAAAAAGGGTGCTCGGGGGACTTCAAATTTGGGACAGCCTTTTCTTTCTCGCGTCCGCGGAGGTCTGTGATTCGACGAGCTGGGCAGACATTGACCAACATCGCAGACGACAGTCGGACAAAACCCCCCGTCGATTGCACATTTGCGCACCTTGACCAGACAATCCGACTGAAAAGCGTCAAGTACTCCTCCGCAAGGCAAACGGTCTTGGCAACGACGGAGCGGGGTGGGTTTCCGCAGCGGCAGCGGAAGCTAAGGCGCATGACGTGATCCCGGCCGCAATACCCGCCTCCACCCCTGTCGACGATCACACGTTCCAGGAAGGTGAGCGGACGGCCCGTCGGACGGCTGGCGCATTTTATCCGGACCTTCATCATAGAAAGGCTGGATGGGGAAACAGCGTCGTCGAACGAAACAGACCTACCAACTTTATGACAAGCGAAGTGCTATCAATAATGAGAAGATATTCTTAACATGACGTAGAGGCTGTGTTTGGTCCCATCGCTCGTCCGCTCAAATACCTTTGTGGGTTTCTCGCCTTGGCTTTGGAGTTCCACCCAAAATAGTGCATATCGTACTTGTGATACCTGGGGTGACATGGTCAGAAATATTGTGCGGCTGAGGGATAGCGCTCATGCTCATGTTTTGGTGACGTATTCCAAGGCTCCCTGCATCAAAGCCGGAATGGAGGAACAAGTACAGCGCCGAAAAGGTTGCTACGTTCAGCGACGAAAAGCCCCAAGCACCATCGGACTCGAGTCTCGGCAAGTGTTGTCTGCAGGCCAAACATGGCTCGACAGGATATATCGGAGTCGAGTCCAGGTATCCCGTCAAACAGTCAGCCGCCCCTACGTTCAGAGCCGCGTGAAGTAACGTGGAAAGTGCGGATATGCCATTTCACATGGGTGAGGCTGACGTCCCCTGCTTCCAGTTTTTAACCTGCTGATGAAGTAGACGTGGTTCGAATGTACCATGGCGACGGGCGCCATGGCCGTGCTCTTGGCCCAGCAGCCATTCCAGTTTGATGGACTCCTTACCATCGGAAAGCTCTTCTTCATCCTGGACCTGGTGCTGTTCATCTCCTTTAGTGCTTGCATAACGATGCGTTTCATCATGGAGCCGGGCGCCCTGGCGCTATCCTTGCACCATCCGCGGGAATCCTTCTTCTTCGGAACATTTTGGTATGTCCTCTCCTACGATTTGTGAGGGTGCTGATCTCAGAAATCCATAGGGTCTCGATAGCATTCATCATCTACAACATCGAGCTCTACGGTACCCCGTACTGCGGATTCTGGCTGGTCAAGACGCTCGAGGTTCTCTTTTGGGGATATGCTGGGTGCGCGCTGCTGGTGGTGATATTTCAATACCACGTCATCTTCGACACGAGCAGCCTTCCCGTCACCGAAGCAACGCCAGCGTGGCTCCTCCCGGCCTACCCGTTCCTGGTGCTGGGGCCGCTCTCCGCCGGGCTGGAGCGCTCGCAGCCACCGGAAAGCGGGCTGCCCATCATGATCGGCGGGCTCGCGTTCGAGGGGTTCGGGTGGAGCATGGCGTTCATGATGTACACGCTGTACTTCACGCGGCTGATCAACAGCGAGATGCCGAGGGAGAGTGAGCGGCCGGGCATGTACATAGCCGTGGGGCCAGCGGCGTACACGTCGGACACGCTCATGGCGGTCGGGTCACTCGCACCGAGGATATTGCCGGCGGCCTTCCTGGGGACCGAGGGCACGTCGGCGGCTCAGGTATGGAAGGTGGTGGGTCTCCCGGCCGGAGTATTTCTGTGGCTGCTCGGATTCTGGTTCTTCGCGCTGGCCAGCATCTCGAACGTGTTGGGGTGGAAGAAGATGAGATTCACGATGAGTTACTGGAGCTTCGTGTTCCCGCAGGCGGGCTTGACGATTGCGGCGATCCAGATTGGAAACGAGCTGAACAGTGCCGGAATCAAGGGGGTGACGAGCGCGATGGCAATCTTGCTGGTGGTGACATGGCTGGTGGTGGCGGCAGGATCGATCCGTGCTGTTTGGAAACGGGAAGTGCTGTGGCCAGGGGTCGACGAAGATGAACAGGTGGTGGAGGAAAGAGGACGGGCGGCGGACCGGGAGATGGGGAAGGCGCGCAGGGAATGAAAGTCAGAAATGTGATTGCTCGCATGCGCAAACCAATGAATCATCACCTCAATAAACTTTTGCCGAACGATCGCCCGCAAACCACACCTCGTCCCGTTTTTCTTTCTTTTCTTCTTCTCGCTGCGACGTGCGAAGTTACGGCCTTGCTCCCGGATTCGATGCTGTGCAGTGCCTCTTGCGTGTTCGGGAGGCTCAATGCCAAGGAGTGAGGCTCGCACCGGCTGCGGCTTCGGTGTGAGACTTCAGGCAACAACAACACCAAGATTGAGGACGTTGCCTTTTTTGCTCCCGAATGGGCAATTGCAACAGCAGATGGAGCAAAGAGGAGGGTGCGATATCATGGTTGCATATCGATAGAAGTCAGGCGATGCGGATGGGAGGGTTCCGGGGAGCGCAAGGGCCTGTCAGCGATCGACCGGAGAGGCCGTGTGGAGCCAGCCTGTGCCGTAGAGTCGGAAAACATTGACCGTCAAGGGTTGAAGGCAGAAAAACCGTCTCGGGAATAAGATACGCGATCCGCAAAAATCGTTGCCGCATCCCTTTGCCTCCTCACCTTCTCTAGCTATATATCCCAACGCCTCCTGGCAGCTTTCTCGATTCAGGACCGTCGATAATGTGCTGTTTGACCGTGCACGGCTTCGGACTCGGCAGTCTGGAGCCATCGGGCTCGGGCTCGGGCTCGGGTTGATGGATTGCTGTCTGCTTCCCCCCTCAAACACCCTTGTTTTTGCAGCAGACCTGCTCGGCGACTTCGGCCGATTATATGCATCCATGATTACCAATGCGCTGCAGCCAATGGCTGCTCAAGCTGGAAGGATCGAAGTGGGTCGTCCAGATGCCTATCGCGGCAACTTTTTCGGTTCCCAACGTCACCGCTTAGAAATATTGAGCTATTGGCCCATGCCTCCACCAGGGTGGAGTTTGTTAAATACCCTGTCTCTCACCGTGCTTACCCTCCCCCAGCCTGTCCGTCGCCAACTTTTCGGTCCCCAACGAGCTTGCAACATGCAGTCCATTCTTCAGTACCGACGCTTCGGCCTGGCCGCACAAGCTCAGATCCAGCGCGATCTGGAGAAGGCCAACATCATCACCATCCCCCCTCAGACCGAGGAGCCCCGCGCTCCGTCTCCACAGTCCGAGAAAGAATTCGGGGACCCAAGGGAAAAGGGAGAAGGGGAGAAGGAGGAGGAGGAAGAAAAGGAGGAGCCTTTCACACCTGGTCGTTCCACCGACTCTGTTTCCATCTCGTCCAGTAACTCATCCACGTCTCAGGAGATTGAGCCCGTCGCCGTCGACCGCGTCCACACCGCTGCCACTGCTCGAACCCAGTATACCGCCAGAGCCGCCCTCGGCCACTCCCTGACCGGCATCGAAGCTCGTGACCGCCGAACCCATGAAGGCAAAGGAGAGCAGGTGTTCGTCGTCGGTTGGGAGGGTGATTCCGACCCTCTCAACCCTCGAAACTGGAGCACTCCGAAGCGCGTCGGCGTCACTCTCCAAATATCAGCCGTTGCCTTCGCCGTTTGCGCCGCCTCATCCATCGACGCCGCCATCTTGCCTCAGGGTGCTGCCGAGTTCGGAGTCAGCGAAGTTGCGGAAACTCTGGCGACTGGTAGGAACTACCGTGAGCCTGTGGGTAGGTCGCTGACCGTTTTACAGGAATGTTCCTCATTGGCTTCGGTTGCGGCTCGCTCGTAGCGGGCCCTTTCTCAGAGACTTTCGGACGGACCATCGTCTACATGGGATCCCTCGCAGTCTACAGCATCTGGATCATGGCTGCCGGTTTGGCCCCAAACTTCGGCGCACAGATCGTCTTCCGATTCCTGGCAGGCTGTTCTGCCTCGACTCCATTGACGTGTGCTGGCGGCTCCGTGTCGGATATGTACAATGGTCTCGAGAAGACGTGGGGCTTCCCCCTTTTCGCAATTGCTGCATTCGGCGGACCCGTCCTCGGCCCTGTCATTGGAGCTTACATCGGACCGTCTCCCTTGATCAGTTGGCGTTGGTCTGAATGGATCATGCTGATCACCTCGGGACTCGTTCTTACCATGCTATTCTTCTGCATGCCCGAGACCTTTGGCCCGGTGCTCTTGGAATGGAAGGCTCAGCAAATGCGTAAGATTACAGGAGACCATCGCTTCCAGGCCGAACACGAAATCGTGGAAGCAACCCTGTTTACGCGTTTGAAAGTTGCCATGACCCGGCCTTTTCTAATGATCACGGAACCGATTATCATGCTGATGACGCTCTACCTGTCTGTTATCTACATCGTCCTTTTCACTTTCCTGGACGGCTATGCCTACATTTTCCAGGAAACGTATGGCATCTCGCAGGGCCTGACGAACATCATCTTCGTCGCAATGTTCATCGGCATCGTCATGGTCGTCTTTCTCGTACCCATCGTCTACCGCATCACCGTCAGAGACCTCGAGCGCGCCAAAGCCAAAGGCGCCGCCTTCTTCAACCCGGAAACCCGCCTGTGGTACGCCATGCTCGGCTCCGCCCCCGCCATCCCCATCGCCCTTTTCTGGCAAGGCTGGACTGCGAGGGCCTCTATCAGCATCTGGTCTCCGATCATCGCCACCGCCCTCTTCGGCTACGGCATCATTGGTATCTTCCTCTCCGCGTACATGTATATCATCGACTCCTACGAGATGTACGCGGCATCCGCCCTCACCTTCGTCACGCTGGTGCGGTACTTCGCCGCCGGAGGCATGACCGTCGTCGGCATCCCGTTCTACGAGAATATGGGTGTGCCGTACACTCTGACCATTCTGGCCTGCGTCGCGGCGCTGATGACGCCGATTCCGTACGCCTTGTACAAGTGGGGCCATCTTGTCCGGAAGCACAGCAAGTACGCTGTCACCCGTGAGGTGTAAACGGTCTCGGCACCTGAATATCAACGCGAAACCAACACGAAGCATCGGGACTAGCGCTTTAACCCCGAGAAATCTGCGTCTGAGTTACTCACGGCGTCTGTTTGAGATGAAATGCTAGGCATTTGTCTCCCGGATGCGTGTGAAACTTCTTGGACGAAATGCTCCTCGCTCGGCCTTCCGATCCTTTACTCTCAACTCCGCGCGCAATCTCCTCTCCCATCCTGGTCGGTCATTCGTGGAATCAGCTTCGGGAATTTTTGGGACGCTCTCGACCGCTCCGATTTCAGCCAAACCGAGTGTCGTCTCTTTTTAATGGCACAGACATCCGCAACGTCTGAATGATGCAATTGCAACACACACACACACACACACACACACGAAAACTTTCGTTCTCGACAATCCTTTAGAAGAAATGAGATCACAAGAAAATTGTAATGAAATTCTCAGTCATGTCCTCAGCACATATGTATTTCCCGCCAACTTCGATCATAATAGATTAGACCTCAACTACGTTTAACGACTTTCGCTATTTGCTCCCTGCCTAATCAGAGTGTAAATTAAAAGAAGAGGATCCCAGGGATTCGCCACGATGTCTTTGTGCTGTGTTCCAAGACAGTGGTAGAGGGGATCTTGACGTCCATATCCTTTTGCCATTGCCTGGCAATAGAATGACGTGGGGAACACTAAGTAGTGCAAGCGCACATTTGAGTCGTAGAACACCCGTCCCTACGAGCGATAAGTGGTTCCTCCGCCTCAGGGCAGCTGTTGCGGTTCCCCCCTTAAAATGGAGTCTCCCCCGTTTCGGGCGTAAGCTTCTTGGTACTCGAGAGTAAGGCACATACCCGCCCACTGTAGCGATAAGAACCTGCAGTGGGCTGAGAATGCTACCACTCTGATACTGCCAATTGCATGTGTTATTACTTACGTAGACTGTGCATTGCTTCGGTCGAATGCGCACGCAGGGTCTTCTTGCCTCGGATACTTTTTATCACTAAACACCCTTATCGGCCGGCGGACAGCTCTGCGGAGTGGAGGGGCGGCGGCAGGGGTACAGTCGTAATCCTCTGCGCTCCGATTGGCTCCGCCAGAGGGGCGCGGCGCGCTGGCGCACCCTGCAGGGGAAGCTTTGACCGGGGTTCCCACGAACGAGCCTCGGCCTGCGGTCGGCTCACCATTCCCCCACGGCTGGTTGGCTGTCCTTGTCTACCCCGGACTCGAACCACCTGTAGGTCCCTTCCGGCGGCTCATGCCCAGATGCAGCCATGTAGAAACTTCTTAATATAACCTCCGCCTTTTCCCCCACACCCCTCTTCCTCTCCTTCCCTCGCCCGTTCCAATTCTTACTCGTGTCAACGTCTCTCCCGGCCGATCGACCTTCCTGTCTCGGAGCTCGCCGACTTCAGTTGTGTCTCTGTGTGTTCTTTTCCCACCACCTCCTGTTGCTGCTGCTGCTTCCCTACCGAACTACCAACTAACCATCGGCTGTTATTGAGCACCCAGCTACCTACCTCGTTCCTTCACCACCTCCCTGCCATCACCGAAATTCAAGAAAGATGCCGCACCAGGAGCTTACCCGCGATGAAGTCGCCAAGCACAACACCGAAGACTCGCTCTGGTGCATCGTCGACCACAAAGTCTACGACCTGACCGACTTCCTCGACGCGCACCCGGGCGGCTCCGTCGTGCTCGCTCAAGTCGCCGGCACCGACGCGACCGCCGCCTTCTACAACCTGCACCGGCACGAGGTGCTCCAGAAGTACGAGTCCCAGCTCTGCGTCGGCGTGCTGGCGGGTGAGAAGCCGGAAGTCGTCGACCCGCAGCCGGGCGACCAGTCGCAGGTGCCGTACGCGGAGCCGCTGTGGCTGCGGCCGCAGTTCCACAGCCCGTACTATGCCGAGAGCCACCGGCGGCTGCAGCGCGCGGTGCGCCTCTTCACCGACACGTATGTGACGCCCGAGGCGCAGGAGAAGGAGCGCGACGGCACGTACATCAGCCAGGAGCTTATCGACAAGATGGCTGAGAGCAACATCCTGGCCATGAAGCTGGGGCCGGGGCCGCACCTGCACGGCCGCCAGCTGCTCGGCGGTGCGGTTGATGGGAAGGAGTTCGACTATTTCCACGATCTGATCGTCGCGCAGGAGTCGGTGAGGCCCAAGGCGCGCGGCTTCCAGGATGGCAACATGGCTGGCATGATGATCTCGTTGACGGCCGTGCGGCAGTGGTTGGGCGACAAGGCCTTGCAGCAAAAGGTGACGGAGGAGTGCTTGAGCGGGAAGAAGAAGATTTGTCTGGCCATTACCGAGGCTTTTGCTGGTATGTGTTTGTATATGTGTGTGTGTGTGTGTGGCTGATGCTCTGATGGGCTAGCTGCGGATGGCTTGAGTCGGTAAGACTGACGCATCTTCCAGGAAGCGACGTTGCGGGAATACGCACGACTGCTACCAAGACTCCGGATGGCAAGCACTACATTATCAATGGCACTAAGAAGTGGATCACGAACGGAATGTTCTGTGATTACTTCGTCGTGGGCTGTAAGACGGACAAAGGGTTCTCGGTCATTCTTGTCGAGAGAGGCGAAGGAGTCGAGACCAAGCCGATTAAGACGTCGTACTCCACCGCGGCCGCTACTGCATACATCCAGTTCGAGAACGTCAAGGTCCCGGTTAATCACCTGCTGGGCAAGGAGCACAAGGGGTTCACTGTGATTATGAGCAACTTCAACCACGAGAGATGGGCTATGTGCTGCGGTGTAATCAGCTGGCAACGCCTTGTCGTCGAGGAATGCCTCAAGTGGGCCAACCAGCGCGTTGTTTTTGGCAAGAACCTCCTCGCACAGCCGGTCATCAGACAAAAGTGCGTATCCCTTGCTCCTGCCGCCTTGGAGTTTTGGCTTGAGAATTGGCGACTGACGACGGATTGGCAGGCTGGCAAAGATGATCTCGCACGTCGAGGCCAACCAGGCGTGGTTGGAGCAGATCACACACCAGATGTGCAAGATGAGCTACGAGCAGCAGGCGAAGCACCTGAGCGGGCCAATTGGCCTGCTGAAGTCGTTTGCGACGCGCTCGGCGCACGAAGTGAGTACTCATATCTGCTCTCGCTTGGCGGTGAGGCATCCCTTTCCACGGAATCCGCGACTGACGCCCGTTGCAGGTTGCGGACGAGGCGGTCAACATCTTCGGTGGGCGAGGCATTACCCAGACGGGCATGGGGAGGGTGGTGGAGCACTTCCACCGGTGCTACAAGTTCGACGCGATCCTGGGTGGCACAGAGGAGATTCTGGCCGATCTCGGGGTAAGACAGGCGATGAAGGAGATGCCGAAGGCCATGTTGTAGAAGGTAGAATGCTTGCGGTAGCAATGGAGCACAGGCAGGTTGCCGGTCTTGCTGGTCGTGTCGCGCAGCGATTGGAAGCAGGCGGTGCAGTGGCCCATGTTGCTCGATCGGGCAGAATCGACCATTTGCAGCACATCAGGTGCGCGGGGCGCCGCGGGAATGTTGCCGTTCAGCGTGGCCAGCGTAGGGATGAAGGGCTTGTTAAAAGCTAATCAGGCGGCCGGCTCGCCAGGGCGACAGGTCATCCGAGGAGCAGCGCCCCTGCATGGGGTCTCTCGACATATATTGGGGAGCTGGTGGCACGCGAGGCGGTGACAACAGGAATGGGGGGTGCGAGGCTTGCTGCATGCATGTCGTGCATTAGGGCGCATGGGCATGCCCGGTTGGCGAGGCAAAGAGACAGCGGTGCGACGTCCGCAAACAAGGGCGTGAAGTCGCAGTGCAGTCGCAGGCAGTCGCAGGCAGTCGCAGGCAGTCGCAGGCGCCCTTTGTCGAGCCGAAGCCGGAACGGCGGCAGGCGAGCGCGTGCAGGCCGGCCGGGGCCGGGGCTGGGGCGACTGGCGCCGCTGCTGGGCTGCAAGAGCCGCAGGACGCGAGGCGCTTGCTCGGCGGCGCTGGAGCTAGGCGCGCGATCGTCTCGTCTTATCTGCGCTGGACGAATGCCCATGGACCGCGTGCACATGACCGTTGGCGGGAATACGTGGCAGCCGTCGCGGCGAGGCGAGAGAGTGCATGGACGACGCACCCAGGACGACGCAGGGCCAGTGCCGCAATGGGAAGCGAGCCGGGCGTAGCGGTGCAGCGACGCGGCCCTGGGGCGGCGTCAAGGCGGCGACTCGAGGCGTTCGGCCGGCACGCAGTCCGAGTAGCGGAGCCACGGGCGGTGCTTGCCAGGGCCTGAGCCGGGGCGCTGCAGCGGGAGCTGGCCAGATGATGCACAGCACAGCAGGGCCCTTCCAGGTCGTGCTTCTTAACGCTTCCAAGCCGACACCCTCTTCTCGTCATCAGCCCCCGGAGCCGCCTCTTGCTCCCTTTCACCGTCCCTTGATTATTCACCACCCGCGCCCCGGCTACTTATACCCCCAGCCGCCCCCGAAGGCCTCGCCCTCTGCCACTCCTCACCCACTCTCAACACCACCACTCCGCCTCACGCGACGCCAACGCCTCGCCCAGTCACACAACCGCCTGCCTGCCACCCGCCAGCCCAATCCACAATGCGCTCCAACAGCATCTCGTCCATCTCCTCCTCGTCGTCTGCCTGGGACTGCGAGGACTCCGTGCAGATCTTCGTTAAGAACATCGCCGGCGAGAGTGAGTGCAGCCGCCGCTGAGGCCCCCTTACGACGCATCCTGTTACTGACGCCGCCGCCGCAGCCTTCCCCCTCACCATTCCGGCAGACACGTCGATAGATACCCTCAAGAGCCTGCTCGCCCTCCGCACGAACCTGCCGACGTCCGACCTCCGTCTGGTGCACGCCGGCAAGCACCTCACGTCGGCCGACTCGACGCTGTCCGACTACAACATCACCCGTGACTCAACACTGCACCTGGCGCTTCCGGTGCGAGGCGGCATGCCGCCCAAGAAGATCCGCTGCAGCTACAAAGACTGCAAGGACGCAGCGCAACGCATCGTAGGCGACTGCGGCTTCTGCTCGGGCCACTTCTGCGGACGTCATCGCCTGCTGGAGGACCACAAGTGCTCGGGCCTCGAGGACTGCAAGAAGGAGAGCCACGAGCGCAACGCCGAGAAGCTCAACTCGGAGCGCACCGTCGCGATACGCGGCATCTAAACTACGCGTCCATCTTCTCCGTTCGCCGTCATCACCAGCACTACTACTTCCGGACATAACTTACGATATGCGATAAGCGATAAGGGTTCATATTTCATGGAGTTTCGGGGGGAGTTATTCGATCTACGGGAACTGCTTTTTGGCTTGCTTGTCGCTGCTCTTGAGCGGTCCGTTTTGGAGGCTAGGCGTTTCCTCGACCACCGGTGGCTTTGGATTGCTTTTCTTGCTGGTCGCAGCGCATCACGTTACCGCGCTTACCTCCGGGCTGTAGATACGCAGCTACTGCGGCCATCGACTGCTACGACTACCTGGCAGTATACTATTAGTCAATTAGCTAATCCGCGCCTTTGGGCGTGCATCCTGCATCGTCACCTTGTCCCATCACATTCCTGGTGCTTATGCGACTGCCTGATGACGACGCAAGCCAACCGCGGGCCGTTATTCTCGTGACACCTCTTGCCGCAAATCCCGCTGTTTCGCCGCCTCGTCGATCCCGTAGCTCGGCAGATTCGTCGGTGGCGTGCGCATCCCAACAGCCCGTTGTTGTACGAAGGGTACAGTCTGACCAGCCAGTGATCCCAGCCCGCTCCCGCCTCTCCCAATCCCATCCGGCACGCAAAAACGGTTTGCGCCTCCAGCGGCGATGGTAAAACCGACGGACCCTTGGTGGCTGTCAGGGCGTAATGACAAGGCGTACCTCCACAAAAAACGGCGTCTCCACCCGACGGGGCGGGAAAAGGCGAAGGAACTAACATCCGTCAACCCTGCCACCCGACTGCTTCGCTCCGGGAACGGGGAACAGGCAAGCCAGAACGCGTTACGCGCCACCATCACGCGACTCTTGCTCCTTTGCAGCCATCGCCAATGCCAGCTAGCACTTTAGCCTGCATTTCCTGCAACGGTCAAAACGATCAATACTGCCGTGCACGCCCATCCCGAACGAAAAATTGCAGGGAAGAAACGATCAATCTCTATCTCTTCCCGCACCGCACCGCACCGCGGTGTTTCTGAGCACTGCAGTCGCGAGATCGCAGTCCTGACCTGAGGTGACCACCAGCACGACAATACCGCCGCCGTCGCCAGCCGCATCACATCACGTCGCCTAAAACGACAACACAACCTGGGCTTGACCGCCTTTCAGCCACGTCCGCCGTTCCATGGGCATCCCATCGCACGCTTCCTACTTCCGGACACTTCTTGGGCCTTCCCCTGCCTCATGGAGCGGTGACCGCGATGCTGGCAAGCTTCAGCAATGCGATGCGCCGGAAGGAATGGGAAGCCGCATGAATGCATGCTACTTTGACGGCCCGGGAGCCATAGGAGAAACCGGATCTGTCAACATTCGTGGACGGGGTTGATCCGTTACGCCAGCAAGCGAGCCTCTTCGAGGCGCCGGCTCTCCACTTACCACTGCCACCGCCACGCGCGTCAATGGTTTCCCTAGAGCCCGCTTGCTCACTGACGCGCAACACAATTCGTTGCTCTCTTGCACTTGCACAAGGATTCCTTCTTCTTGTGTACCATCCCCGCAATTCTACTAGCGGATAGAACCGAAAGACTGCTGACACTAGTGGTTCGACGAGTTAATAATTGACGACTGTTTCCATGTTTGTTAATACGACCTTTAGCTTGGAAATCGGTCCCCCATGCCACGCACGTTAGCAATGGGCTCTGATACATCCTCGAATCTGCATCTTCCTTGTTCCAAAGCTCTTTCATGTTGGCAGATACGCACAATGTATGCAGTAATTCCCTCCCGATAAGAGCAAACATCCAGCCGAGGTGCAAAGGGAAAGAAAGAGGAGGCTATTTGGTCGAACACCGAACGGCAACAGAAACCCGGTGTACACTTAGTCCTGCCTCGCGTCATCCGTTGTCATCATGAATCTGTCCAGTGGCGCAATTCATGCTACACACAACCGACGATCGCATCGAGGCTTTGTGTCATTCTCGCTTCATTCAACGCCTGCAATCTGCAAGCAAGAAAATCTGGAGGCGTGGGTGGGGATTATGGGGATGGAAAATGCCATGCGAAGCCAACGATGTTCAGTCGAAAGCCAGGCCAACGGGTACGATGACGAAAGAATGATCTGCGCAGATGGGGGCGCTGCCACGAATACGACGAATGGGCGGAGAGGAAGAAAGGGACCCTGCGTTAGGCAGAAGAGAAGGGACTCATTGGTTCTTGCGCCGTCTCGCCGAAGAGGCGCCTGTTCGGCTTACTGGCGATTCATGCAAAGCCCGCGGACGAAAGTCGAGCGAGTGGACCGAGCGCCGACGAGGACGAAAGACAAGCATTCGCACTCCAACTCTTCCTTGCCTCTTTTTCTGATCTCCAAGTCGCAAGTGGCGAGTTCGCATCAGCACCGGCGGCGTCTTGAAGATCAACCCAGTCAACGGAGGCCTCTCCGCTGCGCAACGGCAACGGCCCGGGCTCGGGACTCGGATCGAAGGAGAGAACCTGGCGCAAAGAGAAGGGGGGAAAATAGGTCGAGATCTGGTTCGTCAGCAAAATATGGATCTTCTGGTGCTGACAGGCCGCCACTGGAACTTACTTTCGAAAATTTCCCATTGCTCGGATCGTTCCCGGCATTGCCACCCTGACTTTACCTCAGACTCCTCCGGATGACAGATCAGGCACCCACCCAATCAACCACTTCGTTTCTCGCGTCTTATCTTGATTCGTGGATTGGCTGGTATTTCTTCACATGTCCCATCTCTACGTCACCGCTGCATCCGGCGGCTGTGTCAGTGGAGCCAAAGCCAAGGATCTGGATGTGGTGGGAGGACGGGCTAGAGCGAGTCAAACTTCCACGGCGTTTCGAGAAGGTCCTGTTACCGCACGGGCCGTCATGAAGTCCGGGAGGAGGCGCTGATGGGGGCCCGGTCCGCGAGAGCTTCTTTTTCCGCTTGGGTCCGGAGCTCCGATCACTTTTCCGGCTTTCTCGCGCTTCGATGTCCGGTTCCCCTTGCGTCATCGCTTGGTCGTTCCCTGCCACTCATTCGTCGCTACTACTGCCATGACGCCTACCACGAATAATGGGTGGCAAAAGCCAACCATCACGCTCTGGAACACATCGTCGGCACGTGATCGTGCCTGTAGAAAGAGGTTGTTTTGGTGCGGCGCAGTCAGAGAGACCGGACCCAGTCGCGCTGCGACGGGCTGGGCTAACTATTGGTCGTCGCGAGACAATAATGTCAGCATCGTTGTTTGGCGGCCTGTTACCGTCAATCTCAAAACTTGTTGAGCGTGGTCTCACTAGAACCCTGAACCGAATTGCTCCTCCATTCTTGGCAATCATATGTTGCTTGGTATGCAACTTCATCGGTATACTGTAGCCAAGAGCTAGCCACCCAGGCTAAAGGGATGCTGTCGGGATCTTGCTATCAAATGCTCCATCCGATGATTCATTGGTTCAGCACTTCTGTCTGCTGGATGAGACCTCGAGTGGATCTTGGACTATCGACAGCGATCTGTCACGTTGAGCGAATTGAACCGGGGAACGTCCACACCGATGACCTTTGGACCGGAGAGCGGGGATCGATTGGTCAGGTTTTGTCTACTGGAGAGGAGGGATTCCGTGTAGAGTCTGCGTTTCTTGCGCTTGCAAGTGATGCGATAGTCGAGCTGACAGTAATACGGTGTGCACCCGATGTGGATGCGGGACACTGTTGATCTTCCGTTCTTTCCTATCCGCATCTTATCAGGACAAAACACTGCGCACCGGCGGCACCCACACATCTGTACCGACACTTGGAGAAGTCGCAGTGCGGCGCAGCCCACTTTTCATACTTTCAGCCTTTTTGCTCAATAACGGCTTTCACATGGTCGGAAAATGCAGCGGTTCGCACGAAAGTATCGTCACAACTGCCTTCAGGTCGAGGGGTTCCCATGAAGAAGAGGGCTAGGAGGGGTCGATTGCGTGTAACTTTGCGACACCACCGGTTCAGCTTTCTGCGATTAGCTTCATTCGACAACAAAGCGTGTCTCTTACACAGGGGAGCACAGATTCGCCCCAAACACCTTGCTGCTGATGCAGCCGCTGGTGGACGCATTCAGTCCAGGAATTCGGCTTTCTTCACATGAAAAACAGCCAATTTTATGGTGTGGAGATGAAAAGAGATGCCCTGCCAACTCAATTTCGTTTAAAAGCTCGAGCGTCGAGCGAGAAATAGCATCTGCTTTTCCAAGGCAGCCCGAAACACTTGGCAGCAAACCAACACCATTGGCAGAGGATTGGCAACGAGAGGAAGGTTTATCACCCAAGACACTTCGTATTCTTGAAGGTGCTTGAACGGACCACCGTTCTCTGCTTCTGGCTCGGACCAACAGTATACACTCGTTCAAGATCAAAGGCCTTCGGGCACAAACTTCGGTATGAGCATGAATAGCGGTGGTATCTGCATGAGGCAATGATTGGCCCCTGGCGGTGACTTGACAACAGAGGACGAAGGTGATGGGAACTTATAGTGATTGCACCGCGCCTGCCGCACCCCGCACCAGAAGGAGAAACCCTCATGCCGACGAGTTTGCTGGGAACGAACAAGACACGGTGCAAATCCATCGTGTCGCCATGCTGCATACGTTGCGCGTCATTTTTATCAGCAATGATAGGGTACAACAGCACCCAAGACGGGCCACGGCTGCGGACCACGCGTTCAACGAAGGCTATTTGGACAAACCCTACGGATGAGCCAAATGCCATGTGCAGCCATCCCACCTATCCCCAACCCCCTTGCTTGGAAAGCCTCGATCTCCAAGAGAAGCGGGCCCACAACCGACGGTCCACCCTATTGATGCAAGCACGATGACAAAATCTGTATCACTTCCGGCGAGGCGCCTACGAGGAGGGGATGGAACCTCTGGGTTGCAACCTCATGACACGTACGGGTACCCTGGTCTTCATCGTTTTACAGCACGGCGGTGGAGATGCCTAGAGTCCGATGCGGGCAACGGATAAAAAACATTTCGCCGACCTAAGGCGGGGAGGCAGAGGGGGTGAGGAATGGTGCAGATCACTAGAACAGGCACGATCTTGCCAGAGATAACCGAGTCGACGTCCGCTGAGCAGGACGGCTTTTGCGTGTCGGCTTTTCCTGAAACGATCGTCACCATTTGCCGGAGCCAATGAGGGAAAAGCCCGATGTGCGGCACTCAGAATGCCGATGTCCTGTGACGCTGGTCATTCGGACGAAGGAGGGGCCTTTTCGAACACAAGCGTCGCGGGTACTGCGGTGCCCGGACAGAAAACGCTCTATCTCGGCGGCCAAGCCCGACGGACTGTGTGGGTAGTGGGTACGTCGTCAGTATCAGCCAAGAGGAGGCCAAGAAGGGTAGCCACCGCTGACGTGCAAGCGGCGGTTGAGAAGCCCAAGATGTTTTGAAAAAGGAGGACAGCGGCGGCGCGGCTTGGCGGGACACGACGGACAGTCTTGGCTCTCATCGTAACACAGGCGGCGGTGGATGCATTCGGCCGTCAAGGCGTGGCGATCAGCCAGATTCGACGCTTGCACACCAATGATCGCTCCGGTCGGGAAATGCGTCGCAGCCGAATGGGGCAGTGCAAGAGTCGCCGCGGGCTTGGGAGGGTGAGGAGGCTCGAGGCGGAAAGCAAGCATCCCTCCGCACAGCGGGCGGGATTTCCAAGCGGTCGGCGAATCCACCTACACCATCACCGGACCCTCCGGCACCCTTTTCCCAGTGATACGGTTCATCAGGCGTTCTAGCTGACGAGAAGCACTCGGCCAGAGCATAGCGGCAGAAGCAAGTCGACGGCAGGCACCGCGATGATGACCATGTCTCTGGCACGACCAGCAGACAGCGCTTATGCGGGCAAGCGCCGTGTCGCGGGGGCTGAGGTGCGGCAGGACGCCGGGCCCCACCACCATGGGGAATTTTTGTTTTGGTCCAACGTCTTCAGGTTGCGGGGCCAAGGCTGCGTGTCACGTTGGGGCCCTTATCAGCGATCACATTCCGCACAGGCGCACACAGCCGGCTAGGCCTGGACGGCAGCGAAGAGGCTGTCACACGTCGTCGTCATCTCCGGGCCTGGGGGCGCGACGACACGGCGGCTGCGCGACCCTTGGCGGGGCCCCGACTTCTTCCTCGCCGCTGACCGCGGAGGCCACGGCCGGGCATGCTCTGACCGCTGGGCGGGAAGGTGGGGGAGCGCTAGCGGGCGAAGTTGGAGATGGCTGGAGCAGTGCTAAGTGGAGCGCGGAGCGTGGGGCGTGGGCGAGCACTGTCTGGGGCTGGGGGCGAGGAGGGTGTGGTTTCGGGCGCGCAAACAAGCGCTGGCGATGCCCGCCGATCATCCGTGGGCCCAGCTGGGCAGGCGGCGCCGCTAAGAGATGCGTCCGCTTGGCTGCCAAGATCGCTCCGACGACTCCCGCTCCTCCAGCCCTCTGCCATCTGCCTCGATGGCGCTGCCACACCCGTGTAGGATCCGCCTCACCGCGCTCTTGCCCTGCCCCTGCACGCCTCCCGCACGCCCGTTGCAGCCTCCGGTCCCCTGTCTCTCGCAGAGTCTGCTGTGCGCCCCGCCGCCCATTGGGTACCGTCATGGCCCATGGCGGAAAGTTAGGCTTCTTCATTTTTTGCTGCCGCGCGCACAACTCGCCGGATCCGTTTTCCCCAGGGGTCGCACAAGCATTACTCAGTCCGCAGCGCTCAGCCACGAAATTTGGCATCCGCCTAGCGGTCCGCTCTCCTGTCCGGCCTTGGCAGTGCGCCCTCCCCGGCCTTTCTGCCCAAGGAACGGCGCCGGCCCTGCGTAACTCAACCTCACGCTTCTACTTTCAGCTTAGACACCATATCGCAACGGCACGCCCGCCTGCATGCCCTCCGCGCCGCAGCGGTGTCCCTTGTCTTGGCTCTCCTGGTCGCCTGCATGCAGATCTCTGCCGCCCGCCGCGCTGACGATGACTGCAGACTGGTTGCTCCGCCCGCACAGCCGCCGCATTGGATCGCCGCCCGTGCTGCGCCTGCCCGCCATGATGTGCCCAAATGCTAGTCGTTTCCAATACCCGTGCCCGCTGTCCTGGGGATCGGAACTTGGTTGATGCCGAGACCTGGCTTCTGATAACGCGTAACACTAGCTCATCGTTCATTGTGCACCATGCGTGCTGGTACGGGTGTGGGCCTCACGGGCGCGCTCGAGCCGTCGGCCTGCCAATAGATAATAGGCTCCCGCCCGGCTACTTCTTTCGCTTCTTCAGATAGGCTTATATCTCGGGGTGTGCTGTCCTCTCTTCCCTTTCAACAACAAACCCTCCGGTACCCTAAACCCTAGCAGCCCCCCCATTCCATAACTCTATCGCCCCTTCCCCGACGCCCTATCGAGTACTCTGGTGGTCTATTAGCACGCGGCGAAGCGTCTGCGACTACTCCATTGGAACTCATATTGCCGCCTCGCCGCTGTTCTCACTCCAGTGTGCCCCTCAACACTTCTCTCCCTTCACTCGTCACCATCACACGATGAGTACGATCGCCTTTCAAGCCACCAACCCCAGGCACCCCGCCGAGAGGTCAAATGCCGCCGGGACGACAACTTCAGGATTGCCCTCAAGCGCCGCCCCATCACTTTTCGACAGTGACCCTGAGAAGGGTGGCTCCGCGGATCGACTTGAGAATGCCAACTCAAGACAGCCTTCAGACCAAGTTGAGCTCCATGAAGCAAATTGGCCGACCGAATGGCGAGCGTGGACGACACTGTGCGCCTGCTTCTTCCTCATGTTCAACAGCTGGGGCCTGGTAAACGCCTACGGCACCTTTTCGTCATACTACAAGGACGTACTCCTTCCAGACGCTGATGCATTATACTTCAACCTTTTCGGCGCAACGGAATGTTTCATGGTGCTCATTCTGTCGGGCGTCGTCGGACGCCTCCTGGATGCTGGGTATTATAGGCAGTTGCTCGGTGCCGGCACCTTCCTAGTCACGCTTGGCTTCATGATGCTCAGCATCTCCAACGGTAACGGCGAGTGGAGGCAAGGCTCCATCGCCAATATTGAGGCGACGCACGGTATCGTCGCGGGACTGGGCATGGCTTGCTTTTTCGTCAGCAGCTCACAAAGTAAGTACCACCGCAAATCAAAAGAACACGAGAAATAGCGGTCAACCCTGTGAGGTTGGGCCGTCATCCTGCAGTAGGGAATTGGCCAACACCAAGATGTACCAAGCTATGGCAGACGGTGGCCTGATCGACAACGCTGACTCGATGTGTGTCTTAGTTGCGGCTACATGGTTCCACCGCCGAAAGAGTCTGGCTATTGGCATCGTCGCCTCGGGCGCTAGTATCTGTAAGTCCCTCATACTTCTCTCAGGAATCAACACCATTCCTGCAGCCTTGCAATGGCGCCTTGGCAGAGCGCGCTGACAATTCCGCACAGCCGGCCTCGTCTACCCGATCATGCTCCGCTTCCTCACTACGTCGATCGGATTCAACAACGCGGTACGCTGTGTCGCAGGTTTGATTGGGATTACCGCGTTGTTCTCATTCTTCTTCGCGACACCGAACCCGAAGCATGTCTTTCGCAAGCCGGAGTCTTGGATGGACCACAAAGTCTGGGTCGACTTCGAGGCATTCCAGTACAAGCCTTTCAACTGGTTCACCGCCAGTATCTCTTTCCTATTCCTGGGGTTCTATCCCGTCTTCTTCAACCTTGAGGAGGTAAGTCGCCCTGACGCCATGATGCCCACCTTCTCGCAGCCAACGGAGCACAACTGGATCATCACACATACTAACGCTCTATCTTTCTAGTGGGCTGCCAACAAAGGTTTCGGGTACAAGGAAGGCATTGGCCGGACAGCCGGGCCGGGCGAGCACAGGCCTCTGACGGCTGGCTTAGCCACATACTACATGCTTGCTATCATGAACGCAATGAGCACCTTCGGCCGCATTGGAGCCGCCTGGCTCAGTGATCAGTAAGTCACCGTGGCATGAGGTGCTACTTTTGTCTTTAATCTACTTGAACTAACGTTGGTCTTTTCCGCAGCTACGGTGCAGTTAGAGTCCACACTGTTGTTACCACAATCAGCTCGCTTCTTCTGCTTCTCCTATGGACTCTAGCCCCCAACTTCGACGTCTCCATGGTCTTCATTGCCTTCTTTGGAATCTTTAGCGGCTCTGTCATCGGCCTTCCGCCAGCCAGCATGGCCAACCTCCTCGGCAAGGACCCGCACAGGCAAGCTAAGTTGGGCCAGTGGACGGGAATGATGTACACGTTCGCGGGCATACCATCTCTCATCGGACCCATCATTGCCGGCCATCTCATCTCTGAATATGGCACCTTCCTCACTGTCCAGCTCTGGAGCGGTGCGTGCCTTATGGTCAGCGCCGTGTGCATGGGCATCGCAACCATGTACAAGCACAGAGAGGAGGACAGCACGATGGCTTCGGATCAGAGTGATTCATCGGACCAGGAGGGAGGCTACCGCATTGACCGCACGACCAGCACGGGCAATGTCTCCAGCCGGACGGTTTCGAGCGGAGTGTCCTCAGTGGAGCCGCGCCGGGGCGACGAGCAGCAGAATGAGAAGAGCGATGATGAGGCCAAGAAAGCCAAGGATGACGAGCGAGCATGAGATCCAGATCCGTTAGCGCGGAACGGCACCCAGTCATGCAACCGGTTTCAAACGTAACAGGGATCACTCACAGATAAGAGGCGGCGCAACATCGGTTTCATCGGATTATTGGCGTTTCTGGATTCGGACGATCACTTTCTATTCCCAATTTTCCACACGATATCCACTCCCCCCCAACACTATATCCCCACCATGTCGACGGCATCCATCATGGCTGCCTGATATCTACTTCTTTCTTTTTTCTTCTTTGCTTTTCCCCCTAGACGATGATGCGGCTTCTTCAAGACAGGCGAGCTACTGCTGAGAGTGGCAGTTTGGTTGGGGGGGGAGTTTGAGACGGAACTTGCTTTTGTTCGGACACAAGAGCGCTCTCTGGGCAGCTTTTGGGCGTTCCTGGCGTGGCTTCTGGTGGCGTTCAACGCCACGCGGCTGGGCGTTTCCTTCGCGAAAGCGGGAAAGACGGGTCCACCGTGAAAGAAAAAAAGACTTCACTGGCGGGTGGAATATGTCTGTCTCCATGATGGCGCTTTGGATTTACTGCGATGCCTTGACGATCTTCACGGCCTATTTGCATGCGGTGGCTGTGCTTCTATTCGTGGCTAGACTTTTGGGTTCAAGTAGTTCTCCAAAACCATTGAATCGATCATATGAGCGAATCCGGCATCTTCTCGTGGCTATAGAAAACCCAGCGCTTCTACTGAACCTCTTAGAGAACACTTGATCGGGGCGGGAAGCGTTGCGCACTGTGGCAGAAAATAGACACAGACAGGATTTGGGAAGCAGTTGTCCGGACACCAAGGTGCATGCAGAAAATCCCATCAGGAGAAAGGGCGGATGGAATCAAGTGAAATCCAGCCTGATGGGGCTCCTCCCCCCTCTGCTCTCGCCCCGCGCTTTCCGGACGCCGGACCTCGTTTCGGTTCCCCACCCTGCGCATCGTCCTCCCTTCCTCCCTGCCCCACCACCGCTGCCCCTCCCCCGCATTTCCTCAACCCTTCCCCTTTCCCCCCAACCACCACTAAGCCGCCACCGGCGGCAGCAGCTCCCCCACACACTCGCCAAACCCCAACACCGTCCGGCCCTCGCCATCCACGCACCGCGCCTCCAACACGACCGCGTCGCCGTCCTCCAGGTACGACAGCCGCACCTCCTCCCCCCCCCCCCCCCCCCCCTTGTTGAAAACGTACGGCCGCGTCCCGTTCAGGGTCGCCTCGAACAGGCAGGCCAGCTCGCGCTTGGCGCCGTCGGCGCCGGTCGCGTCGCCGGAGACGGTGCCGGTGCCGACGACGTCGCCGGTGCGCAGGCCGCAGGCGGACGAGGCCTGCTGGGCGAGCTGCTGGAAGGGCGTCCAGAGGAGGTAGGCGAGGTTGCTGGTGCAGAGCGCGTGACGCCGGCCGCCGCGCCGCAGGTGCGACGACAGCCTGATGTCGAAGGTCGCGGCGCCGCCTCCCGCTGCTCCTTCCTCGTAGCGCAGGTAGTCGAGCGGCGAGGCGAGCGTCTGCGGGTGCTTGGGCGCGGCGGCGAAGGGCGCGAGCGCGTCGAGCGTGACGACCCACGGCGAGACGGTGGTGCCGAAGGCCTTGGAGTTGAAGGGCCCCAGCGGCGCCATCTCGAACAGCTGGACGTCGCGCGCGGACCAGTCGTTCAGCAGCACGAGGCCGAAGACGTGCTCGGCGGCGGCCGAGGCGGAAGGGAGCGTCTCGCCGTAGGGCAGCGGGCGCGAGACGATGACGCCCATTTCGAGCTCGTAGTCGACCGCCCGCGAGGGCGCGTGGACGGCCCTTTTGGCACCGTCGGGGGCGGATGGGTCCCAGTAGGTGCCTCTGGGGCGGTGGAGCTTGTGGGGGGACGGGATGATGCTGGAGGCGCGGCCGTTGTATGCCGAGGGCGCGTTGAAGAAGTTGTCGGGGATTTTGCCGGAGCTCATGGGGGCGCACTTTGATTGATGGAGATCAGTTTGTTGCGCGGCTTTCGGTTTGGTGTGAGAGGGCGGAGAGCTTACATTGCTGCAGTGTTCCCAGGAGCAGAAGAAGTCGGTATAGCCCTTGCACTCCATGGGTAGGTGCATCTTCACGTCTTTGAGCGGGACGAAACACTTCTCGTCGACTGATCCGCTCTTGATGGCATCGATGATCTGCTGCCTGGCAGCTGTCCGCACGGTTCGGGGAAGGGCGGCGAAGGTGCTGAGATCATGCTTCGAACTGTCAACTACCATTGAACACTACTCGATGGACAGAGGTATACTCACCTGGCCAAGTGCATCGCTGACTTGCTTGTCTTTGAAGAAGCCTTGTTCGCTCAGTTTTCGTAGGTCAAGCGCGAAGTCGCCTAGGGCAGTTGCGCAGCGTGTCTGCGGAGCGGCGGCCGTAGAGAACACGCCGAAGGGGATGTTGGCAAGTGTAAAGGGCGAACCTTCAGCGATGTCGGGTGTGAATCCCATGCTAGAAATTCGAACGGGATGTTCGGCTTTTGGAAAGATAGATCGAGGGAGCTGGGAGCGGCTTGACCGGGCAACGGTAAGATTAATAGCAGGCCAGAGGTGGAAACCTTGGAAAAGTCCGGGCCGTACCATGCATGTTGCAGGCGCCCTCCACATCCCGTAGGCCTTCGTTTCCGGCAGCTTACGAGGGCCTGGCCGGCCACTAATGTCGGGACCGCGAATCGGTTCCGGACGGGTGAAAACCCCGCCCTGCATACAGTACGGCCTTACCCCATTTCTGCTCCTCTCCGATCGATCACTTTTGAGGAGAGCCGAACCCTCCTTCTCCGGCAACACCTCTACTTCAGCTGCTTTTAACGTTTGCATTCCCTTCATCCTTCCTCGCCAGCCCCGTCGTTTTTGAATCCGGAATAGATAGCGAATTCTGCCCCCGCAACATCCACCCCACCTGTACCAGCTTAACATCCTTGTGAAATCAACTATGGCATTGTTCCCCGCTCCCCGTCGCCTCGTCACCGGTCACGACGACAATGGCAAGGCCGTCTACCTGAAGGATCACACGATCGAGCCGGAGCCGACCAACATGGACGCCTCCTTCGCCGTGCTCTGGGAAACGCACGAGTTCCCCGCCAGCAACAACGGCTTCAACGACCCCATCACCACGAAGACCGAGAGCCTTTCCAACAAGGATGGCGTAGTTCTGCGCGTCGTCGACATTCCTGCGAACACCGTCACGGTATGAAAAGAATCTTCCTTCAGGTCCAGTGATACGCGAAGGCAACTGAAACTCCGGTTGTATAGCCTTTTCACCGAACGGTCTCTCTGGACTTTGGGATAGTGCTTGAAGGAGAAGTTGAATGGTATGTGCCCCGGCTGTTAAGAAAATCCCGATTTCTAACTGGGACTACAGCTACCTCGACGACGGTGTGACGAAGCGCCTGAGGCGTGGGGACGTGTGCGTACAGCGCGGCACGATACATGGATGGAAGAACCCAACGGACAAGCCAGCCAGGATCTACTTCGTCCTTATCGGTACGCAGTCATCTTTTCTCTCTACCTTCCAGAACTCATGAATGAAGCTTTTGTGTGTCCCGTATTGTCGCTGACGCTTTAAATGATAGCGGCGGAGCCGGTGCTGATAGACGGCAAACCATTCGAGAAGACTGGATTTTCGGACAAGGAAGTCACGACCGGTGGGAAGTAACTGTTGACATGCCTCATTCGGATTTACCTCATACTTAATGAATTTTCCTCTTAGCTCTGATTGGCTTCTTTCGCGGAGATGTATTGCTCCTCCTTTTTCGAGGGGACCGAGGATCTCTTTAGATATTTTCTGATGAAAGGAAGTAGTACTTGCACACTAAAAGAACCAAATAACGAACTTTGGATGAAGGGAAGCACTAGCACAACGGTTTTCCGAGCTTCGCTAAAAGCATCAATGGGGACGAGGTAAAGAGTTCTTTATGGTCTCGCTCGGTCTGTATTTGAGTATTTACATCCAATGCTAGTCTTTTGAATATCAAATAATTCCTCGGTCAGCTCTCAATCGCTGCTACCGAGGATTTGCTGAGAACAGCCCGTTTTTGCGCAATCAATAGTGAGACACAATTATAGTTCGCCATCAGTGTTGCCATTGCCGGACCTCAATACAGAAAGCACTCGCCAATCCGAAGTATCCTGCTCCGATCTATCATATGGCGATTCGTATGCGGAAAGCGGTGGCGCTGCCCATAGCGGAAGGGCATCTCGATCAACGAATACTGCATACATCAGGTTGCGTCAGCTGTTAATCCAGCATAGCCTCAACTCAAGTACCTAATGGACTAGAGGGACAGTGTAGCGGATTGCGGCAATGTCCATGAATGCTATGATGCACATACCTTGTTCATCATTGGAAACTCCACGGATATCGGAACCACCTCGTTGAGGCTCGGAAAAAGGAATGGCGTTTATGGCGTTTCACATAGGCAACGGATGGAATGATCACCATGAATAAAACAGCAAGGATACCGGTGATAGCTTCGCTTGACAGCCGGGCCGAGCCTGTGGCATGGCTTACTTCGCCATCTTGAAGCGAGCCCGATGGTTGTGCATCTGTTGACTTAGTAAGGCGAGCATTCATCTTCGTGGGCGAAGTTTCTTACTATTTTCGGACATGGTTGATTGATCGAGGGGTTGTAAGTGTAAGCTACATGCACACGCAAATGCGGGAATGCAACTATCAAAGGACAAAAAATGGTGCGCCTGGTGCTTCTGTTTTGTTGGTGAAAGAGGTGGTATAGCAGAAGGAAGGGGTGAACAGGGGCGTTTGGGAGGACGGTGGTGGGAGTGAAGAGCGAAAGAGAATCTCGGGAGGCGGCTATATGTCTTTGCGGATTATGTCGCAGGAAACCAAAGGCAAGGAGCAGGTGTGGGTAGGCCAACTCCAGCAAGGTGGTATAGCAGGAGAAAGCAGCGAATGGGAAGTTAATGCGCAGCGCCTGACTTACGATGGATGGGTACGTCGGATGCTTGTGCGGCTTACAACACAGGACCGCATCTGGGCCTGATACTGTGCCTGTGTCCCAGTGGCTGCACAACAGCCATCAGCGTAGCTTGCCGACGCAGGCAGAAACCGGTTCGTAGGGGCGTGGTGAGGCGGGAGCGTTACCGGAGGCCGTCATCAACGTGTGTCAATGAAGTTGCGGCGTGCAGACCAGGGCCCGAGAGGGACAAGACGATCCTGGGATCCCGGTTAGCCATCATAGATCTGAACCAGGCGGTAGTACTGGCCGCGCGGGAACGCGGGCGGGGGCTAATGAGCAGAGAATACGCGGAGAATTCTGCTCAAGAACCAATCATGTAGGCTGCTGCGATAACGGCCCTGTCGCTGGGCGCGGGGCGCTGGGTTGTGCGGGGCGTAGGCTGCGCTTCTACGAGGCGCCAGGGTGGCCAGGTAGTGGCTTGCGCCAACCTGTAGGTAGCTGCGCGATACAGCAAATCACGAAATATGGCGACAGTAAAGTGGTGATGCCATACGCAAGAGCGAACGCGTTGTTTGGGCGGGCGTCGTGCTAGACACTGAGCGGATCCCTACGACAGAGAGAGATCCCTACCACTGAGGCGAACCCCTGCCGCTGACCTCGTTGCTGCAGGCCGTTTCTACAGACTAATACTCTCCAAGTCCTCACTACCCGGAGGGTGCCCCCGTTAGCGCCGGTGCCAGGGCGGGCGGTGGGCGTTTCTACTTGCGGACGGAACGCTTAATCACTAAGGCGGGCGGACGAGCAATGGCGAGGTGGACGAGACAAGTCGTATGGGAGTGCGAGATACTGGGCGCTGATGGGGGCACCCTCCGGGTAGCGGGGGCTGAGAGAGTGCTGGTAGAGGCGACGGGTGGATTCTCAAGTCGCCTGCCTGCCCGCTTACCCGCCTGTTGCGCGCGGTGCCCGACGTCTCACAGGCCCATAAGCGTGACTTTGATGTAACTTGGATTATCATTTTCAGTATATGAACCTAAAAGTTCAGAGTAGCTCTTCAGATCAACTTCGAGGTATCGCAAAACCAACAACGTGTTCTCATAACGCCATGCATCCCCTCAATCCCATTCCTCCCACCCCTCCTCTCCCATAAAACAACCAAACAGCCTCACCCCTACCCCCTCAAACCCCCCGCACCCTCCAGCACAACCGGCACGACCACCTCACCCCCCTTCCGCCAACTCGCCCTCTCCTCCCCCTCGCAAACAATCCCACCCGTCGTCCCCGCCCTATCCCTCATCCCCCCTCCTCTCGAAGCAGAAGAAGAATTGAACCGACTGACCACGCCCTGCGCGCCCAGTCCGCCTTTCTTCTTCCCACTTCCACCACCACCGCCACCGCTCCCACCACCCCCATTCGTCGCCGCCCGCTTCAACAACGCCCTCGCAGCCACCCCCTCGATGCCAACGCCTCCGATGGTCGTACTGTTGCTCCGCACCAGACCAAACTTCTCCTCTTGCGACTTGCGCTCCGCTTTCCAGCCGCTGGGGGGCCGTTGCGGGAGGGCCGTCAAGGTTGACGAGTCGTCGGCTTCGTCGTCTTTGCTTGGGGCGGCGGCGCCGCCATCTTGCTGCTGCTGTCCTCGTCTGCGACGTCGTATGCTTTTCGACGACGATGAGGTCTTCGGTCGTGGTTGTTCTTCAGTGGCGGTGGCGGAGGCGGCGGCGTAGCTGGAGGCGATGTTTTCCGGTAGGGTACCGGTCGTGTTGTTCTCCTTGTTGTTGTTGTTGTTGGTATCGGACGAGTAGTAGCGCAGCGCGGCGGGTCTTCGAACCATGGCGGGTGACGTCGCGGGGTTGGGCATCACGGAGTTGACAGAAACAGTGCGTTCGGTGGCGGTGGGGGTGCGTTCCGTGACGGTTGGGGTGAGCTTGTACGATACTGGCGTTCTCGGCGTTCTCGGTCTTGAAGAATACGATGGCGGCGGCTGATCTTGGGAATATGTTGATGATGGTGGTGGTGGGGGGTTGTTGGCGAATGGGTCGCTTGCCGGAATGGAGGCTTCGGAGGCGTTCTCCGCAATTTGCTCTGGTAGGGACGGGTAGGGCGGGAGCTTCTTGTTTGTGTTGGAGCGGGAGCGTCCGGGTATTGTGGAGGGGACCGGTGGGAAGGATGAGTCTGAGATGCTACCGCTGACTGCTGAGGTGGGTTGAGAGGACGGTGCTGTTTTTGGAGGCGATGGCAAGGCAGTCGAGATACCCAGACCATCCATGTTTGGCTTTTCGTCGGTTGGTGAGTTTGTTGTGGGTGTGATGGGACGTTGTAGGAAAATATGCCTCTGCAAATGGTTTTGTTCAACATTGTCGGCGACACACATGCTGGTCCGCATCTTGTCAAGCTTTGTATTCACTCGCTTGATGTCTTTCCTGTAACCCCTGTTGTCCCGCTTGCAGCGAACCAGTTCGTTGACGTGATGCTGAATCTCCTGCTCCAATTGCTTGATACGCTCTTGGGGATCATTCAAGGGGCGGTGAGAAGACTGTCCGTCCTCCTTCGCAATCAGAGCTTTAACACGCCTTCGCGTCTCCGCCGCTACGAGCTCCAAGTACCCATCAGCACTGGAGGGAGTGCCGGGAATGAGGTTCCTAGAGATGGCTTGTCGTGCCTGACTTCGCATCTCAGAATGCAAGAGCTTTCTCAGACGCTCATATTCGTCTTGGACGTTGACCAGATCCTCCCCTTGAGCTTCAACAATCTCCTTTAGCTCCGTATTCTCGTGATCCAATTGCTTGACTTTGTCCTTGACAACCCTGCGCTCCCGACACTCTTGCGCAAGTGCGTCGTCATGCTCTGCGGCCAATCTGGCTTGCTGGGTATCCATCTCTTCAAGATCGAGCTGGAGCGCTTGGTTGACATGGTGCAACTCGTAAAGCTGGTCGTCTTTTTCCTTCAGTTGTCTCTTTAGGTCGTCAATGGTTTTCGTAAGTTCGGCAACAGTATTCGGCAAGGGAGTGCGCAGCTGCATCGTTTCCAGCTGTGTTGCGAGCAGTTCCGCGCGTAGTCTTTCGTCCGCGAGACTTTTCTCTAGATCGCCGATACGAGACTGCTCAGGTTGTGTCCGCAAAGAGTCTAGCTCTGCTTTGATCTCTCTGTACCGTTCGTGCATGAGGCGTCTCTCCATCTCTAGCTTGTATTCCGACTCGCGGAGATCGATCAACATTTCGTGGTTGTTGTGGACCCTGACCTCAAGATCAGCAGCACGGTCCTTGTAGGCATCCTTGCGAGCCACCAGCTGCTCCATCTGGTCCTTCATGGCTGCTATGTGCTTGGTCGCCAGGTCGAGCTTCCTGTTCAACCCATTGATCCTTTCTTGTCCTTCGGCCGAGGCTATCGGGACCTCACTGCCAAGGCGATCCTTGACGACTTGCTCCATGGTGTTCGAGTCATCCGACTTTGCTCGAGTGGCTTCTGATCCTAGTATCGGGGCTCCCTTGTCTTTGTCAAAAGTTGGTGATACCTGCGGGCTGGCTCCTCGAAGGCCTCTCGCAGGGATGGTGAGATGCGGATGTGGTGCTGGAACATGTCAGTATGATGTAAACAACGCGTTCCGCATTCAAAACATACGCTTGCAATCGCGAGACTCTTCAAGGTAGTGCACATAGGCTCTCATCGCATCCATCTCCCTGCGGTGAGCTTCGGCCAAGGTGGACGCATGGGCCTCATGTGAAATGCGCAGGTGCTGGAACTGAGATTTGAGGAGCGCAATCTGCTTGTTCTGGGTGACAACAACAGCCTTGAGTTGTTCGGTATCTGAAACTTGCGTTTGCCGCATTGGCTGCTGCTATAGCTGTCAGCACAGGCATATGACAAGGAACAGGGGTGATGCGTTGCCGCGATTGGACCGTCGATATGCAAGGATGCGTGTGATATACCTTCGCGGAAACGTTGCTGCTCTCAGAGCCAGCGAAAGCAGATGCACTGGAAGCCTCTGTGACTTCGGTAATGGGGGACCGCAGCAAAGAGCTGTTGTCGCTGCGGTCACCCCGCCTCCCTTGCGAATTCGTGCGGCCACTGGATCTGGAGTCGACGCTTAGCTGGTGGAAGAGAGGATATGCCGCTCTACTCGAGCCTGCAGCCGTGTTCGGGGCCCATTTCGACGTGGCAGTATTCAAACTTAAGCTTTTCTTGTGCTGGGTCGCTTTAGCAGTCGGCACTTGGAGGGCCGAAGCGAATGTCAGTCTTTTTTCCTGACCAGCCTCCGCATTTTTGACCTCTCTGGGAAAGCCTTGGTTCTCCAGCAGTATTGACCCTGGCAGCTCAGCAATCGCAGGGGTCGGAGGAGCAGTGTGTGAGCGTGGTCTTCCCGGGTCGGGCTGCCGAGACGGAGAAGGAAGTGGGTTGTTAAAGACCAGAGAACGAGGCATGGCATTCGCGATGGCGACATTGGAGACGAGGGCGCCGGAGGTCATGGTGGTCTCATGCAGGGCAGAAGCCGGAGCGATTGCTGAGGCATCGAAGTCGCTGAGGGAGCCGTCCGTGGACAATGGAAGAGGCTTTGGGCGATTTTTCTTCTACAGATCTGTCAGTCGTCTCCTTGTTAGAAATAGAGGGCGGTTGGAGAATCCACAGCGGGATGCACGGGCTGGCGCAAGGCGTTCATGCCGGGGTGCTCGTTTAGAGGTCCACGCAAACTTGACGCATGCTGCGGCACCAGGAGCAAGGAAAATAGGCAGGCTGACCTTCCGCTTCTTGGAGCCAGCCAAGTCTGAGGGCAAGTCCCACTGCTGGTCGACCGGGTATTGGTCCACCGGCATCAAGCCATCCACGCGATACGACCGGCACGATCCCGCGGCATTATGGCGGTCGGCCTTGGACCAGAGAAAGAATTTCGAAGCCATTGCGAGTAGGAGACATGGAGAAGAGAACAGAAATCACCGAAGGAAAACAGAGGACATGGCGAGGGGTCGCAGCCGGGCGCCTTAGGAACCGGAGGAATGGAGGAGCATGCTGGGAATGCTCGTGGGAAATGGAGCCATTTGGGCAACGCAGGAGCTACGGCGCATGAAGCCAACGCTCGCTCGAAGCTCCCGGGCACATCTGTGACGGCTGCAAGGGCGCATGGTGAGGGGGCGCGTCACGCTGAAACGAGAAGACGCGATCCAGGTGCCGATGAAACCGGCGGCCAGGTCCGCAGCGCGCGCCGCAACTTCTTTCTGGCGCGCCAATTGCACCAAGGATGCAGGCGCGCTGTGGAGGAGGATAGCGCTGGAAATAGAGGCGGATGACGTTGTCTTGGCAGCTGCATCCCGGCTGCTGCTCTCCACAAGCTCTGCAGCTGCCGGTCAGGAACGACGCGCCGGCGCTTCCTTCTGTGAAAACCACCTGCCCTCTCCACCGCCTGACCACCCCCCGCCCGCGCCAACCTCCAATCCGCCCAGCCTCTTGGTCGCGCCCAAAATGCCAGCTAACTTGGTGTCACCGCCGCCGCTCGCCCGCCGCCACTCGCTCTCCGACGATGGGGACAGAAGCTCGAAGCGCAATCATCAACGTCGGAAAAGGGCATCGCGCAGCCCGGACGACAAGCGCGAGAGGCACCACCGCTCGCGCCCTCATCGTGACGATGACTCGCCGACGCGGTCAGACGACGAACGTGCAGCACGCAAGCGCGGGAGGGACCGTAGCCGGGAGGGACGACGTCGGAGCAAAAGCAGGAGCCGGAGCAAGCATAGGCACAGGAGCCGCAGCAAGGACGCCGCCCGGGACCGGTACGAGAGGAGGCGCCGCTACGACGATCGTTCGACCAGCCCGCGCCGCCATCACCACCACCGCTCGGAGCGACGCAAGGACCGCGACGACGCGTCGCCCCGCCATTCGCGCCGCAGCAGGCACGACCGCCACGACCATCGCTCGCGCTCTCGCTCCCCCAAGCGCCGCAGGCCGTCGAAGAGCGCCTCGCCGCCCCACAAACGCTCCGCGAAACCGCTTCCCTCGCAGGAAGCCGCCTACAAAGGCAGCGGCGACGGTCCTGGCGAAGCTGGTGAGCCCGCCGTCGAGAAGCAGAAGCCCAATTTCAGGCAGACCGGCCTGCTGGCCCGCGAGGCCAACACCGTCACTGTCGCCGGCACAAATATCGTCCTGAAGTACAACGAGCCGCCGGATGCGCGGAAGCCGCCTGCGCGCGATGACTGGCGGCTGTTCGTCTTCAAAGGCCAAGACTGTCTGCAGACCGTCGAGCTGGGGAGTCGTAGCTGCTGGTTAATAGGGCGCGAGGCTGCCGTCGCCGACATGCTCGTTGAGCATCCGAGCACCAGCAAGCAACATGCTGTGTTGCAGTTCCGCCACACCACTCGGGTCAACGAATACGGCGACAAGGATGCGAAGGTCCGACCTTACCTCATCGACTTGGAGAGCAGTAACGGCACGATACTGAACGGGAAGCAAATCGAGCCGACGCGGTTTGTAGAGGCCATGGATAAAGACGTCATTAAATTTGGGACGAGTGAGCGGGAGTACGTCCTGATGCTTGCAGGAGCATAGTGGGCACGTGAGCTCCCACAGTCGTTTATGGGCCCGAAAGAATGCTTCAACAGAACGATAGGCAGTTTACTCGATAGGTTGAGTAATGTTTAAGACGGAGGCGTTTCCTCCATCCCAGTTTGTACGTACCAGAGCTGCAACGTTGCCCGCGCCGCCATCGGTCCAATCAGCCTCAACACCACCAACGGCGGAACAAGAACATCGCCAATCAACACCTCACAGCCACAGCTTCGGCCGCACTCGACATTCGGCCCTTTGAACCAGACGTTCGAAGGTCAACTTAGTCGAGCTCGATCCGGCAGAGCTGCATCTCTCGATCCCTCGGGCTGCAGCGGGTCTTAGACTTTGGGGCCTCAAGACAAGCTTGGTGAACCTTCTTTATCCGGTCTAGAAGGGGTCTGCCTCTGGGCGGCAATAGAAAACTGGGTCCGGGAACAAAAAGCAAGGCGACGGCAAGGGCCGAGGTAGGTGGGGAAACTGCGGTGCCAACGGGTGAAGCAACGGACGGATGTACCTCCGCGCGCTGCGATGTGGTGGGCAAATGGGAGGAAGGTGGAGAACGGGAGCGAGGCAAGAATCCAGTTAGCCGATGCCCCGTTTCGTTCGTTTTGGCCCGTCCCGCGGCTCGGGGAGCGATAGAGCGGCTCGCTTCCTTTCCTCTTCGGGGGGGTTTTGGGCGTCGGCCAGCAGCGGATGATGCTAGAGTGCACGGCAGAGCCATGGCGACGGGTACGAGCAGTCGGCCCGAGCCCTTGTCGTTGCTTGCCGCAGCTACAGCCGGCACCTGAGCCTCGGAGCGCCATGATGGCGACTTCGTGCTGGTCCTTCCTGAAGAGCCCTTCGCCCATGACCGTGTGCGCGGCGAGGACACAAGCTACGAGCAGCTGTGCACAGTACGTATAAAGGGCGCCCCGCTTTCATTCCTACGCTACGGGCGGACCGTCTCGCCGACGAGCTGAAAGGCGCTGCGCGCTTGCGTGCCGAACAGCTCCTTTCCGAATCGAGTTAATAGGATGAGATTTCGACACAGCTGTTCGAGCCGTGCTTGCCGACGTTATTGTATCATTTGACAATGCGCCACAGACATTATTGCCACAAGCCTATTGGCATCTTCTCGGCCCATCTTCTCATTCCAACCCGCACCAGCCTCTGCTGCATCGCCCCGAAGCCCAGGGGCGACCTCGCTCTTCAACACTCGATGTATTCCGTATTCGAGTTTCGCTGAGGAGGTTAGGAGCAACGATCAACGGCCCCGCGCATCCTGGCGGTATACTACAGCCCGCCGCGGTGCTGTTTGGCGGACGTAAAACGATCTTCCTTCGTCCTTTATTTCTCTACGTCACTCGTGTGCTCTCTCTCTCCCTCCGGCGAGGCGCCGCGCTACCTATTGTTAGCTAATTGTCGAGCCTAACCCGAAGAGGGATACCGCTGCGCACGGGGGCGTCCGCGGACGTGCGCTTCCCGGCGCCCCGTCCCGTCGGCGTTTGCTTACGTACAGTACAACGCGCCTTGCTTACTCGCGGTGCGGACGAGAATGCACATTCGGGGGGGCAGGCGAAAATGATGGACCTTGGCGCTGTTTCAGGCTGTGGCGAGGGCAATGGAGATGTGTGGCTTTGCTTCCGTTTTTTGGCATGCGAGCCGCGGTGAGTGAGTGAGGCGAGTAGTGCCGGTAGTTCGCCCTATCGGACGGGAGTTGTCGCTCGGGTTTCACTCTGGTACTTCTGATCTTCACTTTAATTTTTCGCTTCTCCGTGTTTCACTCTCCCAGCGCAGCGGGTCGCTGACTCGCGAAAGGACTCGACCTTGGCAAACCTCTCTTCCCAGAGATGTTGCACAGTTAAACCCTACCCTCATATGGATCTGTATCCTTTTGCAAGTTATGTCTACGTCCGGATGTCGCTTGGACTACTCAGGAATGGCCCGCGTAGTATCCTTCGTCGGACATGGAAGGACGAAATCCTGTGCACGGCCAACACCAACGGCAACCCTGCTTATTTCAGCAACGAGAAACGCAGGATCCACTTCATTGTAACTCACCTCGCCGGCCTTAAATACGACCTTCTGCACGTGACGCACTGCCACCATGCTCGCCGCCACTGAGGCTCGAAAAGGATGGTCGAGGACACCACGAACGAGCTTGATGCTGTAGAATACAAGGCGCGCAAGGATCCTTCCAGCACCGCTTTTTGTTTCAACAGGTGCTACCTACCTATCTACCTCCGTACCGTCCGTAAGACACCTACGCCAAGGTAATCAGCGACGATCCAAAGGTCTTATATACGGACAATTTCATAATGAGACGCTCGCCAAGCTGTCTGCCCCAGCTTTTTTTTTTTTTCGCAGCCACGAACCGTCTGACGGTCTGACCTTACCGAAGACATTTAAAGAGACGAACCCGTTGGGCGCCTGAACATAGCGCTTTCGCTGCTGCTGCTCTGCAATGATGGCCGAAACCGCAACGAGAGAGAGCAAGAGGCAACATCTTAAACGTACTACTGCGCTATCGGGGTAGGATGGTGTTGCAATTAACGATGAGAAAGGATCGTATTGGACTCCTGCGAGGAGTGGCATGAGGAGCAGAGGGGAGGGTCACCCGAAGGTGCCTTTATAACCCAATGCGGATGACTAAGCTATCTACTAGTACTAAAACAGCTTATATTATAATATATCTTCTTCGCGTAGTGCCTAATTAGATAGTACGTAATATAAAAGAATAGTATTAAGGCTTAAATAAGTAATAAATCTACTTATAACGAGAATTAACCTTCTAACTAGTAATAAAAAGTAATTATAAAAGAATCTATTTTATAACTACTCGAATATTTATTTATTTATTTATTTAGTTTAACGTCTCTCTAGAGTCTTAGACTATTAAAGACGGGGCTAGGCCCGTTTCTATCTATCTATTTAAGTAGGCGTTCGGTGCTTAGATTCGAAATTCGTATAAGAAACGATACGCTTAAGAGCTTATTACCTCTATTTATTTATTTATTTAGTTTAACGTCCCTCTAGAGTCTTAGACTATTAGAGACGGGGCTAGGCCCGTTTCTATTTACCTATCTAAGTAGGCGTTCGGTGCTTAGATTCGGAATTCGTATAAGAAACGGTACGCTTAAGAGCTTATTACCTCTAGATATAGAGGAAATAGTAGAAAAATATAAAGAAAAATAAGAAAAGTAAGAAAAATAAAGAAGTAAATAGCGATACGTATTTAAACCTCGTTAGATAGATCGTTTAACTACTACCGCCGAGTAGTAATCTTTAATTTTTCTAAGAATTTAGCCGTTAAGCTAGTCTCTAGAGTCGTAGAGAAGAGATCTATTAATTTAATTCTATACTTCTTAAGTGCGTTCTTAATCGGAACTTTTAGATTTCGATAGAGAGAGTAGCTAAGAAGTAAATAGTAAGATATTTAGCGAGCCGTTCGGCTATATCTATACGTATCGTCCTCGGCGTAGTTAAAGCGATAAAGATAGAACTTAAAGTAGCCGTATTCGATCTTTAGTTAATAGAAGGCGGAAGCTATCTCTCGTACTTTCGTAGAAGTCTTAATCTTCCGCCCTACCGCTAACCCGAAAGTCCGTTTATAAGCCGATTTTAGCGCCTATTTAAGCCGCTTTCTCTAGTTCGTAAAGATCTACTACTTTACTAAACTTTTAAAGAAGTTAAGTAAAGTAGTAGTCTTCTAGATAAAGTATTTCGTAGCTCGTTTTACTAGTAAGTCGGCGGCCTCGTTGCCTAAAACGTTCTAATAGTCTAAATATTATTCTAGAGAGACGGTATTTCCTCTTTCTACTAGCGTAGTAGCTAGCTTAATATTTATTTATTTATTTATTTAGTTTAACGTCCCTCTAGAGTCTTAGACTATTAGAGACGGAACTAGGCCCGTTTCTATCTACCTATCTAAGTAGGCGTTCGGTACTTAGGTTCGGAATTCGTATAAGGAATAGTACGCTTAAGAGCTTATTACCTCTAGATATAGAGGAAATAGTAGAAAAAATATAAAGAAAAGTAAGAAAAGTAAGATAAATAAAGAAGTAGATGGCGGTACGTATTTAAACCTCGTTAGGTAGGTCGTTTAACTACTACCGCCGGGTAGCAATCTTTAATTTTTCTAAGAATTTAGCCGTTAAGCTAGTCTCTAAAGTCGTAGAGAAGAGGTCCGTTAATTCGATTTTATACTTCTTAAGTACGTTCTTAATCGGAACCCTTAGGTCCCGATAAAGAGAGTAGCTAAGAAGTAAATAGTAAGATATTTAGCGAGCCGTTTAGCTATACCTATACGTATCGTCCTCGGCGTAGTTAAAGCGGTAAAGATAGGACTTAAAGTAGCCGTATCCGATCTTTAGTTAATAGAAGGTAGAGGCTATCTCTCGTACTTTTATAGGAGCCTTAATCTTCCGCCCTATTACTAACCCGAAAGTCCGTTTATAAGCCGATTTTAGCGCCGACTTTAGCCGCTTTTCCTAGTCCGTAAAGGTCTACTACTTTACTAAACTCTTAAAAAAGTTAAGTAAAGTAGTAGTCTTCCGAATAGGGTATTTCGTAGCTCGTTTTACTAGTAAGTCGGCGGCTTCGTTGCCTAAAACGTCTTAATAGCCTAGATACTATTCTAGAGAGACGGTATTCCCTCTTCCTACTAGCGTAGTAGCTAGCTTAATAGCCTAGACCTACTATACTTATCCGGGCGTATTTTAGAGAGTTTTTAGCCTAAGAATCGCGGTCTAATTATCCGCGTAGATTCTTATATCTCGGAAATAAAAGCCCTTAGAAACGGCGGACTTAAGACCTCTTACGAGGCCCTTTATCTCGCCGTTATAGACTAGATTTTCGAAACCTAGATTCGTACTAATCCTCGCTAAGGGCTCGTTCTTTAACTAGCTAAAATCGTACGTAACTACGCCGACCCCTACGTTTCTACCTAGAGATAGAACGGAGGCGTCGGAATAGATAGCTATACGATTAGAGGAGGCCCTTTTAGATTTTAAGACGTAGGCCTTAGCCTGCGCCTCTTTATCTAAAGAGCTAACCGTTACTAAGTAGGGTAACTTCTTAGCCTATAGCGGAAAGAGGTGCGGATCTACTACTTCTAACGACGCTAGCTGCGTCTTTCTAAGTAGCTTAACCTTCTCTAGCTACGTAGGCCTAGAAGTATCCCGTTATTCGATATTAATATTCTCTAGTTAGATTCGAATTAGATAGTTATCTCTAATTAAGTTCGTTCGGAGGGCGTATTTCTAGACTCGTTTATCTAGGCGGGTATCTACGAGAGAAATTCTACTCTCGATTTCTAAAGAAATAATAGGCGTCGTTCTAAATACCCTTAAGATCTTACGAAGTGCTAGATTCTAAAGGAGTTTTACTTATCTTTCGAACTACGCCTAGTTTTTCTAGTAGATTTCTAAGCCGTAATCGGCTACGGTAGTAACGTATACTAGATATAGCTAGCGTATAGCGTAGGGGGATAAACCCCGTTCGATATTAGCTAATCGAGATATCCGGTAAAAGGCGGATCGGGCTTAGCTAATCCTCGTAGAGACGTAGCTCTTAAAGGTAAAACCCGGGTCGAAGTAGATTTCTAGCTATCGAACTTTAATACTCGGCTTAACTATCTCCCCCGTAGATAGAGTAATAGTAGTAAGCTAGGCCTCGGAGTTTACTTTAGAAGATCTAAAGTTTATAAGCTTCGTCTTTCTAAGGTCGAATTCGATATAGTTTTCCGCCCCGCGTTTATAGAGCTCTTCTACCTTCTACTCTAGAATCTTCTTATTACGTTTAAAGCTGCCGGAGCTAGCTATTAACGTAATATCGTCGATATAAGAGAGATAGATAACTAGAGACTTAGAAAAGAGCTCTCTAAGATAAATTAGAAAGAGAATAGGTAAGACTAGGCTTCCTTACGGAATACCCGTCTCTATTAGGCTATACTCTTCTACCTCTCCGTTAAACGCGAGGCCTAATATCTAAAGAGATATAAACGACTTAACCTACGCGAGTAGGTTTAGTAGTATATCTATCCGGGCTATTATTACTAGAAGTTATTCGTCGATGACGTAGTTAAAGGCACTCTTTACGTCTAAGAGTAGGACGGAGATCTTACGTTTAAGACGGCGGTTCTCCTTTATCTTATTCGCTAAGAGAAGGGCTATATCGATAGCGGATTTCTTTAACCGTCTATCTATTTATAAAGAATAGAGGAGGTTCGTAGTCTCTACTAGATATTTTAGTCTTTTAGCCGTAATTCGTTCGAGTACTTTTCTAAGGTAGTTAAGTAAAGAGATAATACGGTAGGACTTCGGGTCCGCGGTATCGTCTTTTCTCTTTTCTAAGATTACCCCGGTAGCCGTACGCTAGTAAACGGGGTAGTACCCGTAGCTAAATAGCGTAGAAAAGACCTAATAAAAGAGATCCGGCTATACTCTATACGCGTAGATAATTATCTCTTACGTAATAGTATCCGGACCGGGTGTTTTCCCCTTTATCTACGTAAAACACGCATTTTCGACTTCTCTAAAGCTAAGATCGGGCTAGTCCTATTATTTAGGGCTATAGTCCGTCTAGTTAAAGGGGGCTATATCCGGTAGTTTAGAAAATAAACCGTTCCGGAGGGCTAAATACTTCCCGGGAAACGTATCTTTTAGTACGTTCGTAGAACTACAAATCTTAGAGATTCGATCGTACGCTCTAGGCTTAGTATAAGCTATTACTTTAAAGATATTCTACGGGGTCTCGTTCTCTAGAAACGCGTTCTAGTGCTCGCGTTTAGCCCGTTTTATAACCGCGAAGTAGGTAGTTCGGCTAGAAAGCTACTCGCGCTTATTAGACTCGATACGTCGGATCTTATAAGCGTCCGCCTTTCGTCGTAGTTCTCTTCTAAGTTTTAGAAGGTCCTCGTTCTACTACGGCTTCGAGCGTGCGCCTAGTTTAAGGCGGGGGATAGTAAGGCTCGCGGCGTTAGATATAGTATTAGATAAAGAAGATTCTAGCTTATCTAACTCTAGAAGTTAGCGAAGGGAGCTATTTACTATATTCCGCGAGGTATCGGCTTCTAGACTACTAGTTTTAAGGCTTTCGAAGGCCGTACTAACTAGGTCTTTAGCCTATTACTTAAAAACCTCTTAAAATTTAGGCTAATCGGCCTTTCCCGTGTTAAATTATACCGTAGTAGAGACCGTAAAGAGGTCTTCGGAGCCTACCGGCTTAATACTAAATAGAATAGCCTTATAATCGGACCCGAAGTCTAAAATCGTTTACTACTTAGTAATTCTATTAGTTAAAGCCGGCGTTACTAGCGTAAGATCGATAACCGTCTCTCTATTTAGATAGGGGCGGTAGAATATACCTTCCTTTATTATATTTAAGAGAGCGAGATTATTAGTTTCGATCTAATTAACTAGCGTATTAGCTTCGGCCGAGGGAGGGGAGTCCGGATTCTACTAAGGGTAATAAACGTTAAAGTCTCTAGCTATAATCGACTACGTTTTAAGAGGTTAATAGTATAAAACGCGGTCTAATATAAGCCGGGAATCTTG